>CM021106.1:362482765-362614566 GCA_007115665.2 Sequoiadendron giganteum | reverse complement strand
ATCAACCCCTATACCCTCTTAATCCCTCAACCCTTAACCCCTAAACCCTAATCCCTCAACCCCTATACCCTCTTAATCACTCAACCCCCAACCCTCAACTCTTAACCCTTAAAACCTAATCCCTCAACCCCTATACCCTCTTAATCTATCAATCCTCAACCCTTAAACCCTAATCCCTCAACCCTTATACCCTCTTAATCTATGAACCCTCAACCCTTAAACCCTAATCCCTCAACTCCTATACCCTCTTAATCCCTCAACCCTCTGCAATTCTTACCCTAAACCTAATCCCTCTCACAACTCCCCTATACACTCTTAATCCATCAACCCTAAACCTCAACCCTATACCCTAAATCCCTCAACCCTATACCCTCTTAATCACTCAACCTCAACCCTTATACCCTCTTAATCCTCAACCCCTATACCCCTCTTAATCCCTCAACCCTAAACCTCATCAATCCCCTAATCCCTATATACTCTCTTAATCACTCAACCCTCAACCCTTAACCCCTAATCCTTCAACCCCTATACCCTCTTAATCCCTCAACCCTCAATCCTCAACACTTAAACCCTAATCCCTCAACCCCTATACCCTCTTAATCCCTCAACCCTTAAACACTAATCTCTCAACCCTCAACCCTCAACCCTTAAACCCTAATCCCTCAACCCCTATACCTTCTTAATCCATCAAACCTCAACCCTCAACCCTTAAAACCTAATCCATCAACCCCCATACCCTCTTAATCCCTCAAACCTCATCCCTTAAACCCTAATCCCTCAACCCTCAACCCCTAAACCCTATCCCTCAACCCCTATACCCTTTTAATACCTCAACGCTCAACCCTCAACCCTCAACCCCTAAACCCTAATCCCTCAACCTCTATACCCTCTTAATCCCTCAACCCTCAACACTCAATCCTTAAACTCTAATCCCTCAACCCATATACCCTCTTAATCCCTTAACCCTCAACCCTTAAATGCTAATCCCTCAGCCCCTATACCCTCTTAACCCCTCAACCCCTCTACCCTCTACCGTCAACACCCCCCTCTCTCTCTCAACCCTACACCATCTACCCTTAAACCATAAATCGTAACCCCTAAACCATAAACCCTCTACCCTCTACCCTCTACCCTCTACCCTCTAACCTCTACCCTCAACCCTTAACCAAGTTAAACCCTAAACCCTTAAACCCTCAACCTTAAAGCCTAAACCCTCTACCCTCAACCTTTAACCAGGTTAAACCCTAAACCCTTAAACTATCTACCCTCTACCCTTAAACCCAATATCCTCTACCCTCAACCCTTAAACCCTTTTAAATGCAACTAAAATTTGTATGCTAATCCCTCAACCCTTAAACCCTAAACCCTAAACCCTCAACCCTCAACCCTTAATTCCTCAACCCTTAGACCCTAAACCCTCAACCCTAAACCCTCAACCCTCAACCCTCAACCCTTAAATTGTAAACCCTAAACTGTAAACCCTATACCCTATAACCTTAACCCTTAACCCTTAAACCCTCTACCATCTACCCTAAACCCTTAAACCCTCTACCCTTAAACCGTAAACCCTATACCATTAACCATTAAACACTAAACCCCTAAACCATCTACCCTCTACCCTTAACCCTCTAGCCTCTACCCTCAACACCCCCTCTAGCTCTCAACCCTAAACCATCTACCCTTAAACCGTAGATCATAATCTCTAAACCCTAAACCCTCTACTCTTAACCCTTAATCTGTAATCCCTAAACCCTAAACTCTCTACCCTCTACCCTCTATCCTAAACCCTAAACCCTCTACCCTCTACCCTTAACCAGGTTAAACCCTAGACCCTTAAACCCTCTACCCTTAAACTATAAACCCATAAACCCATAAACCCTTAACCCTCTACCCTCAACACCTCCCTCCCTCTCTCTCAACCCTACACCATCTAACCTTAAACTGTAAATCGTAATCCCTAAAACCTAAACCCTCTACCCTTAACCCTTAATCTGTAAACCCTAAACCCTCTACCCTTAACCCTTAATCCGTAAACCCTAAACCCTCAACCCTCAACCCTTAAACCCTAAACCATAAAACCTCTACCCTCTACCCTCAACCCTCAACCCTCAACCCTTAAACCCTAAACCCTCAACCCTCTACCCTTAACCAAGTTAAACCCTAAACCCTTAAAACCTCTACCCTTAAACCGTAAATCATAATCCCTAAACCCTAAACCCTCTACCCTTAACCCTTAATCTCTAAACCCTAAACCCTAAACCCTATACTTGAGAGAGAGAGAGGGAGAGGTGGTGGGAGGCACATACTTGAGAGAGAGGGAGAGGGAGAGGGAGAGGGAGAGAGATCGAGGGAGTGAGAGAGGGGGGAGTGGAAGAGAGATATAGGGAGTCACTATGAGAGGGAGAGGGGGTAAGAGGGGGAGACTTGACAAAGAGAGAGAGGGAGAGGGGGTAGGACAAAGATACTTGAGAGAGAGAAAGAGGGAGAGGGGGTGGGAGGGAGAAGCCTGAGACAAAGTGGGAGATAGATAGAGGGAGTGAGAGAGAGGAAGTGGGAGAGAGAGAGAGGGAGATACATAGAGATTTAGAGAGAGAGAGGGAGAGGGTTGGAGGGAGATAATTGAGAGAGAGAGAGGGGGGAGGGAAACCTAAGAGAGAGGGAGATGGAGAGAGGGTGAGAGGGAGATACTTGAGACACAAGGAGAGGGAGACAAAATGGGAGAGAGGGGGTGTGAAGGAGAGACCTAAGAGAGTAGGAGAGAGAGGGAGTGGGAGATAGAAGGATGGGAGAGATACAAGGATTAAAGAGAGATACTTGAGAGATGGAGAGGGGGTGGGAGGAAGAGGGAGTACTTAGGGGAGAGGGAGTACTCGGGATAGAGGGATTGGAGAGAGATCGAGGGAGTGAGAGAGAGATAGAGAGAGAGGTTGAGAGAGAGTTGGAGGGGGTGGGAGGGAGATATCTGAGAGAGAGGGAGAGAGATATAGGTGGTGAGAGAGAGAGAGAGGATGTGGGAGAGAGATAGAGGGAGTGAGTGAGAGAGATAAAGAGAGACCTAAAATAGGGAGAGGGGGTAGGAGGGAGAGACTTGAGAGAGAGGGAGGGAGAGGGGATGTGAGGGAGAGACTTGAGAGAGAGGGAGAGGGAGAGAGAGTGGGAGAGAGATAAAGGGCATGAAAGAGAGAGGGATTTGAGAGAGAGAGGGAGAGGTGGTGGGAGGGAGATACTTGAGAGAGATGGAGAGGTAGACGGAGTGAGATAGATGGAGTGAGATAGGGAGGGAGTGGAAGAGAGATAAAGGGAGTGACTGTGAGAGGGAGAGGGGGTAGGAGGGGGAGACTTGACAAAGAGAGAGAGGGAGAGGGGGTAGGACGAAGATACTTGAGAGAGAGAGGGAGAGGGGGTGGGAGGGAGAGAATTGAGAGAGAGGGAGAGGGAGAGAGACAAAGTGGGAGAGAGTGGGAGAGAGAGAGTAAGTGAGAGAGAGGGAATGGGAGAGAGATAGAGGGAGTGAGTGCAAGACTTGAGAGAGGGAGAGGGGGTAGGATGGAGAGACTTGAGAGAGAGAGAGAAAGAGAGAAAGATAATGAACTAAGAAAGGGAGATGGAGTGAGAGACAAAAAGAACAAAGAGGGAGAGAGAGAGGGAGAGTGAGAAATGGGGTTGGAGTGAGATAGATTTATTTAGGTACCTATGTGGGAGGGAAAGAGACCTGAGAGAGGGGATTGGACTAAGAGAGAGTAGTCTAGGTCATGTGGGAGGGAGTGATACCTAAGAGAGAGAGAATTCAGAGGGATAAAGAATTATCCAATTAGGGTAATGAGTTAGAGAGCGTATGAAAGCTAAAGCCTCAACTATCCATCTATGATCATAAACTATGCACTCTAAGCATTATCAAAGTTGTCAACCAAAGAGAGGGGAAATTCAAGTTTTGTCCAAAGTAGGTAATTTAGTGAGCGCCAAATTTGGTGCTAGCCAAATGACACAACACATTTGGCGCATGCCAAATTTGGCACTCACCAAATGTGATGTGCCATTTGGTGAGCGCCAAATTTGGCGCTCGCCATATGACTTGCTTTGGATGTGTTAATTGATAGGATTTGCCAAATTCCCTCATATTTTTGTCCATGCTCCTTGTCTCATTTGTAGGTATTTCAATGCAAGTATATAAAAAAACCATGATAGTGTTAACCTCTCTCTTAGCTATCTAAATATATATTTTTTTTCATTTTGATTTAATTAAGGTTTTGATCCACGACTCCTTTTGTAATTGCCTTTGTTTTTGGTCAAAAACCAACATGTGCTAGTTTTAGGATAGATTTTTACTTGTTCATCGAAATGTGAAACAAATTACATTTTTTGAAACTAGACTCCATTCTACACATGATGAAAAAAAATTCAATTTTCAATTAGTTTTCAACAAATTTAGGGAGGAGCATGCTCAAATTTCAGATTTTTAGGATGTGTCCACTTTGAAAATTCATAAAATATTATATATTCATTAAAAAAATTATCTGAAAGAACGAGGATAAACTACATGGTGTTAGCTAATTTCTCACCATTGGGATTTTTGAAATTCTAAAAAAAAGTTAATCAAAAAGGGGGGAGCCCTCAGACGCTATGCTATTTTTTTTGATAAAAACAAGACCTATTTTGCCCCCCCTTTTTGAGACCCTTAATCTTCATTAATTTAAAAAAAAAATAGTATCTTAGAAACTAGACTCGAAGCACTTCAACTTTTGTTCTTGCTACATCTTGAAATTTTGAGCATAACTATCTTCATTCTTTTGTGTAAATCAGATTTTGCGAATTTCAAAAAAAAGGTGGCATCTTAAGAGCCAAAATTGTGTCATAGATTGGTGCACTTACCCATGTATACATATATATGTATGTATATATATATATATATATATATATACACAAAGATATGTAGATATATATAAGTATACATATATACATATATATATTTACATACATATATATATATACATATTTATATACATATATCTATATATACATATATATATATATATATCTACATTATAAATATTTTTTTATGTATATATACATGTAATCTATGTATATGCATATCTAAATTTTCTATGCTCTCTTCCCTATATATATACCAACATATGTACATGGAATGACTTCAATTCGTATTGCCCACCACTAGTCAAGGAAAATCAACCATTCTGCTATGCCCCACTTTCCCAACAACACAACACTCTAGGAAAATGAATTCTTCATATGTGTCGCATTAGTCAAATTCTAGCACACAACTATTGTTGCCTTCTTTTTTTCCACCTGCAACCACCAAAAAATAATGTGTTAAGGCCACCGTAAGCTCTCGAGAAGAAAACAAGGATTGCACACCATAAATACATACGATGTTTGTAATTAAAAGCACTGAAAAAAGTTTTCAAATTTGAAAAGGACACAAATTTAAGACTCCATACCAAACCAACATTGAACATATAAAGAGGTTTACAAATTAAAAAAATGTATTTCTCAATCTTTTACAATTTACACTTACCACGTCTCACTTTCATATTCATAGCTACATGGAGGTAGTGGAAGAAAGAGGAAAAACAACACCAACATCACACTATAAAGTTACAAGTATTATACTGCTACTAATTCTTTATGCCTATAAATTCCAATGTTTTGTATAATAGATGAAAATACCAATGTATTATATGCTATGCAAATTGGGTTTTCCATTTTGATCTAAGGGTAGTGTGGGGTATACTAATTTTATATTTTGGTTGCATGTTTTTATGCTATAGGTAACTAAAAAGAAAATTGGATTGTATGTTGGCAGTGTTATATGGTCTTTGAATATTCTATGACATGTAAGACTATGAATAAATATTTGTGTTTGGGACAAATATTAACCAATTATAATACAATTTTTGATAGTACAGTGATTTGACTACTTTTGTTGACTTTATGGATAAAAACTATTTTACAATTGGATGTTAAGGCACTCCTATACACCCTATATTTGTAGGTCCACATGGAGTACGAGGTGGGCCAAAAACCTTAAACATAATTGCCTTCCATGTGACCCTACCACTTGTGCATCTACCAATTTTGTTTTTTTTAATTTTCCACCACCCCGCCACCAGTCACACACTGATTGGTCCATGTTGTTCCCGATGGGTCCATTTTTCACAAACATTAACTCTGAAACTTATTTTTACTATTTTACCATTGGATATCTGGGGTTTCAACCTAATACTATTTACATTAGGTTTTTCATTTATATTCTTTATGCCTGAGAATTACAATTTATTGTATGCAATGTAAATGTTCAATTATTAATGCCTAGCAATGCCTATCTCTTCTAAAGGATATCTGAGTCTAATATAATCTTAAATTATTCTTAAATTTCTTCATTTAACTCTTATATATGTATGTATACATCTACGCATATATATATTTATGTATGTATGTATATATATATATATATGTTTGTATGTATATATATGTATGTGTATATATCATAAATATTATGGTATGTTTGGTTGAAACTTAGCCATTTTGTTTCTTGTTCACTCTGCTTGATCGATATGCAAATTCAATACATGTTTTGATAATTCCATTCTTCCTTCTAAGCCTCGCTGATGGTGAGTTGCAATTGAAATTTATACACTTTATTTACTATTATGTGTGTATTAAGCTAAACATTCCTACATGTCTTTGATTGATCCCTCCTTTCATTTGTTCTTGTAGGAGGTCAAGATATAGGTGAGTGCAACAAGACACATCATCAGCCAAATCCCTACAATAAAGGTGAGCCTTTTAACCTCACTAAGGTTGTACCATTGTCTACTGTCAGTTATCAATTTTTTTCATACTATTTATTTGATTTGTGATGGGTGTGATTCTTCTGTAAGTTGAAGGTTGTGTTTTTGTGTTGATGATTTTGAATAATTTTTTTGGTTTTCCATAGTTTGAAGGTTCTCTTGCTTTCTTGGTGCATCGATAATGTGCTCAATGAAGTGTATGGCGTCTAGGTTGTTTATGAACACTTGCAAATTTTGTGTTCTGAAGCATAGTCACTTTTTCAAGGAAAAATATGGTTATGTTAAAGCATTACTATGACTTTAATGGGTTTAATTTCTTATTTTTATTTCCTCTCCTACTTAGCGAAAATTTGTCTTTGTTCAATTTTCAGATCACATAGTTATATACAAATGTACCTATCTACATGTATATATCTATCTTTCAATCTATCTATCTATCATTTCTACCTATCTATATTTCTATCTATTCCTATAAATCTAACTACATACCAATCTATCTATCAATGTATGTATCTATATACCTATTTATATGTATATATGTATATGCATATATGTACATCTTTATATATATATATGTATATGCATATATGTACATATGTAAATACATATACTCATACATATGTATGTACATAGAGATATGAATATGTACACTAAATATTTGTGAAATACATATATGCACAATGAATGATTATGCAATGAATAACATAACAATACAAGTGCATAAAAGAATACCTTCAAAATTGAAGAGTGAATGTTTGTTGAAATTTATTGTGCACATACATATATATGTACATGGATATTATGTACATAGATTACTATATGCACATACATATGAACATGCACTAATCTATGTACATACATATATATGTACATGCACTAATAAATTGTAAAATACATATTTGCACAATGAATGATTGTGCAATGAAGAACACATGAATAGAAGTGCATGACAAAAAACCCTCCAAAAGAGAACCAGTCAAACCCTTTCCATATTTCATAGTAACAATCAAATATAAAATGAAAATTGTAGAGTGAATTTTTGTGCAATGAATAACTAAATAATAGGGGATAGCATTTGAGAAAACCAATAATAGTTGAAGAGACCTATTTATCACAAAATTATCTTTGTGTTAAACTTTGTTTCATTATACTTGTTAAATTGATGGTAGATACAACATGGTTTAATGCTAAAAATTCTTTAGTGAAATGAAGCCTCTATGATACAAAGTTGAACACATTTTCAAACTCAAACATATAACAATAGGCATTTCATGTGACTATTTAAGATAAAATTATTTCAATGTCTATTGCAAACCTTAGCAAAAAGGATTACATCACAATTCAAACACACACATTAAGTTTTAAATATGAGAATTTTGATAATAATTTAATAAAATATTTATTAGTAATATATAACATCACACCATGATATAATATAGGAGAACAATATTCAATGCCCATATGATACCACAAACATACAATCCAACAAACGTAGTCGAATCATTGTACCATCAAAAATTATATTATAATTGGTTTATATTTGTCCCAAACACAAATAATTATTCATATTCTTACATGTCATAGAATATTCAAAGCCCATTTGATACCACAAACATACAAGCCATATTGCTTGTCAATGGTCCATAACATTAAATCATACAACCAAATTAAAAAATTAGTATAACCCACACTCCCCTTAAATATCACCACTTACATTACATAACTGCCAATATTTTCATAGATCTAATGCAACAAGAACAAATAAGATCCAAGACTATCCCATCTGTAACACCCCCACCAAGGAACCCCAGAGGAAAACACTAAACTAGGTCAACTAATGAGACAATTTTTGTTTTTAAAAGTGAATAACAATAGAATGCATAACATAATAATCTAAACCTAGGTCCTCTAAGGTTCCTCAACTCCGCTACTCACAAAACTAATAATCAACATAACTAGAAACATTTCATGAACTACTAAGATAAAATGATTTATCTAACATACATGGTTCATTTTTAAAGCACCACATCAAACATTTCTACATTACTTACTTCCATAACATGTCAACTAAAAATCAACATTAAAGATAATTTCTAGATAACTAAAATATGAAAAATGCATTACTTTACAATATTCATTACAAGAAGAATTCATCAATAACTGTTACATCATTACAATAATTACATCAATGTTTCCCATAGTATATTGTGGGGAGAATTTATATCAGATTACAATAAGAGATACCATTGGTATACAATCCAATATACAAATACATGAAAGGTTTCCTTCTTGAATTGGAATAGGAACAAGAATAGTAATAGGAGTCCACAGCACAATGAGAAATCTCCATGCACACGAACATGTAGCAAGAAAACCAAATGGAGGAAAAAGAAACAACCTCCCAACCATGTGGAACCCTAAGGTCCACCCCCCATTCTAGGAGATAACACAAGGTCCCACACCAAATATACAGTCAGGAAAAAAACAAGATAACACAATTAAGGGTTATACATGAAATCCAACACCACACTACTAACAACACTTAGAAAAATTACTTCACTTCTAGAGGAACTCACACAATACAAAGAATAAATACAACTAGGGAGCGCTAGACTATAATAGGGAGGAGTTTCATCACATAGCTCGATATGGTTTATCCTAGTAGATCTTCTAGGCCCCAACCCCCATTCTAGGTTATCCTAGTAGCCTCTCCCAATCCCTGACCCCATACAAACTCATGTAGAATCAACGTACCTTTCATGAGGACAAGGTAGTTAATCTTTCCATTCAAGGCCTTCCCATCTCATCTTTCTGACTGACCATGATTCTGACCCTCGCTTCCTTGATCATTCTGAGAGCCTTGTTGTTCCTCATGATCACCCTCATGGGAACTCTAAGAAGGGGTGTTCTGGCGGTTAGCCCCATGACCACCACCTCAACCTCTACCACAACCCCTACCTCTACCTCTAAGAATATTCCTACACAAACACCACCAAAGGACAAGTTTAAGGTTGCTAGAAAAGGATGGCAAAGAGGAAAACATAATCTCAAGAGTCGTAGCAACTAGGACAACATAATGGGCTCATATGAAACCAGAGTACCCAATGTTAGAACTTGGGCTCTGATACCAAGTGTAAAGTTGCCACCACGGAACCCCATAGGACAACACTAAAGTAGGCTAACTAATGGGACAATGTTTTAAAAAAAAACAACAAATAACAATAGAATGGATAATATAATAATCTAAATCTAGGTCCTCTAAGGTTCCTCGACTGCGCTACTCACAAAACTAATAATCAAGATAACTATAATCATTTCATCAACTAATAAGATAACATAATTTATCTAACATACATGGTTCATTTTTAAAGCACCAAATCAAATGTTTCTACATTACTTACTTCCATAAAATTTTAACTGATAATCAACATTAAAGATCATTTCTAGAAAACTAACATATGAAAAATGCATTACTTTACAATATTCATTACAAGAATAATTCATCAATAATTGTTACATAGTTACAATAATTACATCAATGTTTCCCCTAGTACATGTGGGGAGAATACATAATATTACAACAAGAGATTCCACTAATATGCAAATACATGAAAGGTTTCCTTCTTGAACTTGAACAAGAATAGGAACAAGAGTCCACAATATAATGAGGAATCTCCATGCACACAAACATGTAGCAAGAACACCCAATGGGGGAAAAAGTACCAACCTCCCAACCATTTGGAACCCTGAGGTCCAACCCCCATGCTAGTAGATAACACAAGGTCCCACACCAAATAGATAGTCAGGAAAAGACCAAAGTAACACAATCAAGGGTTATACATGGACTCCAACACCACACTGCTAACAACACCAGCAACACCTACAACACTTCACTTCCAAAGGCACTCACACAAAAAGAAGAGGAAATACAACTAGGGAGTGCTAGACTGCAATAGGGAGGAGTGTCATCACATAGCTCGATATGGGCTATCCTAGTACATTTTCCTAGGCCCTAGCCCCCAACCTGGGTTATCCTAGTAGCCTCTCCCAATCCCTGACCCCATACAAAATCACGTGGAATCAACGTACCTTTTATGAGGACAAGGTAGTTGATCTTGCCATTCAAGGCCTTCCCATCTCATCTCAAGCCTAAACGAGCACTTGAGCCATGAGTGAGGCATACATTATCTTGATTAATGTGAAATCTACCCAACCCCCTATTTCATTATTTAGGTTATCAATGGATTAAGAAACCCTCCAATGGGTTATCCTGGACACCATTTGGGTTTTTGGCCCCCATTGAAAGCCACTCCCCCTATTTTCAACTAGTAAACCCTACACATCAAGCAAGGCATTGACCATATTTTACACTTATCATACTCACATGAATCAAAACATAGATAAATACATTGACCATCTTGCACATTTATCAATAATCACATGAATCCATACTGAGATAGGAAGCATCACCCTTAGGGTTTACATTTCACACAATGCACATGACTCATAATATTTCCAAACCACTTAAGAACCATCCACACATTAAATACCCCCTTGTAGGCCTTTCGAAACCAACCTTAAACAAATTACACAAACACTTACCCCATAATCAGTATACATTGCAAAAAAATAATAACTATTCATAACACTATGAGCATAAAGAGGTTCCCAATAATACAATATTATGTCAATTCCCTTATTTCACTTAACCACATAATTGAAAGACTAGTTACCCCAAATATTTATTTTTGAAGAAAACTATAACACAATATTCTAATTGATTAATTTACATAGTAATTTTACAATTCAACTATAAAAAGTTATAAAAGAATCAATATTCACCTACAAATTAATTAACAAAGAATAATCATTTTACCATTTAATTTGAAACAATTTAAGTAAGTTATTCTGAATATTTTACCCTTACACAAAATTAACTTTTTCCCTAACTCTCAATTATTTAAATATGAAATAAATCAATTCTCTTTACTAATTTACCCAATCCATTTATCTTAAACAATTTAAAAATTGTTTTTATAATAACCATCCAATTAATAATTTTAATTTAAATGACATTTATTTTTGTAATCTTCCACATACATAATCACTCTTCCAATTCACCATCATATATTATGAGATATATGTATATATACATGTATGTACACATATATACATATGTTGCAAGGTGTCACCCTTGGTCTCCTCAGCATGGGCTAGTGCGGGGCTTGGGCTCCATGACATGGTTTAACCACCTCTTATGGATCTTGGATATTGCATAAATCCAGTGGTTGTATCGGGCATTAATAGGTCAATCTTTTGTTGCAATGGCAATTGTCTTTGCAACAATTGGTATCAGAGCCGAGGTCACAGGTTTGAACTCCTCACTTGGGTTGGGGGGGATTGTTGCAAGGTGTCACCTTTGGTATCCTTAGTGTGGTCTTGCGCGATGCTCAAGATTCGTGACATGGTTTAATCACCTCCTATGGATCTTGGATCTTGTATAAATCCAACGGTTGTATCAGGCATTAACAGGTTGATTTTTTAGTGCAACGACAACCTTCTTGGCAATAACATATACACATATATATCATAATATCCATAAGGTGAAATCAAAATATACTATTATATTTGTTGTCAAATAGATTGCACCTGAATGCTTGAATAGTTAAATTCAACAATCTGTTGAAACATGGGAACTAATTCTAGGTTGTGGGTACCCTATAAGGAATTAGACCTCTAGATTCTAGGTTGGTTCCTATATGATTTTCTGATTAATAACTGAGCAACCTACTGGAAAAGGGAGAAAGACTAAATCTAAATGCAAAAAATGTGAAACTTAACTTTGGTGATGCACCTAAATGGAAAAAATGATAACACCTACAGACTGATTCACAACTATTCTCAAGAAAACCATTCACACGGTTCATAAATGATCACAAAAATATTTCCAAAGAAGGCCAAACAGTTTGTCTTTTCATAAGGAAAATGAATTTTCACAACTTGAAGAACAAAATGATTATAGCACAACTTAATACCTGTGATATGATGTGCAATTATGAACAAGACAAAAATAAATGTTTTTCAATAGGTAAAACACAATAATTTCATTGAATCATTCATAAGGACAGATTGTATAATTCTGAAAAGGAAAATTTGATGAATCCTGAAAGAAAATGGCAAGAAAATACTGCAAGATGGCACCAAAATGAACCTATAAACCTGCTACTGTATTAATTTTTTTTTTTCTAAACTGAGTTACATGACAATTCACTTTGCAGAATGCAAAGGATGAAAAACCAGAACTAGTGAAAAATGACTAAGTCATATCACTTTATACAAAAATCCTTCAAAAGGCATGGACTAGGTGGAACTGAAAGTCAACTTCAATGTAAAAATTGATAATTCCAAAGCAATTCACGAGAAAAAGAAAAAATGCCTTAAAAAGAGGCTCAAACCCATGCAAAAATGAGCGCATGATGGTCCAAACTCAAGGTCTACTGATAACTGAACCATATAGCACTTGAACTACACTGAAAACTCCTCAAAAAGTGGGTCTGAATATGTGAAAACCACCTTGTTTATGTCAAACCACCCATAATAACTAGAACTCCATCTTCATAATGCACATGTCAATAAGGCATCAAAACTAGTGTTGAAACTGAAACTGTAACTCAAGATTTCCACAAAATGCTCCACTTCGTCCTTGCATGATCTACTCCACTTTACTTGTGTTCTCACATGTCTTGGGAAAGGTGATAGTATTATTAAATATTAAAGATAATTAAATGATTATCTTAATATTTATCGTGTGTTTAATCCAACCTTTATTCATTACATTTTAAGTATTAAGGTAGTGGATAATTACCATTAATATTTAAAGATGTTATTGCCTTTGTCAATATTCATACAAGAATAGATTTCTAATGGTAAACCAATGAATAATTTGAAGCTATGAACTCTTGGCCCATGCAATAACATCTAAATAACCTCCATTGAACCTTTCCTAAGCCACGAGCTTCCCTAAACATAATTAGGTTTTTTTGACTTTGCAAGTCATAGACCATGGGAAACAATAAAACATAATGATTTTTTCCTTTTAAAATCATTAGAAAAAACCGAAGTCTTGTTGACTTAGGGCAGGAAAATACCATCGAACCCTAAAAGTATTAATCATTTTGCATTTTTGACTTAGCACACACTGGAGAGACTTCACCACCATGGTGGAGAGAATAGGGTTTGTAGAATGCATGGAAATTTGGTCTGTTGGAGATTCGGGGTATGCATGAAGAGCTACTATTGGAAAGTGCGTGGTATGAATTATTTCTCCTATATTTTCAATGAAAAAAACTTACTCCTTTGTCAAATTTGTTGTTGGGTTCTTTAAATCTTGCCTTAAGTCTGCATTTTTTTCCTTATTTTGGTTATGAACTGTGGAGCATGGAATTTATTTTTATTCATATCAAAATTAAATCACTTTGTAGCTTATTTGATGCCACCATGGATTTGTTCTCTTTATGAGTTATTGGACTCGACTTCTATATTTCTTTGAGAAAGAAAAGATAAAAAGAGAAAAACCTTATGCATTTTCCTGTTATAATATGTCATATTCGAGCTCCATTAAGTGTAGAATGAGGCATGCAATTGTGCATAACAATGATGTAATTGATTTTCTTCATTTGTTCTATGTGAAAAGACCTTCAAAACTTCACTGAGTGCTCTCCATTTGTATGAGCTTGAAGTCTCTGTAGTTGAGATTTCGGGTAATCCTTAAGTAGGTTTTATACATAATGAAGGAGAAGCTTCTCCCAGGCCGCAATTGTGATTATCTCCATCTGGGTATTTATGCTTGTATTTTAAGGCTTTTCTGAAAATCTTCAAACTTCTCATGGCCGCCATTAATATGTGACCTCGAACTTAAGCTGGGTATTTCCTTTAATATTTCTAGGCTTTTCAAAGTTTACCATTCCTGCATAATATGCAAAATTAGAGCTTGGCCTTCAGCAAACAACAATAGAAACCTGGAAAAAATTCTATTATTCTCTGAAAAAATATGAAACCCTTCTATATATCATGGCTGCAACTATGTTTTACTGAGTATTTCCTTTTTGTGATGAGGGTTTTGACCTACTCATGACATATTTCCCTTTCAATAATAGACACAATTGAGTTTTGTTCCTTGAGGTAATTAGGTTCTAATTGCTAATCTTCCTTCACTGATATGCTCTCAAGAGCTGGTTCAGACTTGTCTTTTTCCTCCATAGCAATATTTTGAAAATGAATGATTTTTTATATTTTCTCTAAAAATATTAACATTGATTAGATCATAAGTAATGGAATTTTTTTAGAAGAAATCTCATATGGTTATTCCAAGCAACTTTTCTTCTTTAGATATGCCGATGCATATACCCCATTTACTGAAGCTCCTCCAGAGTTGAGACATGGTACTATTATTGGTGATTTTTAATAATCATGTTGTCTTTTATCATGAATATTGCTTGATATATGGCTTCATCCTTCTCTCGTATTCGCTGCCAATTCATTCCCTAGTGTATTTGAATAGTGTTGTTTGATGTTTGATATTTGAGAAAGACTCCAAAACACTTGATAGAATTAAGGACCTTTGACCTCTAACACCCTTGCCCATATTCATTACTTGTTGTCCTAACAAAAGAACATTGCACTATTGATTGTTGATGGAAAAATTTATGATCAATTTTCTTTATGATGAAAAAAAAGGTTGTCCAGCTATATTTCTTTTTTTATTACATGGGACTGTCTTTCTATTTCATTGACTAGACTGCTCTTCTTGATTAAATGCTACAAAAGATAATGAAAGTCTGCCTTCATACTTTGCCTTTGGTTTATCACTGGCTTACTCCTCAATTCTATGAACACCTTTACTTATTCTATTAGTCATTGTTGTGTTGTACATGTTCTCTTTCAAATGTATAGGCATGAATTTACTTTGAACTCTGAAGCTGGTAAATTATCTTTGTGCATTGTACATTACCTCTACATTATGGATTTCATTGTTCATGGTAAAATTGAATTGAACCTTGTGCTTCAGTAATGCATACTCATTCCCTCCTTTCCTTTATTTGTTTTATTCAACTCTGTTATTCTAAAGGCAATCAAGGACAATGAAACAACGATGACAGCCATACCTTCAATTCTCCTTAATTCATTGTCAGTGCATCTTTGTATTGTTGGGGGTCTCATGCACCATGCAAGCTGCTTATGTGATTCTCTTCTTAGTTTCAGCAGTTTTCTTAATGACTGTTTGATATGCAATGAATCTCATGTGTAAATAAGAGAGTGTCCTCATGATATGTTGGGCTCAACCCTTGTGGGAGCCCATTTTGCTCCACATATCTGACAAAAATGATCATGAACATAATAAACCTATTCCTGCACAATGAAAAAATGTGTTAGCAAAAAGCAGTACATTTCTTGATGATTTGCCTTGGATATTATGAAACTTCAATGCTCATTTTGTTTTTCTTTAGCATATATAAGATAGAAAATAATTTCGTGATTTAGATATGCATAGGATTTATGTGGAACCCTGAGCTCTAACACCTCGTTTCACCCTTGCAGATTTCTCCTTGAAGCTTGAACTGGATGACTCAACGATGCTGACAAAGTCTTCAACAATGGGATTCGTCATTCACTAGGCAATGACGGGTCCCACTTTTAACTTTATGCATTTCTCTTTCTTGTATTTATTTGTTATCTTCTATTTGATGAGATATAGTTACTCCCACGGCTTGTGTGGGACTTCATGTTTTTACATTATGAATAAAAGAAAACTATGCAATTTCATGATATTATTTTGAAATGTTCTTGCATAATATAACTGAAATTCACCTTGTAATTAGTCTTTGCACCATAACGAGTACTTCGTAGAAATGTTTGAACATCTTGTGTACCTTTTGGCTTGAATTTGCAATTCAACTCTACCTGTTTGAGGTGGTAGTAAAAAATAGGTAACAATATTATATATATACGCACACACACACACACATATATATATGTAATAAAACTATAATATTATTTTAAATCCAATTGATATATCTAACTTAATATCACTAAGAATGAAACCCTAACATGATAAGCATCTTATTCTCAATAAAAGTGAAATCATAAAGGACCTTATCAAATGTAGTGTATAATATAAGCTATCAAATTTAAATCACAAATCACAATAACCATATAAAACACATATTTAAACCGAGTGCATTCTTGCACAAATAGTGACAATGCGCAATGAGGGGTAGGGATCACGACAAGGTTGTGGCATGCCAACCAAGATTTTGGAATGGTTGAGAGAAGGCCTCACAAAAATCTCATCTCAAGGACGGATGATAGCAGGTTGCAAAAATTTGGATTTGTTAAAAAGGCTTCAAAAACTTTCAAGCAAGGGCAATTGGCTAGTGTAATGCCAAATTCCTCTCTAGATGGCTATGCATGTGTGAGAGGATAACATATTTTGTTATCATATTTTACCTAGTAGACATGTATGCAATGGTTTTAGGATATGCACAAAATTGATTTGTCGAGCCTTTCAAGAAAATGCAATTGGAAGGAGAAAAGCTATATATGAATATTTATGTATGTGCATGCAGTATATATGTGCGTAGGAGGCATATTGGTCTCATGTTGTAGTTGCAATTATCTTGGTAGAAATACATGGGAATACAAGGAACATGGAGAAGATGTTTGAACTATTTAATAGACGACCTTAAAGAGACCTCATCGAATGGAATGAAATGATTACAAGTTGTGCACAAATTAGATTTGTTGAGAAGGCCTTAGAAAATTCAAGAAAATTCAAATGGCTAGTGTAAATAAGCACCATACCATGGAATGCAATACTTTCAGGATTTGAAAATACATTTATTGGTTGGTTTTATATGGGAATCAATAAAAAAAATTCATCAAACAATTAAGCACGTGTTTCCAACGGGTAGATAGAAAGAGGAAAATCGCATTGATCAGGCACTCAGAGAACAAAACATAAGATCAAAGCCAACTTGGATCCAACGCTGGCAGGAAGAAATTTGAAGTTGAGCTCACACCTCCACTTGCAAATATAAATTATTTGAATCCTCAATCAAAATTCCCAAAACCCCCAAATCTTTAGGAAAAAATCAACAATAGAATCAAATTTCTTAGACCATTCTCCCAAAATCCACCCTCAAATAATAATCTCACAAAGCAATTTTCTTCCCAACAAAACATTTCCGGAGCCAAACAATATATGGGTAAGCCAGAAAACTAACCAATGAATTATAGTTAATTTATAATTTATTAAGTTAATAGTTAAAGAAATTAAAAATTACTCATTTAAAATCTTAATTTTGGTAACAATGAAATTTACGAAGTAATTTAATTAAACACCTAATTTCACGCAAATGAGTAACATCATCTACCCAACCTTATAATATTTTATTTATTCGCCTTATTATTATTATCATTCATTAATTATAACATTACATAATAATTTTATTTTATTATTAACTATAATTATTTATCTATATATATATATATTTATTTAACAAGGGTATTTAATGATTTATTTTTAATGCATTAAATAACCAAAAACATTTATCAAACAATTAAATAAACCAAATACCAATCAAATACCCGAATCCTAACTAGGGTAAAAAAGAAAGACCTCAAGCAACACAAACTGACAACACTAACAAGGTATCAAACTGGATACTCATCCTTTATGAGGATGATAACTAGGGTAGGGAACCAAGTGTTTACTCCATTGAAATAATCCATTGGGTTTCAAGGCACTCTCAGACCTATCAATTCAAGTGGATTCAATGCCTAGTACCTACAACCTGTAGCACAAAAAAAGGTTTTGCATGTGCATATCCATATAGATAGAGACACTGTAAAAGGGAATCACTACATCGTAGGATACTCACAAGTGAGTGATGTGACACTATCCCTTTCACCTAAACACATTTGCAAGAACATCTGTAAGTAGTCAAATCTACTCATAGCAGTTAGTTACATAGCAATAAAGATAAGAACAGTCACAAGATAATTACATAATAGTCATGCTAAGATAACCATATATACCAATCATAACATGCACATAAAAACTCAAGTAACAGAAGTGCCATCAAAGCATCATCATAGCAATAAGTCTAACATCGAACAATGTATCATAATGTCTCATCCTAAACAGATCAACTATCAGTCTATTAGGAAAATAGTATGATAGTCACTATATCCTCCTCCTCTAGAATTAGGCTTACTCTTGGAAGCCTACAAACAAGAAGGGGTACAATTCCCTCATCCAAGATGCATCCTCCCAAGTGGCCAATGATTCATCATTAGGATTTCACTAGACCCTCACATGATTAATTTCTTGACCCTTGAGGGTGAGTGTCCTATGTTGCAGAATGCCAACGAGCTCCAAAGCCAACTGCCCATCCTCTACTTGCAAGTCATTCAAATCAAGGACATGTGATATATCTATATGATATAGCCTGAGAATAGAAACATGAAATATGTCGTGGATACACAATAGAATGGGTGGAAAAGAAAGATGGTAAGAAACAAGGCTTATCCTCTCCAAAACCTCAAATGGCCCTCAAAACATGGTGCAAGCTTAGATCCTTTTCCATAGTGGATCAAAATCTTTCATGGATGCAATTGTAAGAAAACTTGGTCACCAACAAAGAACTAACAATCAAACCTATGAGAATCCACATACTTTTTCTATCTATCTTGTGCTACCACAAAATTCTCTCTAATATGAACAACCTGTTGCTCCGTCTTTTGAAGCATCTCTGGTCCTAGGATGACTCTATCCTCAAGACAATCCTAACTCAGAGGGGCCCGACAAGGATGACCATATAAGGCCTAAAAAGGAGACATACTGATAGAGTTGTGGTACCCATAGTTATACAAAAAATCCACCAAGTGCAGATAATCCTACCAAAAAGTTTGTTGATCCATGACATACATTCAAAGCATATCCTCAAGGACCTGATTAACCCTCTTGGCCTGTCTTTCTATCTCTGGGTGGTAAGTTGAACTAAAATTCAACTGAGTCCCCTACACATGCTATAAGGACATCCAAAGTGCTGAAGTGAACATTGGAACTCTATTAGAGATGATCCTATGTGGAATCCCATAAAATCTAATTATATCCTCCATGAAAATCCTAGCCACTAAAGAAGTATTATATGAAGAATGAATAAAAGAGAAGTGTTGCACCTTAGTCAACCTATCCACGGTGAACATGATGGTGTCATGATGACGAGAAGATATTGGCAAGGCAACTATAAAATACACTAAAATGATGTCCCATTTCCATTCTGGGACAAGATGTGGCTAAAGAAGACCTGCGGGGTGTTGATACTCTGCCTTAACCCTCTAGCACTCCAAACACCTGGAGAAAAAATCAGCAATATCCCTCTTCATTTTGTCCCAAAAATACAACTAACGAAGGTCTGTGTGTATATTCTTGACACCCAGATGAGCTCAGTAGGGTGTCCAATGCGCCTCTAACATAATTAGGGTATGAAGAACCTCTGAAGGAGGAACATAGATGTGACCTAGGTTCCGCAAGAGACCATATGACTCAAGAGAATAACCTATATATCTACCCTCCAAGTATCTACCTGAATCAACCTCTAACTTTACCTCCTCATACCAATTGTGCACAAGAAGTGCTGCAAGGATCTGACTCCTCAAATCTACCCCAAGAGTAACTACTGAAAGCTCATGCCTTTGTAGACTAAGAGCATCTTCCACAACATTCTCCTTACCCTGGATATACTTCACCTCAAAGTTGTACTCACACAGGAACTCCATCCACCACCTCTGCCTAGCATTCTAGTTTGGTTGTGTGAATATGTACTGTAAACTATGGTGATCACTATGCAACTCAAACCGATTCCCCAATAGAAAATGTGTGCATCTCACCAAGGCATGAATGACAATGGCTAACTCCAAGTCATGCATAGGATAGTTCAACTCATGAGCCTTGAGTTTGTGATACAAAAATGGTGCACTAGTCAACCTATCCTTGAGAGTCTAAAAGGATGCTTGACACTATTCTAACTAGATGAAATTCTTCCCTTTCCTGTAAAGGGAAGTGATAGGGTGAGATATCCTTGAAAAACCTTGCATAAACTTCCAATAAAAACCTACTATGCCCATAAAGATACAAACCTCTGAAACATTAGTGGGCTTGGGCCAATCCATGATGGATTGGATCTTTGAAGGATCCATGATAATACCTTCTTCTGAAATGAAATGCCACAAATATCTCACCTCTATCTTAAAGAATTCACAATTTGTCAAATTTGCATATAGCTAGTTCTCCCTCAAACACTACAATACCTATCGCAAATTCTCCTCATGATATTCAATAGTCCTAGAATAAATCAAAATGTCATCCAAGAACATGAGGAAAAAAAATTCAAGATAGGTGTGGAATTCTACATTCATCAAGCTCATAAATATAGGTGGTGCATTCGTAAACCCGAATGGCACAACCATGAACTCATAGTGCCCATAGCAAGTGTGAAATATAGTCTTATGAATGTCTGCCTCAAAGATACACAACTGATGATACCTTGATTTAAGGTCGATCTTTGAGAACACCTTGGCTCCCTTGATCTAGTCAAAGATGTCATCAATCCTTGGCAAGGGATATTTGTTCTTCACAGTCACTTTATTGAGTTGTCGATAATTAATACACAACCGAAGGGATCCGTCCTTTTTCTTCACAAAAATGATCGGTGCTCCCAAAGGAGAGATACTAGGAAAAATGAATCCCTTAATCAATAAATCCTCTACTTTTAAACAAAGCTCCTTAAGATGTTGAATAGTCATCCAATACGGAGCTCAAGAAATAGGCTCTGCCCCGAGAACAAGATCTATCCTGAAATCGATGTCACACTTAGGTGGCATCCCTGGAATCTCACTAGGTAAGGTATCTACAAACTCCCTAAGAATAGGGTTTTCATGAAGGGAAACCTCTCAAATCTCTCCTAACTCCAAATCATTAACCATCACAACAAACAACTAGAAAACCTGACGCGTACATCTCCTTAATGCATAGTAAAAATCATACACATAGAGATGGGTCTCTAAATGCTAAATACCTCTACCTCCCTACCTAAATCATCCAAACACGACACTAATTTGTGTCAACAATAAATGATTGTGCAATGAGCATCCAACCAATCCATGCCCAACACTATGTCATAAGATCCTAGGGGTATAATGCAAAGATCCACCATGGTAACGAGAATACCAATCCTCAATCCATATCCATACACGGGGGATTCTACTGCTACTCTAGCTCTAGAGGCCAATTCAACCTACAACCTAACATATCTCTTTTCTTCCACCAACCCACATTGTTCCACCAAAGAAGGGGAAATGAATGAATCAGAAGCACTAGAGTCAAAAAGGATAGAAATATCAATACCATGCAACACACCTGTGGTATCCACAACTATTCCTTGATGCTTTTCCTAGTAGTTATCAACCACTGCAAACACTCAATGAGACTTGTTTGCATCACCCACTATTGGCTCTGAGGATTCTGACCTCTTATTGAATATTTTTGTGCTCTTCTATGGACAATGTCTAGCTATATGGATCTGTTGGTCGCAAGAAAAACATCTTGTACCCCTACCATATTCCTTGCTGATTGAGGGTATACTCAACTTCTAGAAGCTACCTCTACTAGCTACAGACTATGTTCTCTGAGTGGGTTGATCAAAATGATTACACTTAGCTTGAAACTAATTCTGATTTTTCCTAGACTAAGAACCACTACCTTGTTGAAACTGAAAGTTCTTAGGTTTCAACTGGGAACATTGATGCTACTAATTTTTTCCACCCTTAGTAGGTTCATGATGGCTCTTGGAGGAAACCATTACCTAGGGTTGACCACCTTGGGACTTGAAGCCTGCTAAAGGCACATTGCCAATTTGTACGCCTGTCTAACCTCCTAGCACCATGGACAAGTTCTCCTCTACCAAACAAGCCTTCTCTACTACCACCTCCATGGTCTTTGACTCAAAAACATGGACTCCCCCACTGATACAGGAATTCAAACCCCTAATAAAATGCTAGACCAAACACGGCCTCATCATCACCAATACCTGCATACTTCTTAAGCCCAAAGAACCTTTTCTAATACTATTCCACAAACATATCCATCTCATAGGGCCTAGGTGGGTGAGGAGCTCAAGAAAACGATGTAACTGAGCTCCCTTTAACTTTGACTGACCATGATTCTGACCCCTACTTCCTTGATCATTATGAGAGCTTTGTTATTCCTCATGATCACCCTCAAGGAAACTCTGAGAAGGGGTGTTCTTGTGGTTAGCCCCACAACCACAACCTCGACCTCTAGGAATATTCCTATACAAACACCACCAAAGGACAAATCTAAGGTTGTTAGGCAAGGATGACAAAAAGGAAAACATAATCTCAGGAGTCCAAGCAACTAGGACAACATAATGGGGTCATATGAAACCAGAGTACCCAGTGTTAGAACTTGGTCTCTGATACCAAGTGTAAAGCTGCCACCAAGGAACCCTCGAGGACAACACTAAACTAGGTGAACTAATGGAACAATGTTTTTTTTTTAAAGAAAATAACAATAGAATGGATAACATAATAATCTAAACCTAGGTCCTCTAAGGTTCCTTGACTGCACTACTCACAAAAATAATAATCAAGATAACTATAATCATTTCATACACTACTAAGATAAAATGATTTATCTAACATGCACGGTTCATTTTTAAAGCACCAAATCA
Organism: Sequoiadendron giganteum; assembly: GCA_007115665.2. Taxonomy (NCBI): domain Eukaryota; kingdom Viridiplantae; phylum Streptophyta; class Pinopsida; order Cupressales; family Cupressaceae; genus Sequoiadendron; species Sequoiadendron giganteum. The sequence continues at coordinate 362,590,943 of CM021106.1, read as the reverse complement.
AGTGTTTCTACATTACTTACTTCCATAACATGTCAATTGATAATCAACATTAAAGATCATTTCGAGAAAACTAACATATGAAAAATGTATTACTTTACAATATTCATTACAAGAAGAATTCATCAATAATTATTACATCGTTGGAATAATTACATCAATGTTTCCCCTAGTACATGTGGGGATAATACATCAGATTGGAACAAGAGATACCACTAATATACAATCTAATATATAAATACATGAAAGGTTTCCTTCTTGAACTTGAACAAGAACAAGAACAAGAGTTCATAACACAATGAGCAATCTCCAAGCACACAAACATGTAGCAAGAACACCTAATGGAGGAAAAATCACCAACCTCCCAACCATGTGGAACCTTGAGGTCCACCCCTATGCTAGTAGATAACACAAGGTCCCACACCAAATAGATAGTCAAGAAAAGACCAAAGATAACACAATCAATGGTTATACATGGAATCTAACACCACACTGCTAGCAACACAACCAACACTTAGAACAAAAAGAGGAAATACAACTAGAGAGTGCTAGACTGAAATAGGGAGGAGTGTCATCACATAGCTTGATATGGGTTATCCTAGTACATCTTCCTAGGCCCTAGCCCCCATCTTGGGTTATCCTAGAAGCCTCTCCCAATCCCCAACCCCATACAAAATCATGTAGAATCAACATACCTTTCATGAGGAAAAGGTAGTTGATCTTTTTTGGGTGAAAATAATGTAATCAACTTTACAATAGATTACGCTATCTAGATTTCAACCACAACTATGTGAGATATAATCTCTCCTCTCAGAAAGGGGAGGTTCCCTTCTTACTACTAATAGAAGCTATAGTAAAACTAATAAAATACTTACAATATGTACACTACACTTACAAAATGGGGGGGTGTGTTACATTCATCCTTCTCTTTTTTTTCAGAGAAGATGTTTACAATGCTTCACAGTTGGAAAGTCCTAGATCTGATAACTTAAACTTAACAAACAACGGTAATGCTGATATTTCTATCTTGTCAGAGCAAAGCGTAGAAACACTAGATGTGATTTATAATAACAAAAGAAAAGTAAAAGGGAAAGCTCATGAAGGCACAAAGTCATTCCGTAGCTTTTTCAATGTTGAATTATGTGGAAGTATCATTTATCGCATTAGAATCACAAAGTCTTCTTAGATACAACAATTCCTCGAACCGCATGAACGATTACAAGAAAAAATTCTTGTAGATCCTTCAACCAAAAAATTCACACATAAACAAATCCAAATAATAAATGTAACACAAAGTTTACATAAACTACTTGAAGCCTTTCAGATCTCATACACTAATCACCAGCGATATAATCAAACCATAAGATAATCAATCCCAACACAAAGTCTGGTATGCAATCCTCTTCTTTATTGATTATATCTAGATTTTCAAAATTGAATACAAAGCTTCAATGTTTGTTTCAAAGGAGCAGCACTTCGTTGTAAAATATCAAAAGATCAATATTACAATAGAGATCTCTCATATATATAGAAAAGAGAGATGAGTAAATTTAGGGAATTAGGTGAGAAAAAATAGGGAACCCTAATCTAACTAAGTGTAATTTTTCTCAGAGAAGTTACATCTCATATTTTTGGTGTAATTACACTTTACAAAAAGACATTTAAGATTTCACAATTATTTACAAAATGCGTATGGGAATGCATCAAAACATTCAAAACTAGGAGATCAGAAATCTTCATGGTTTTTTTCTTGGGCGCGGAAGTCTACATATTTCTTCTTGGTCTCCTACATGAAATTATCATCCGGGCCAATGGTATAGTCCACAATGGTGTGAATCCTTGTGACTGATCTCTTGGCGGATGAAAGTGTTGGAATGATGGATGCACAGGTGTCCTTGATGAAGCTGCAATGCAATCTTCAATGGAGGACCTTTGCCAGGAAGAAATATTCAACCACAAAGAAAGTATGATAATGGAATTCAAATAGAGATTCTATTATGATCTATCAGATAATTTACAAAGAGTACATATGCCTGATTATATAGGCAAGTGCTAAACCTAGAATGCAAAGGATGTTTCCAAGTGTTAAAATCACACTTGATGTGACAAAAAGAAACCCTAACCAACTACCTAGGGAATGATAACAAGATGGAGATAAGCTCTAGAAAAGAAAACCCATCTTCTAGAAGGGAATCTTATCTCAACAACTTTATTAAATGATTAAATGCAACCTAGGACTAAAATGATTAAGACCTAAGTTAACTTATGCTAGTGTAATAAATAATTAATTACACTAACACCCCCCCATAAGTGAGACTTAGGGAGGAAATGAAAAATGAAATGCTTATGCAAGATGATGATGGGTCCTGGCTGATGGCCATTTTAGATACCCAAGTACAAATGCAATGCAAACTAAACTAACTGGGGTAACGGAGAAAACCCAGTGGGAACAAAAATCCTCCCCAAAATAGAATGCAAAGAGCAACTAAGTGATGAAAGATGGAGGAATCCATAAGATCCCCCAAGAACACCATCCATCACAAAGATACATGAAAGAACCCCCCAGAAGAGAGGAAGAAAGAGACCACATATCCCCCCCAAAAGAACTAAAGAAACCGCATCTCCTGAAAGAAGTGAGAGGGAAGAGGCCAAATGAAAGCAATATTTGAAGGTGAAGTAGGTGTAGCCTAAGATGTCTCCACAGAAGCAGGTGTGACCTCAACAAATGAAGAAGTCAAAGTAGGTGAAGATAGAATAGGAACCTCCAAAGGTGGATGATTAACTGGATCCTGTTGCACTGAAACAGAAGAAACAACATCTGTAGTCATAGAAGTATCAACAACTGCAATAGTAGGTGGAGGAGATGGAATGGATGGCTCAAGAGTAGGAATTGCAGTGAGAACTCCAATTTTCAAGTAGCCAAATGTCTCCTCTGAATGATAATTCACACTAGAAGTGTGATGAACAGCTGTAGGAACAAAAGCACCTCAATAGCAAAATCTACAAAGGAATACAACCAAGATGAGTGATCCACCACCCCAGTAGCAATAATTGCTCTACTCTCCAAGTCTTTGATGATAACTGAATCAGGTGTGAACTCCACAGACCTTCCATTGCCTCCATGTGTGATCTGATATATAGAAAGAAGGTTGTTCGTCAAATGAGGAACACACAAGACATCCTAAAAAGTGTTGTCCCCAAAACTAATAGACCCCTTCCCTGTAACACTCATGTAAGTATTGTTTCCCATCAAAATAGGAGACATAGTGTGAGACTCAAAGGAAGTGAACATAGACTGTGTAGAATCCATATGATGAGATGCTCCTAAATCTAGAATCCATCTCCCTAATCCAAGACTCGAAGAAGCACAAAGAGCATGCCCCTTCATATCTGATGAAGTATGTAAACTGGTTGTGCCCCTGTCATGCTGCACTAAAGAAGAAGAAGAAGAAGGAGGGGAAGGAGATGATGCAGACATCATAGAAGGAAAATCAATCTAATGTTTCTGAAGAAGATTCTTTAGCTCATCAATGTCCTTCTTGTAGCAATTATGTTTTGCATGTCCTTCTCTCTTGCAATATGCACATGGGCCCTTCTCCTTCCTAGGCCTGTATTCCTTGTGCTGTGATGATTCAAAAGATCCTGTCTTGGATTTTCCCTTACTCTTGCCTTTCCTATTGGATGGTGCTGCAATGAGGGCATGCGACTTGGAAGATGAATCAACTTGGTTGAGTTTAGATTTCTCCCTAGTCAACCGCTCACAGAATGTCTCAAATGAAGGCATTACAAAATTGTCGCCAAGTCCATCCATTGTATAATAAAAGGAAGTAGCAAAGTAGGAAAAAGAACCTTGTAATTTAGACAAGATCATGAAGATGCATTCTTTGTTAGTTTTGTCCTTACCACACCTTGCAAGCTGGGTCCTCAAAGACTTGAATTTCACCAAGTAATCATCAATAGAGGGAAAAGGATCAACTAAGAGTGAAGCAATCTTTGACTCTAATTGAAGTGCCCGAATAGCACTTATTGAACCAAACAATGTCTTGAGCTTATCCTAAACTGCCTTAGGAGTATCACACTCCTCGATGTGGAAAAATAGTGAATTGGAGATATGAAGAGCAATCAGTCCCATAGGCTCCTCACACATGATTCAATGCTGAAAATTCTCATATTCCCTAGTCAGATTAGGTTGATTAACATCCAATGTAGAGCAGAGGCCTTTAGACCAGAGGAGATGCTGCATACCAATTTTCCATGTGTGGTAGTTGTGGGGAGTCAGAAGCTCAAAACCTGATTTAGCCATTAGAGAGAAAAAGAGCACAAGACAAAATATCTCTGAAAAAGAATGCAAAAAATCTGATGATAGTGTTGAAATGCTGGAAAAACACAGTAATACATTGTTGATGGTAGAATTTCAACAAACTGAAAAAGTATCACCTCCAAAACCCCAAATTAGGGTTTTTACTTCAACCAGATGATATGTCTGATAGAAGCAGAATCTAGAAAAATAGAGTGGACCACTGAAAAGTAGACATCGAGACTTTTCCAACGGTATATCGTTTGCAAATTTTTGATACTATATGCGGAAGATAAAGCCTTCGGAAGATCACTGTTGAAATAGACCTGCTCAAACTAAGTGGGCGCAAAAAATAAGCACCAGGGGACCGAACAAATGGAGCCCTTGGTCGTTGATAGGATTGCGAGCTGTAATACCTTCAAAAATAAAAGAACCGCTACCGGGCGGAGCAGGCAGTGCCAGGGCGGCGTTGCTGGGAACAAACGGGGCCCCTAGTTGTTGAGGTGACCGTAGTGGGGGCCTGCGGAGCGAGCACCGGGACGATCGATGGGCGGTCAGTGGGAGCATGATTGGCAAAAGGATGGTTGGTGGGGATGACAGTGATGGCCGGTGACATCGGCGAATGGGGCCAACAACCAAAAACTATAGCCTCCCCAAAATATTTATGTATGCCGACCATTAAATAAAATGCCAGGTCGCCTGCAGAACCAAATTTTTGCAAAAACTATATAAAAAATTTCCATTTTTTGAAATAAAAAATGCCCAATGACTTAAAAAAAAATTGCTATGATACAGGATAGAAAGGGGAAATTTTATTTCTACAAAAACTGTGCAGATTGTACACAATGCAAAAAACCCGAAATACCTCAAATGGCTCCTGGATGAAATATGCCCAAATTGGACAAATGGGCAGGTGATCCTAGGGTTTCGAGGCCTTTTGAAGACAATGGAAAGCTCAGATCTGACTCAATCTGCTCCAAAAATCAGCTTGGTCCTCGGGTGGAACCAACTAGCCTGCAAAGAAAACCCTTATGCCTGCAAAGAATCTCACTAGCCAAACTTTCTTGATCCTGGGATGAACCTTCACTGGAATAGCTCTAATACCATGTTGGAATGATGGATGCACAAGTGTCCTTGATGAAGCTGCAATGCAATCTTCAATGGAGGACCTTTGCTAGGAAGAAATATTCAACCACAAAGAAAGTATGATAATGGCATTCAAATATAGATTCTATTATGATCTATCAGATAATTTACAAAGAGTACATATGCCTGATTATATAGGCAAGTGCTAAACCTAGAATGCAAAGGATGTTGCCAAGTGTTAAAATCACACTTGATGTGACAAAAAGAAACCCTAACCAACTACCTAGGGAATGATAACAAGATGAAGATAAGTTCTAGAAAAGACAACTCATCTTCTAGAAGGGAATCTTATATCAACAACTTTACTAAATGATTAAATGAAACCTATGACTAAAATGATTAAGACCTAAGTTAACTTATGCTAGTGTAATAAATAATTAATTACACTAATAGAAAGAACCTTGTTGCACCTATCAAGATGCATTTTTAGGTTATCAAGGGTGAGCCTGATATCACATAGATCATAGGCATCTAAAAAATCTGCACTCTCCATTTGACCCATGATGGCTTCTTTGAAGATCTATGATAGTTCTGCAGTTGGAAGGAAGATACGGTCTTCTTCGAGGAGCCTGCCTGGCAACTCTTTAACCCTTCTTTCAAGAATAATCCATTGTTCTTCCACATCTTCCTAAACCTAATGGAGGTCTTTTGTAAGGGATTTGATCATCTAAATATGATGTCTCAAAGATTCCCTTTAACATATTTTTCTTTGTCAGGAATAACACTGACTTCCACCAATTTACTAAGCTTTACCTATTTCATTTGTGACCAAAATGACAAGAATTTTTCCAATTCTTTGTGCTCTTGAGAAATAACAACATTTCTTTATCCAGCTCTAATTTGAGCTACCTGGGTAGCTTTCTCATTAGTGGCAATTATGATTCGAGAACCGTGTTCTACAACTTTGTTGATGAAGTCATACAATGCTTTCCCTTTGGAGAGAAATCTTTCAGCCTTTCTGATAGCTGGGTCCCTAGGGCTTACCATTGCCAATGGTTGTGCATTACTTGTGGATCCTGTAAGATTTTTAACAATAGAGGCATAATGCTCTACTCTTTGTTTGTATAGATCATGGGCTTGCTCCATTTTGTCCAGTCTATCTACCAATATATTCAGAGTTACCTATGCATCTGCCTTGGCGCTTTCACTAGTAACTTTGCCAAGTTGGACTCTGGTTAATGTATAATCCTCCATATTAACATCTCCTTCCTCATGAGGTGGAATACGAATCTCTGCATACTTCTGACCTACTTTGTCAACCTGAAGCCATGAGTACACTTTTGCTTTCTTTTTACCCTGACCTTTGGTGGAGGTATTTCTTCAAGATCAAGCTCTTTAGGAGAAATCATCTGCTTCTTTCATTTTGATACTTGAGATACCAACCACGGGGGTATAGAAGAGACAAATGATTCTTGGTTGACTATCAATTCTTTTGTTACCATTGATTTTGATGGAAGAACGGGTATGGAAACAATCGGCGAGGTATTTGTCATCACTGCTTTAGAAACCTGCACATTGACTTGATTCTGCAGAGAGTCACTCATGAATCTGTTAAATTTTGCCTCTGAATGAGATCATAAGATGGCGAAGACAAGCCGAGAATGGATGATGGTGAACTTGAAGGAATATCAACCATTTGAATACTCGTTACTGAAGGAGCATCCAATGGGATTGATGCTATGTGGGGTAGTGCAATGTCCACTGTGGGTATGGTAGGTGTAGGAATAGGCAATGTGGAAAGAGGTGGTGGCGGAGTCTTAACAATAGGAAATGAATGAGGAATGCTTGAAATTCCCCATGATGATGACTAGGGAAAATATTCAACTACGTTCTTGGGTGGAGACATATCTTATTCTTCATCAGGCCTGAGTTTCTGTTGATCATTTTCCTAATCCTCTTTCTCTTTCTCACTTTCTTGATCACTTTCAGACTCGTTTTCATCTTATGAATGTTCTTCTCCATTAGAGTTTGTTTCCTCTTAATCTTGTTCTTCAGTGGATTGATCACTTGTACCTTCCTCATCATAAGAATCTATCTCTTCAAAAATAGGTTTATTTCCTTTTGAGCGAGATGGTTCAGATTCTATAGTCCCTTCCTCATAGATGGCTGGAACATCCTTCTTTCCAAAAGTTAATTTGATTCTAGGCCCTTTTCTGGAGGAAGTAGGAATAACCTCATATTTGTCTTTGATGCGGGGTTCTTGTTGTAAATTAACCTGTGTTCCAGACTCTTCTCCTTCTGATTTTTTTCTGAAAACCTTCATCTAGAAACCATGCTTATGTATCCATTCAATAGTGTTAGCCAAAATTGGAGCTAACCTTTCTCTGATGGAAATGATCTCTTTCTTCGACCATTGAATTGCAAGCAAAGGTTTGTTAAATATTTGTTGTTCGTCATAGGCAACATTCAGGATGTCACCAGGATCTGTAAAGTCCTCTGGTAAATCAGCAACACCAAGATCTCTAATTTGTTGAATAGTCAACCTACACCATTCCATCTTACGAACAACCTCTTCTTCTCTACAATCAGCCCAAATGTCTTCAAAGTGATTTCCATGTTTGTGCCCTTTTTTCAGCTTCTTTCTGACATCTCGATAATCAAAATCAAGTCTATATTTGTAGTTTCTGATCGTCATGATTTGCATCTCAGTGTAGACTGATTTTTCCTTTTGCACCCTCTTGATGGTATATTTACTGATTGTCACTAGAAACTTAAAACCGGGTTTATGGATCCTTCGGTGTTCCTTGTGAACTAAAATTAGTTGTCTGCATAACTCCATCAAAATCCACTTGTCTGAAGGATATTTGGGAAACATGTAATGACAACCACTATAGCATCTTACCCTTATGTAAGTAAAAGTCAGGAATTGAAGATATATGAATCCGACCTTACTTACCACTCTATAAGCCTCATCTGATACTCTCTTTCTTTCAAGAGTTGGATCAAAACAGAAAAACAGTGGTATGAAGAAAGCGTCAGTTACTCTCCTAAAATTATGATGACTCTCCTTCAATTCTAGCTCATAGTAGTAATCATAGACTGGTGTAGAAATTTGATTCCCTTTTGTGGATAGGCTTGGGAACTGTCTCATCACAGCTGGAGCATACACCAAGTATGAAGTCATGTAGAACTTCAAGGTAGTCGGTACATTAATCAACTACTCATGAATTGCATCACTGATCTATTTACCCCAGTCAATGTGAACTTTTTGTCTTCTTCTAATTCAAATGTATTCATACATCCAATCACATAAATGGGAAGTTTCTTGCAATCCTTTCACCTTGCTCAAAAGTATGATCATGTCTCTGATGTCCTCTTTGAAGTCAGCTCGAGGAAGCCCTTTCGGCCATCTAGAAATAGTATGTCGAGGTTCCTTCAACCATTGACTATTTATGAGATACTTGGCTTTATTTGGATCTAATTCATAAACCTCCTATGCCGATTGAACTGAGATGTCAACATACTTCTCCATTTGTGGGATTTTGAAAACTATATCAAAGAAGTCTGGATCTAGTCTCAAAACCCCATGTCCGATAGAATTAATGATGCTTGTGCTTTCCTGAATACAGTGAGAAGAAACTTGGAGAAAAAACTCTGTGTGATGTGTAGCAGTTGGAAATGAAGAAACCAAATGAAGATTACTATGCACGATGGCTCTCAGAGAGTCTTCAAGAGGCTTTTGTTTGGTTCTTTTGACGAAGTCAAGGAGATCTTGATGGCCAACCTCTATGTCTCTGATCTCTTCAAACTTCGAAACCACTACTGTTGGCGGGTAAACACCTTGGTACTTGTATTTCATCTTGCCTTCAGCTTTTGAAGATGAAGGAGGATTCTTAGCTGTCATCTGAGATCGATCAGCTCTATTTAGGAAGAGATCCTCTGACAAGATCAATCACTGCTCTGCAAGGAGAACAACAACTCGTGAGTTAAAAAGGGTAACATTGGGATGCGTGAAGTGAGGAGGGATGCTGAGCAAGAATGGTGTAAGTGATGAGGCACGCAAAACTATGCTAGGAATGGTTGAGAAGCGATTCAGAGTGAAACTTGAAAGTTTGGGAATGATTTTGGCCAAGTGCAGGAAATGGTGCAATGAGTCCAAAAAAGTGCGCCCTTGCCTTAGTTAAATTTTTGGTTTCAGGGAAAAGTATAATGGCGATAAAAATCAGTGCCCTTGCACTTGGGGGAAAATATCACTTGGTGCAATGGCACTGAAAAATTGAGCCATTGCACTATGAATTAGAAACTTTTTTGTATGGAATTATATGAACGTGTTTTTTAGGAGTGTTTCAACATTTGGGCAAAAAGATCTTGATGTAATAATGTTTATTTTCTTTATACACCTTGACATGAGATAATGGATATTTCTCTAGGGTAAAGAATGTATGCATGTATGAAACATGGTGAGTGTGGAGAATTTTATTTCCAGAAAACCTCTCTTCAACTCTGTAAGAAAATGCGGGTATTGAAGAAACTATCACGTATTTCAAAGGAAAAGGCAAATAGAAACCAAAGATGGAAGTAGTGACTCAGATCAAGAGAGGCAATAACTTAGTAATGCATAATTCTTGGAATGAGATCAGAAAAAATGCGAATGAGGAAAAATGCATTTTGAAAAGAGCATGTTAGAAACAAAAAATGAAAACCTAGAGTGCTTGATAGAAAAAGGAAAGAAAAACGTGACTCCAAGGATGAGAAACATGGGATGGTGAAAAACATACGTGAAACAATGTAAGAAGGTCGCACCGAAACTTGAAAATCAATGAGAGGTGATAAGAATGGAGAATGATCAATCCAAGATCACTTTTAAGTGAATAGGGGTAAAAATGGTGAACTCAAGTTGTGCATTCAATCAAGGCACAAAAAGTGGAATGAAAAAAATGAAAGAAATGCAAAAGTTGGACAAAAATACGCCAAAGTCAACAAAAATTAAGTTAAAAACACTTTAGGTGCAAGGGAACACTTTTTCAGTGCTTCTGCACCTAAGTCAAATTTCACTTAAGTGCAAGGGTGCTGAAAGAGTGTGCCCTTGCACTTCAAACACTTAGTCATTTTTGTGAAAGGCAGTTAGAGCGCTCTTTTTGAGCTCAACTGCACTTTTCACTAGCTTTCTAAGTTTTGACAGTGAAGGCTCACGAAGGTGCCCGTTTCGAAGGTCTTCGCGAGGTGAATATGGGGAGATGCTCAGATTGACTACCTAAGACTTTGGAATTCATTTCGAGGTGGATTGAAAATTTCCTCTTTTTTCGTGCTTGAACATCACGAACCTAGGAAACATAAAATTTTCGTAGGGGAGTTATTCATGGAATGAGCATTGCTAGTTTCCGCGATAACAGCTGGCTCCTATTGGAGATCTTTCTTCAATCATCCCCTCAAATGAGTGAAGGGAGAAGAAATCTAGAATTCAAGTGCCTTTATCCATCCATTGGGCTCGGAGTCAAGCGATGACGAAAAAAAATAAAAAGACACAAAGGACTAAAAATAAAAAATAGAAATATTTACATCTGGAATACTCATCACTTTACTGTGTAAAATATTTGAGGTGTTGTCCACTGTGGGGAAGAGTGAACGACGTTCCATCTCTGTATGCTAGCAAGAAACTATTCTCACCATACAGTTGGTGAACTTGGAAAGGTCCTGTCCACAGTGAGTCGAATTTCCCATGCATACCTTTTGGCTCTCTCCGTTTGTCCCATAGGAGAACAAGGTCACCAATTTGAAAGTCCTAGGATTTAGCTTTTTTTTCAAAAAGCTTCTGTACTTGTTGTTGGTGTTTTGCAATATGATCAGCAACCTGAACATGCTTCTCTTCCAATTTGGAGAGATACATTATGCGCTTTTCAACAAAATTATTAAAGGTCTCATCTTCAATAGGCTTCGCCAGCTTGAGAGCTGGAAATTCCAAAGTTATGGGTATTTTAGCATTCAACCCGTACAAGAGTTGAAAAGGGGACATGTTGATTGCCTGCTTTGGAGTGATCCTGTCTGCCCATAAGGCATCATACAAAGCCTTGTGCCAAAGACATTAATTCTCTTCCACCAACTTCTGGATGATGGTCACCAGATTCTTGTTGCTAGATTCAGCTTGACCATTACCCTGGGGGTAATAATTAGAAGAATGTGACAAGGTTATGCCATGTTCAAAATAGAACTTAGTGATCTCATTCGATGAAAAGGCAGAAGCGTTGTCGGAAACGATCTTGTTTGACATGCCAAACCTAGAAATAATATTCTCTTTCAAGAATTTGCACACTACTTCAGAAGTTGTGAGCTTCGTAGGAATCACCTCTACCCACTTGGTGAAATAGTTGGTAGCAATTAGGACGTAAACATGTCCAACATTTGAAGATGGATTGACTACACCTATGAAGTCGATTCCCCACTATTGGAAAGGTTCTTCAATTACCACAGGCTTTAATGGTAAAGCCGCTAGCTTAGGCCTGCCAACAAATTGTTGACATAGCTCGCACTTGCGTACCCAGGAGTATGCATCTTGGAAGAGCGTGGGCCAATAGTATTTTTCTCTCAGAATTTTGTGAGTAGTGATGGGTGCCGAAAAATTCCCTCCACATGCCAAGTCATGATAAGACTTCAAAAACTTTTCTTGTTGTTTCTTATCCACACACCGCAAAAAGGTACCATTGACTACACACTTGTACAATCCATTATCCCATAAGTTGAAATTGGCTGATTTTAACTCGACAATCCATTTTTCTTTTGATGTCAAGTTACTTGGGCATTCACCATAGGTGAGAAAATGAGCGATGTTAGAATACCACTCATAAGTGGTGCTGACAAACAACACATGGGGTAGTTCACTTGAATTTTCTTCATTATCTGAAGCTTCTTCATTTTTTGAAACTTCTTCATCGGGGTTCTCAGCAATGAGTTGACACAACCCATGTCCCCATATTAGTTTGGTGGGCTTAATCTCTAGATCATACTCCTAAATCTTGGCAACGCAGTTGCATCTTTTGATCTCGAATTCCTATTGTGTTAGAATTGATTTAATAGTCGTATCCAGAACCAAGACCTTAACATGACTATTCAAATGTAAAATCGAAAATGTTTAACCACCTTGACCACGGAAAAGGCGTGTTTCTCCATTTGAGAATAATTCAAGTCATAGTTCTTTAGGGGGTAGCTCATGAATGCAATGGGTGACTCAAAACCTTCATGGTTCTCCTGTACCAGAATGGCTAAAAGCGTATCCTCAGAAGCATAACTGTACATTATAAAGTCTTTGGAAAAATTAGGGCAAACCAATACAGGGGCATGAGCGATCACCTCTTCGATTTTATCAAATGCAACCTTTCCTTCCGCTATCCAATGGAAGGTGGTATTACCTTTCATCATATTTACGATATGACGAGTTTTTTCTACGAAGTTCAAGAGGAACTTTCGTAGGAAATTTACCTTGCCGAAAAAGGAGTGAACAACCTTCTTACTTGATGGCAAGGTGAGGGATTTGATACCATTGACTCTTTCTGAGTCAACCTTAATTCCTTCGATGGATACTACACGGCCGAGGATTTTTCCTTTTATAACCCCAAAAACTGACTTCTTAGGATTGAGGGAAATGCCATGCTGATGACATCTCTCCAAGATTTGCTGTAGGTGAGTGCAGTATTCATGATGCCTTTTGGAAAATACTGTGAGGTCATCAAGATACACCATGATAAACTTCCCATCTCATTACGGAAAGCTAGGTCCATAGCACGTTGGAAAGTAGCACCAGCGTTTATCAAGCTAAAAGGCATTCGACGGTATGCAAAGGTACCCCATGGTGTTGTGAAAGCAGTCTTGTGCTAATAATTTGAGGTAACTTCAATTTGATTGTACCCATAGAAACCATCTAGCATGGAGAGCATCTCAGATCCAGTCACATTTTGTAAGACTTGATCCATGACAGGGAGAGGGTAATTGTCTTGGAGTGATAGTTGGTTGAGATTCCCAAAATCAACACAGATGTGAATCTCACCATTCTTTTTGCACACTGGGACGATATTTTCTATCCATGTCGAATGGTGGATTTGTTAAGATTATCCATGCATTCAACATCTTCTGGACTTCTACAAGGATGGTTCCAGAGATCTTTGGATTGTATTGCCTCTGCTTTTGCTTGAAAGGAAAAGCTCCAACCTTTAATGGAATATCATGTTGCACTTCCTTTGGTCGAAAAGATTTGAGATCTTCATATGAATATGCCAGAACATCCATGTATTCCCATAACAGCTTGGTGAACTGTCTTCTTTCTTCAGTGATACAACATTTTCCAATGTTTACCATCTTTGGATCAGCTTTAGTTTCCAAATTGTATTGCTCAACCTCATTAGATGAATCACAACTGGCGAGCTATTGTTTGACGTAACAATCATGTTTGTCAAAGAGCCTTTCTAAAGACACCAACCCCTTAGGTATTTTTTTCCCCTTAAGTTGTAGGAATTCTTCACCGGAAACTTGATCTATACTGGACATTGATTCTCATGGAGGGGAATCACTTCCTTCAAAATACAATTCATTGAAATTCTCTACCTTTTCTAAAAAGGCAACTATTTGATGATCGTCGTTGAAAATCTTCCAGTTCTCTGAATTATCAAGGACACTTGGACAAAAAACCAACCTGATAGTGTAGGTGGAACCTTGAAAATCCTTGTGCGGGATGAGGAGTGTGGCTGATACTGCTAAGGAATCTATCGTGCCATTGTATTCCCAACAACAAAGCTTCATATTCCGCGATGTTGGTTTTATCAAACTGCAGCTTGAAAGAAAAAGGGAAGAACTTTCTAGTAGGAGAAATGAAAACCATGCCAGCTTCATAACCAGTTGAAGAACAAATACCATCAAACTCCAACAACCAAACATTGTTTGGATCACCAAGCCTAACAGTGTCAAAATTCGGAAACTCATCATCAGGCAAAGTTTCAGGATTTGATGTTGACGAATCATTTGTTAAAGAAAGAGATTCAACACTCTCCAACTCATGTGTTGTCAAAGATTCACCAACCTCTTGTGTTTGGAGATAATAAGTTCCCATTCCTAAAGATTCAAATAGGGTTTGGGCCCTCAGATCATCTGATTGGGTTACTGAGAATTTTGCTTCTTTCTTAGGAATAAGCTTTTGCATTATGCCCTTTACTAGTATTCTTGCTTTGAAAATATCCATACTTAATTCTCCCCCAACATCTTTATAGAAATTGCGTCCGAGGAGAATTCCATATGATGCTGGTACATCAACCACTAAGATTGTCATTTTGATCTTTTTATCTGGATATGCGGAAAATGCATATTGTGCATCTTTGATCTGACCGATCAAGGGCACCTATTTATTCTCCATAGAGAAACAATGGCTAAAAGTCTTGGTCATATCTAGACCCAAGGTGGTGGATATCTTGGTTGGCATCACGTTATCGGAGGAACCAGAGTCTATGACATAATTACTTAGTTTGAAACCATTTACCAGCAAGGAGATAAAAAATGGATCAATGCATCCAGAAGCAGTTGGAGGATTAGATACCAAATTATTCTAGGGCGCCTTAGATTTAGGAGCAACTAGGACCTTAGGGGGTGAATTCTGATTTGGAGTAATTCCTTGATCCTTAACAAATTGGACAAGTCAGTCAAATTGGTCAGGGTTAGCTTTGAGGTATTCTGCCTCAAAAATTTGAACCTTGGTCTTTTTCGCATAATCAATAATGTCAAAGGCTTGGAAATAATTTTGTAAACTAGATGTAGTGACTTCACTAATCAGTTTAACGAAAGGCATATTGGTTTTTGGAACCGGGTGATTAGCTTTGGGGACAACGGAATGGGTGAAGAATGTGGTGCACTAGCCTATGGGTTTACTGTTTTTTTAGGTTGCCAAGGGAGGGGAGATACTCTTTTGGCAATCGTGACGGGTGTCTTTTCCTTTTCAAGTGGAGTAACAACTTGAGCTTTTTTAAGTTGGCTTTGTTGATGCCACATAAAAACAACGTAAGTGTCTATCACCAAGTCTTCTTGCTCTTCTTCATCCGCTATCTGCAAATAGCTGATCTTGGAGTCGCTAGTCGATTCTGTCTCTTCCTCTTGGAATAAATCGGCATTTTTTTCTTCAGGATAATCTAGCTAAGCATAGTCCTCTTGTTCAATTTCATAATATCCTGCAGCCACATTGGCAGGTGGAGCTTCAAGAGTGAGCCTACCTTGTGGTGCTAGAAGATGGTTCTGACTTTTGTTTCTGGCGTAATTAGGGAAATTCCTTCTTGGGACATCCTTGTAATTTGTATTATTGTTGGCAACTTGCTTCTTCAAAACGAGGAGCTCATTTTCCAACCGTTGCACCATAGGATCAGTGAAGTTGGAATTGGTGCTAGGGGTGATGGCATTAGATGCTGAAGATCCTGACACTTGCATCCTCTTGTCGGTGTTGGAGTTGCCATTGGTTCTGATCTCTCTGACTAGGATCATGTCATCCTCAAGACTCATGGCTAATTGCTATGCCGCTTCAACATTGGCTAGATTTTCCTTGTGTAAGAAAAAATTTACCTTGGGTAACTGAGTATTAATGAAAAAGCACTTCAATTTGTGATCCATTGGTTTAGAATCTTGCGGGATCCAGGTTACCAACTTGTTGAATTTCACCACGAAATCTCTCATAGGTTCATGAGCCTCTTTTCGCATGGTTTTTAGTTGTGCTAACAAAGCATGTGCATCTTCGGCGGGCTTGAATCTCTCCTTGAATTTGGTTCAAAGAGTGGCCTAGCTAGTGATCAAAGCATTGGGAAGAGTGTAGAACCATTCTGCAGCAACCCCTTGAAGAGATTCGATGAATATCCTTACACAAACATCTTCGTGTTCAATGGCCAAAACACCACAAACAATGTAGAAGGGAACAATGTGTTCATCAGGGTGTTGCTTGTCGTCACCGGTGAATTTTGGAAGATGTTTCCTAGAAAGACGTGGGAGATCATGCAATGGTGCAGCCAAGTGAAGGGGGCCAAAAGTATTCCCCCATGGTCCAGTAGGTGGTGCGGCCATTACTGGTTGCACGATAGATGTTTGGGTTGGACGTCTGTTGTAGACAGACCAAACAAGTGGGAAATTAGATCTCTCTTTTCATGGAGGAAAACTAGTAGCACGTTCCAATGGTGACTTTGTTGGCGAAGGAGTGAAAGGAGAATTATGTTGCAGTAAATCCTCAAACAACAGATCTACAACTCCTTGTGCCCTCAAACCTCGTGTATAGCTTCGGTCCACCAGAATGCAGATCTAAAAAGGATGAAGATTTACAAAGAAAAATATACAAGATACAATAAGAAACTAGAAAGAATATTCACTTCAATCGAAAGCATGAGGCTTGGATTGTGTGATTCATTCCCTAGTAGATTCACCAAAAATATGTTGGGTGAAAATGATGTAATCAACCTTACAATAGATTATGCTATCTAGATTTCAACCATAGCTGTGTGAGATATAATCTCTCCTCTTAGAAAGGGGAGGCGCCCTTCTTACTGCTAATAGAAGCTATAGTAAAACTAATGAAATACTTACAAGACGTACAATACACTTACGAAATGGGGGAGGTGTGTTACATTCATCCTTCTCTCTTTTTTTAGAGAAGATTTTTACAATGCTTCATAGTTGGAAAGTCATAGATCTGATAACTTAAACTTAACAAACAACAGTAATGCCGATATTTATATCTTATCAAAGCAAAGCATAGAAACACCAGATATGATTTATAATAACAAAATAAAAGTAAAATGGAAAGCTCACGAAGGCAAAAATTCATTCCATAGTTTTTTTAGTGTTGAATTATGTGGAAGTATCGTTTGTCACATTAGAAGAACAAAGTCTTCTTAGATGCAACAATTCCTTGAACCGCATGAACGATTAAATGAACAAAGTCTTGTAGATCCTTCAACCAAAACTTTCACACATAAACAAATCCAAATAATAAATGTAACACAAATTTTACATAAAATACTTGAAGCCTTTCAGATCTCATACACTAATCACCACCGATATAATCAAACCATAAGATAATCGATCCCAACAAAAAGTCTGGTATGCAATCCTCTTCTTTATTGATTAGATCTAGATTCGCAAAATTGAATACAAAGCTTCAATGTTTGTTTCAAAGGAGTAGCACTTTGTTGCAAAATATCAAAATGTCAATATTACAATAGAGATCTCTCATATATATAGAAAAGAGAGATGAGTAAATTTAGGGAATTAGGTGAGCAAAAATAGGAAACCTTAATCTAACTAAGTGTAATTTTTCTCAAAGAAGTTACATCTCATATTTTTGGTGTAATTACACTTTACAAAAAGACATTTAAGATGTCGCAAATTATTTATAAAATTCATATGGGAATGCATCAAAAAATTCAACACTGGGAAATCAGGAATCCTCATGGTTCGTTGCTTGGGCGCGGAAGTCTTCATATTTCTTCCTGGTCTCCTACATGAAATTATCATCTGGGCCAACGGTATAATCCACAATGGTGTGAATCCTCATGACTGATCTCTTGGTGGATGAAAGAACCTTCTTGCACCTATCAAGATGTGTTTTTAGGTTATCAAGGGTGAGCCTGATATCACATAGATCATCTATGGAGGCATCTAAAAAATCTGCACTCTCCATCTGACCCATGACGAGTTCTTTGAATATCTATGATAGTTCTATAGTTGGAAGGAAGATACGGTCTTCATCGAGGAGCATGCCTGGAAACTCTTTAACCCTTCTTTCAAGAATAATCTGATGTTCTTCCACATCTTACTGAACCTGATGGAGGTCTTTTGTAAGGGATTTGATCATCTGAATATGATGTCTCAAAGATTCCCTTACTTCAACATATTTTTCTTTCTCAGGAATAACCCCGACTTCCACCAGTTTACTAAACTTTACCTATTTCATTTGTGACCAAAACGACAGGCATTTTTCCATTTCTTTGTGCTCTTGAGAAATAACAACGTTTCTTTATCCACCTCTGATTTGAGCTACCTGGGTAGCTTTCTCATTAGTGGCAATTATGATTTGAGAACCGTGTTCTATAACTTTGTTGATGAAGTCATACAACGCTTTCCCTTTGGAGAGAAATCTTTTAGCCTTTCTGATAGCTGGGTCCCTAGGGCTTACCATTGCCAATGGTTGTGCATTACTTGTGGATTCTACAAGATTTTTAACAATAGAGGCATAATGCTCTACTCTTTGTTTGTATATATCATGGGCTTGCTCCATTTTGTCTAGTCTATCTACCAATATATTCAAAGTTACCTGTGCATCTGCCTTGGTGCTTTCACTAGTAACTTTTCCAAGCTGGACTCTGGTTACTGTATAATCCTCCATATTAACATCTCCTTCCTCATGAGGTGGAATGCCAATCTCTGCATACTTCTGACCTGCTTTGTCCACCTAAAGCCATGAGTACACTTTTGCTTTATTTTACCCTTGACCTTTGGTGGAGGTATTTCTTCAAGATCAAGCTCTTCAAGAGAAATCATTTGCTTCGTTCGTTTTGATACTTGAGATACCAAACACGGGGATACAAAAGAGAAAAATGATTCCTGGTTGACTATAAATTCTTTTGTTACCATTGCTTCTGATGGAAGAATGGGTATGGAAATAATCAGCAAGGTATCTATCATCACTGCTTTAGAAACTTGCACATTGACTTGATTCTGTAGAGAGTCACTCATGAATCTATTAAATTATGCCTCAGAATTGAGATCATAAGATGCTGAAGACAAGCTAGGAATGGATGATGGTGAACTTGAAGGAACATCAACCATTTGAATACTTGTTACTGAAGGAGCATCCAACGGGATTGATGCTATGTGGGGTAGTGCAATGTCCACTGTGGGTATGGCAGGTGTAGGAACAAGAAATGTGGAAAGAGGTGGCAGTGGAGTCTTAAGAATAGGAAATGTATGAATAATGCTTGAAATTACAGGGGATGATGATTGGGGAAAATCTTCAACTACATGCTTGGGTGGAGACATAGCTTGATCAACATTAGGCCTGAGTTCCTGTTGATAATTTTCTGGATCCTCTTTCTCTTTCTCACTTTCTTGATCACTTTCAGATTCCTATTCATCTTTTGAATGTTCTTCTCCATTAGAGTTTGTTTCCTCTTAATCTTCTTCTGTAGTGGATTGATCACTTGTACTTTCCTCATCATCAGAATCTATCTCTTTAGAAATAGGTTTCTTTCCTTTTGAGCGAGATGGTTCAGATTCTATAGTCCCTTCCTCACAGATGGTTGGAACATCCTTCTTTCCAATAGTGAATTTGATTCTAGGCCCTTTTCTAGAGGAAGTAGGAATAACCATAGATTTGTCTTTGATGCGGGGTTCTTGTTGTAAATTAACTTGTGTTCCAGACTCTTCTCCTCCTGATTCTATTCTGAAAACCTTCATCTAGAAACCATTCTTATGTAACCATTCAACAGTGTTAGCCAAAATTGGAGCTAACCTTTCTCTGATGCAAATGCTCTCTTTCTTCGACCATTGAATTGAAGGCAAAGGTTTCTTGAAGATTTGTTGTTTGTCATAGGTAGCATTCAGGATGCCACCAGGATCTGTAAAGTCCTCTGGTAAATCAACAACACCAAGATCTTTGATTTGTTGAACAGTCAACCTACACCAATCCATCTTACAAACAACCTCTTCGTCTCTACAATCAGCCCAAATTTCTTCAAAGTGATTTCCATGTTTGTGCCCTTTTTTCAGCTTCTTTCTGACATCTCAGTAATCAAAATCAAGTCTATATTTGTAGTTTTTGATTGTCATGATCTGCATCTCAACGTAGAATGATTTTTCCTTTTGCACACTCTTGATGGTATATCTATCGATTGTCAGTGGAAACTTAAAACTGGTTTTATGGATCCTTCAGCGTTCCTTGTGAACTAAAATCAGCTATCTGCATAACTCCATCAAAATCCACTTATTTGAAGGATATCTGGGCAACATGTAAGGACAACCAGTATAGCATCCTACCCTTATGTAAGTAAAAGTCAAAAATTGAAGATATATGCATCCGACCTTACTTACCACTCTTTAAGCCTCATCTGATACTCTCTTTATTTTGAGAGTTGGATCAAAACTAAAAAATCAGCAGTGCAAAGAAAGCGTCAGTGACTCTCCTGAAATGATGATGACTCTCCTTCAATTCCAGCTGGTAGAAGTAATCATAGACTAGTGTAGAAATTTGATTCCCTTTTGTGGATAGGCCTGGGAACTATCTCATCACAACTACAGCATACACCAAGTATGAAGTCATGTAGAACTTCAAGGAAGTCAGTATGTTAATCAACTGCTCATGAATTGCATCACTAATCTGTTTACCCCAGTCAATGTGAACTTTTTGTCTTCTTATAATTCGAATGTATTCATACATCCAATCACAGAAATGAGAAGTTTATGGAAATCCTTTCACCCTACTCAAAAGTATGATCATGTCTCTGATGTCCTCTTTAAAGTCAGCTCGGGGAAGCCCTTTCGACCATCTGGAAATAGTATGCCGAGGTTCCTTCAACCATTGACTGTTCATCAGATACTTGGCTTTATTTGGATCTGATTCATAAACCTCTTGTGCTGATTGAAATAAGATGTCAACATACTTCTCCATTTGTGGGATTCTGAAAACTATATCAAAGAAGTTTGGATCTAGTCTCAAAACCTCATGTCCAACAGAATTAATGATGCTTCTACTTTCCCGAATATAGTGAGAAGCAAGTTGGAGAAAATAATTTGTGTGATGTGTAGCAGCTGGAAATGAAGAAACCAGATGAATATTACTGTGCACGCTAGCTCTCAAAGAGTCTTTGAGAGGCTTTTGTTTGGTTCTTTTCATGAAGTCAAGGAGATCTTGATGGCCAACCTCTGTGTCTCTGATCTCTTCAACCTTTGAAACCACTACCATTGGCGGGTAAACACCTTGGTACTTGTATTTCATCTTGCCTTCAACTTTTGTAGATGAAGGAGGTTTCTTAGTTGTCATCTGAGATCGATCAACTCTGTTTAGGAAGAGATCCTCTAATGAGATCAATCACTGCTCTTCAAGGAGAACAACAACCCGTTAGTCAAAAAGGGTAACATTGGGATGTGTGAAGCAAGGAGGGATGTTGAGAAAGCATGGTGCAAGTGATGAGTCATGCAAAATGATGCTAAGAATGGTCTAGAAGTGTTTCAAAGAGAAACTGGAAAGTCTAGGAGTGATTTTGGCCAAGTACAGGAAATGGTGCAATGAGTCCAAAAAAGTGTGCCCTTGCCTTAGTTAAATTGTTGGTTTCAGGGAAAAGTGTAAGGGCGCTGAAAATCAGCACCCTTGCACTTGGGGGAAAATGTCACTTGGTGCAATGGCATTGAAAAAGTGCACCATTGCTCTTTGACTTAGAAAGTTTTTTGTATGGAATTATATGAACACGTTTTTCTGGAGTGCTTCAACATTTGGGCAAAAAGAGCTTGATGTGATGATGTTGATTTTCTTTATACACCTTGACATGAGATACTGGATATTTCTCTATGGTAAAGAATGTATGCATGTATGAAACATGGTGAGTGTGGCAAATTTTATTTCCAGAAAACCTCTCTTCAACTATGAAAGAAAATGCGAGTATTGAAGAAACTATTAGGCACAACAAAGGAAAAGAAAAATCGAAACCAAAGATGAAATTAGTGACTCAGATCAAGAGAGGCAATAACTTAGTAATGCGTAATGCTTGGAATGAGATAAGAAAAAACGTGAATGAGGAAAAATGTGTTTTGAAAAGAGCATGTTAGAAACAAAAAATGAAAACCTAGAGTGCTTGACAGAAAAAGGAAAGAAAAATGTGACTCCAAGGATGAGAAACATGGGATGGAAAAAAACATACCTAAAACAATGTAAGAAGGTCGCACCGAAACTTGAAAAGAATCTTGAAAGGAGAAGAAAACACATTTTTCTTGGAAAGAGCTTGGTCGCCCAGCAATGAGAGGTGATAAGAATGGAGAATGATCAATCCAAGAGCCTTTTTAAGTGACTAGGGGTCAAAATGGCAAACTCAAGATGTGCATTCAATCAAGGCACAAAAAGGAATGAAAAAAATGAAAGAAATGCAAAAGTTGGACAAAAATACGCCAAAGTTAATACAAATTAAGTTAAAAAAACTTTAGGTGCAAGGGCTCACTTTTTCAGCACTTCTGCACCTAAGTCAAATTTCACTTAAGTGCAAGGGCACTGAAAAAGTGCACCCTTGCACTTCAAACACTTAGTAATTTTTGTGAAAGGCAGTTAGAGCACTCTTTTTGAGCTCAACTACACTTTTCAGTAGCTTTCTTAGTTTTGACAGTGAAGTCTCGTGAAGGTGCCCGTTTCGAAGGTCTTCACGAGATGAATATGGGAAGATGCTCAGATTGACTACCTGAGACTTTGGAATGCATTTCAAGATGGATTGAAAATCACCTCATTTTGCATGCTTGAACATCACTAACCTAGGAAACAGACAAGTTTCGTAGGGGGGTTATTCGTGGAATGAGCGCTGCTAGTTTCCGCGATAACAATCTTGCCATTCAAGGCCTTCCCATCTCATCTCAAGCCTAAATGAGCACTTGAGCCATGAATGGCGCATACATTATCTTGATTAATGTGAAATCTACCTAACTTTCTAGTTCATTATTTAGGTTATCACTGGAGTAAGAAACCCTCTAATGGGTTATCCTAGACACCACTTTGGGTTCCAACCCCCATTAAGAGCCACTCCCCCTACTCACAAATAGTAAGCCCTACACATCAAGAAAGACATTGACCATCTTGCACAATTATCATATTCACATGAATCCAAACACAAAGTAAGGCATTGACCATCTTGCACATTTATCCCTAATCACATGAATCCATACTGAGATAGGAAGCATCACCCTTAGGGTTTTCATTTCACACAAAGTACATAACTCAAAATATTTCCAAACCACTTAAGAACCATTCACACATAAAATACCCCCTTCTAGGCCTCTAGAAACCAACCTTAAACAACTTACACAAATGACACCCCCCTTGTAATAAATACACAAACACTTACTCCATAACTAGTACACATTGTAAACAAACAATAATAATTATTCATAGCATTATGACCATACATAGGTTCCCAATAATACAACATTATGTCAATTCCCTCATTTCACGTAACCACATAATTGAAAGATTATTTACCCCAAATATTTACTTTTGAAGAAAACTCACAATATTCTAATTAATTAATTTACATAGTAATTTTACAATTCAACTATAAAAAGTTATAAAACAATCAATATTCACCTACAGATTAATCATTTTACCGTTTAATCTGAAATAGTTTAATTAAGCTATTCTAAATATTTTACCCTTACACAATATTAACTTTTTCCCTAACTCTCAGTTATTTAAATATGAAATAAATCAATTCTCTTTACTAATTTACCCAAGCCAGTTACCTTAAATAATTTAAATATTCTTTTTATAATAACCATCCAATTAATAATTTTAATTTAAATGACATTTGTTTCTACAATCTTCTACATATAGAAATGCTCTTCCAATTCACCCTTATATTATGATATATATATACATGTGTATACATATACACATATATATCATAATATCCATAAGGTGAAATCAAAATATACTATTATATTATACACATATATATAAAATAAAACTGTAATATTATTTTAAACCCAATTGATATATCTAACTTAATATCGCTAAGAATAAAACCCTAAGATGATAAGAATCTTATTCTCAATAAAAGTGAAATCATAAAGGACCTTATCAAATGCATTGTAAAATATAAGCTATCAAATTTAGATCACAAATTAAAATAACCATATAAAACACATGTTTTTAACTGAGTGCATGCTTGCACAAGAAGCGACAACGCACAGGGAGGGGTAGGGCTCATGAAAAGGGTGTGGCATGTGAACTAGGCTTTTGGAGTGGTTGAGATAATGCCTCACAAAGATCTCATCTCAAGGATGAATGATAGCAGGTTGCACAAAATTGGATTTGTTGAAAATGCTTCAGAAAGTTTCAAGCAAGGGCGATTAGTTGGTGTAATGCCAAATTCCTCTTTAGATGGTTGCATGTGTGTGAGAGGATAACATATTTTTTTATCATATTTTCCCTGGTAGACATGTATGCAATGGTTTTCGGATATGCACAAAATGGATTTGTTGAACCTTTCAAGCAAATGTAATTGGCTGGAGCAAAGTTGTATATGAATATTTATGTATGTGAATGCAGTATATATGTGCGTAGGAGGCATATTGGTCTCATCCTATAGTTGTAATTATCTTGGTAGACATGCGTGGGAATACAAGGAACATGGATAAGACATTTGAACTATTTAACATAAGGCCTCAAAGAGATCTCAACGCATGGAATGAAATTATTGCAGGTTGTGTAAAAATTATATTTGTTGAGAAGGCCTTAGAAACTTTGAGAAAATGCAAATGGCTGGTGTAAATAAGTGTCATACCATGGAATGCAATACTTTCAAGATTTAAAAATACATTTATTGGTTGGTTTTATACATGAATCAATAAATAAAATTCATCAATCAATCAAGCATTTTTTTCCAACAGGTAGATAGAAAGAGGGCAATCGCATTGATCGAACACTCAGAGAACAAAACATAAGATCAAAGCCAACCTAGATCCAACATTGGCAGGAGAAATCTGATGTCGAGCTCACACCTCCACTTGCAAATACAAATTCTCTAAATCCTCAATCGAAATTCCCAAAACCTTCAAATCTCTAGGAAAAAATCAATAATAGAATCAAATTTCTCAGACTACTCTCCCAAAATCCACCCTCAAATAATAATCTCACAAGAAATTTTCTTCCCAACAAAACTTTTCCAGAGTCGAACAATGTACAAGAAATCCAACCAACTGACCAACGAATTACAGTTAATTTATAAAATATTAAGTTAACAGTTAAAGCAATTTAAATTTATTCATTTAAAATCTTAATTTCGGTAACAATGAAATATTTACGAAGTAATATAGTTAAACACCCGATTTCACACAAATGGGTAACATCATTTACTCAACCTTATAATATTTTATTTTTTCATCTTATTATTATCATTCATTAATTATAACATTACATAATAATTTTATTTTATTATTAACTATATTTATTTATCTATAATTATTTATATTTATTTAACAAGGGTATTTAACGATTTATTTTTAATGCATCAAATAACCAAAAACATTTATCAAACAATTAAATAAACCAAATACCAATCAAATACCTGAATCCTAACCAAGGTTAAAAGCAAGACCTCAAGCAACACCAACTAACCACAAACAAAACTGACAACACTGATAAGGTATCAGATTTGAGAGTATGTGTAAGATCATCATGGAAAAAACAAGCCCTTAAGTGGTAATGAAAATTCAGAAAATCAGATTTAGGCAACTTGACGTAAAAATTTGAATAAGTTATCTATATTATTTAAAAAATATGTAAGAATAGAATCTGTAGAAAATTGAATGTAGTTTCTAAACTACTAGGTTTATTTTTAAAAAAACCTATTTTGTGAAAATTTGAAATTTCAATGCAGTAGTACTTAAATTTTAGTGAAAAAATAAGAAGTAGGTGTCTGTTTGACCACCCTAACCACAATACAATGATAATATTTTTTATAAGATTTTAGATATAAGTAGAGGAATCACATCTTGACATGATGCATATTTTTTTGTAAATTTTTTCCAAGTAAATAATTAATTATGATATTTTTATTACAACTTTAAAAAAAAAAAAAAACTCATATGTCTAACCACCTTAACTTGGTCAAAAATTCATGAAATTAATTATTTTTTAATCCTATAGTATGCAAAGCATAGAATGTGACACATGTTTTAGATTCAAAAAATGTGATACCATTTGAAGACTATAGATTTTTTTCATTCAACCTATCAATCAGGACTTTAGTCATAATTCAAATAGAAAATGAATAATTATTATTTATCAAATTCAAAGTAAATCATAATTTATATTGGTGGAAA
This sequence comes from Sequoiadendron giganteum, assembly GCA_007115665.2. Classification (NCBI taxonomy): domain Eukaryota; kingdom Viridiplantae; phylum Streptophyta; class Pinopsida; order Cupressales; family Cupressaceae; genus Sequoiadendron; species Sequoiadendron giganteum. Next base: position 362,564,485 of record CM021106.1, on the reverse strand, counting down.
GCTGAGAATCTCCTTTAAAAACCCTTTTCATTTCATCAATTTTGGGTAAAAAAAAGGTCGTCAGCCACATGGGCCATCATATCACTTACATATCGCCACTTGTTGGCCCATCAAAATCCTACACATACCTTGGATACTCATCCTTTTTGAGGATGATGGCTAGGGTAGGGGACCAAGTGTTATCTCTGCTCAACTAATCCATTGTGTTTCAAGGCACCCTCAGACCTGTCAATTTAGGTGGAGTCAATTCCTAGTACCTGCAACTTGCAACACACAAAATGGTCATGCATGTACGTATCCATATAGATAGACACACTACGAAAGGGAATCAAAGCGTCACAAGGTACTCACAAGTGAGTGATGTGACACTATCCCTTTCACCCAAAAACATCAATAAGAACATCACCAAGTAGTCAAATCTACCCATATAACAATCAGTTACATAACAATCAAGATAAGAATAGTCACAAGATAATCACATAATAGTCATCATAATATAACCATATACCAATCATAACATGTGCATAAAACTCAAGTAATAGGAGTGTCATCAAAGCATCATCATAGTAATAATTCTAACATCAAACAATGTATCATAATTTCTCATCCTAAATAGATCAACTATTAGTCTCTCAAGAAAAAAGTGAGAGTCACTACATCATCACCAAATTAATTATATTATACATAAGAGGTTGTTGTTGTTCATACATTCTATATCATGTAAATGATGTTTCCAGTTTTTTGTACATGACTATATGGGATTTAAGTGATATTGTTTGTGGATGTTAATGCATAATTTTTTGTATAGATGTAATTGTTATGTGAAGTGTGTTGTAGATTTCTACCCAATCAAGCAATCGCCATAAACAAGGTTTCAGTACATAATTAAGCAGACTTACATTTACAAGAAGTTGCACTACACTGCCAACATGTACATCATATTACTAAGTATGCCCATAAACATATCCATTTAATAACACAAACATGATATAGGAATGTGCATAATGTTGGCAACAACATTTACATAACTTAGGACATAAAATTATAGTATCATTTGATGTTCTAACATTGAAGATACTTTTGTTTCAAAAGAGCATTTTAGTGTTAAACTTTGTTTCATTATACTTTTCAAATTGATGGTATATGCAACATGGTTTAACATTGAGAATTATTTGGTGAAATTAAGCCTCTCCAAGATCTGAACCAATGTGGGTGCATAACAAATGAACACTCCATAATAAACACAAACAAAATGAATGACAATGAGTGAGATATGCAAGAATTTGTAGCATTGAATGAACCTTGATTTCTAAATTGTGAGCTTGTCTGGCCAAGTAACTGCAAAGGGATGTGTAATGCAAGTTGCTCAATTGAGGTAATGAAGGAAGTGGCAAGTGATTAATGCTCTCAACTAGTCATTTGGGGTGGTGAAGTGTCCAGAAGCCATGTGTTTGTCCAATCCAACACACATAGATTTTTGCACTGACGAAGGAGGCAAATGGGCTCCACTATCAAGTGAACCCCAAGATGGTCTCATAACGAACACCATGGAAGAATCAATGCATGATAGGTGGTATGGTGCTTTAAATTAAAAAAAAAACAAAATTGGCAGATGCAAAAGTGGCATGGTGACGTGGTGGAATTTTTTTTGGTTAATAATAGGATATTACAAGCCCCAACAACAAAAGTAAACATCCATCAATTGAACTATATCTTGTATTCTAGAACATACATTAAAAAAGTAGCCAATAATTCATAGAGTTGTAGGGATGGTCCCTCCCAACCTCAATCAAGCATGCTAAGAAAAATATCTAGCAATGTGTTCTCATCTCCTTCTGCTACATTTTGAGTTGTCATTACAGGATTTGGATTAGTATTTGTAAATTGATTGCAACTTAAATGCAACGGTTCTAAATAATTATTTCCAACACAAAGTGGAGTGTAGCTTACATTTAGGCTAATATTTGAACTTGTTGATGGTGAAAATGACGCAAACAATGTTAAACAAAATATCTCTACTCTATTTCTCCTGAAAAAGAAAGACAACATATAGTAGCCTAACTCCCAAGGTCCTAGTAGTTGGTTCTCAACTGTCTGGTGTCACTCAATTGGTCCATGCAACTGTAATATTCAAGGGGCCTTTACCTGGTAATAAGGAACGCAAGGAATGACTTATTCATCAAACTATCTTTAATGAAAAGGGGGTTTTTAAATAAAAGAAAAAGATAAATCAAGGCATACATCAGTAAACATGAATAAAACTTATCTAATATCTGGACATATATCTTCAACAACGAATGTTCCTCCAAAAAATCAAGAAAACCATAGCATGATACAATTTAAAGAATATTCCATACTATTGCATGCATATATGTTGCTTAATTTAACATCACAATCACACATCATAAATATTTCAAAGATAAAAGAACACACTTTCATTTGTTGCCAAGACCATAGATCAACAAACTTCAATAAACTCAATTCACCGATAATCTAATGAAATAATACTTAAATCTGGTTTCTTCTAAGGATTTTCATCACAAAAGAAACTCTTATGCTTCAGCACAATCACTGGCATACAGATAGATTATAATTCATCAACCTTATCCAACAAAACTCAATTCTACCTCCATATTGCATAAAAAAAAACCTATAATTATATTCAACTATAAATAAAGTAACAATGTATCTCTGTAAAAACTACAAAAAATTCTATCTCCTACTTTCAGGTGGCCAATTCTATTCTCTATTAGATGACCCTTACAATATGATACCCCAAGGGTATTTATAGATATACAAAAATCTGAAGTCCTCTCTATTTTAGGTTGATCCACCTTTTTAGGGATTACAGTCATCTTGGAAACTCAGTTAAACTAGAAGAAAACAATGGAGAGGAGAAAAGAAAGCCATGCACCCACAAATTGCCAGTTGTGCATGCAAATAAAACCATGCATGCGTGAGGTTATCAATTATGCATGAGAAGCCTACTCTGTAATGTACTTGTCATAACTGGAGAAGACTTGTTGAAGCACCTCCAAATCCAGCCCATCAACCCAGCTATCTTCAAATTTGATCCTTTCTAGCTCCGCAGCAACAAATTCTCTCATGTCTTTTAGCTTTGTCAACTCCCTCTTATCTGCCCTTATCTCTTCTTTAATATCCATTAATCGATCTAGTAGTAGATCTTCACCGTCTCCTTTCTGCATGACCTCTTTAAACCTGTCATCCCATTTTTCCTTTATTTGGTTCAATGCCAAGCCCTCCTTTACTGGTATATTAACATTCACTATGACAACAATAACTTCTTCCAACTTCTCAAATTTTTCATTCAAATCCTTAACAAAATATTGAACTTCACTTTTATGCTTGTATAGAAAGTCAGACCTAAATTGAAGTATGCTAAAAGTCTTTGACAAGAAATCTTTATCGTCCTCTTCGAGTATTGACTATTCTAGAAGAATGGACCTTGACAATTTGTTAACCTCCTTCAACTTCTAACTGTATCCCCTATATTCCTCCTCCTGTTCTCCCAATACCTTGACATATTGGTTCATTTCCTCTATTAGCTCCTCAGTCATTTTGTGGACCTCAAAATTGTTATCCAACACTTCACTTATTTCCTGATTTATCTTATCAGTCCACCTATCCAACATTTTTGCCTTACTCCTTACCTGTTGTTACCCATTTTTTTTCACTTCTAGCTCAAATCAAGTCGAGCTTATTGGTTAAGTTTTAGCAAAAACAAAGTGTGCTGCATTTCATTTTAGTCTTCCCTATATTGCATTCAGGTGTATAAACATAAGAATCAAGAAGCTTTTATTTTTAGTAATGGATTGTTGCATTTATCCAAATGTATACAATATTGAAAGATTTACACGAAATTGCTGAAAAGAAGTCTTTATTGATTCAAAGTTAAAGTCTATCTCACACAAGCCATGAGATATAGCTTGTCTCATGTGCATAAAATGCAATATATACAAGAATGGATTGAAAGGAAATAAAAGATGCATATATAGGGAGGGAGGCCGATTATTGCCTGATGACTGGTTTGGGTCTCCCATCTTGCATGATCCTCAACTCTAGGTTGCTTGTTTTGTGTCCTTCGTAGTTCTCAATCTTCATATCCTGCACCTGAAAGAATTGCAATGGTTAGAGAAGATCTCTAAACAATAAAAAGTATTCGATCCTACATACATATCCACCCACTAATGTATAGACTATCTTCTACATGCATCAGACAAGCTATAAGTCACTCTTGTCAAGCGAAGAGAGAAAAAGAAATGATCATATATATGGAAAATATTTTATTTTTAATTTATTTGTTTCATGTGCAGCTACAGGTGCAGGTATAACTTGAATCAAATGAGTGGGGTAGAATGAGGCTCCCACCAAGGTTGAGCCCAGCTCATTATATGTGCACAACCTTTAGGTGAAAAATAGTGCATCCAATGCAAATTACCATGTTTGAAATCTATAATATAATTTTGAAAAGTGGATTGCAGTTAATGTTCCATTGACAAATATTTGCTCATTTGAAACAATGAAGGGAACATAAAATAGCAGGATCATCCAAAGGTATCATAATAATAATGAGAATGGAAACTTTTATTGCAAAAGAGTATCAAGGGGCAGGCACATTCATATCTCTTATAAGGTGACAGTAGAGAGGGTCTACATTTGAACAATCTCATGCAATAAGTAATTATTGAAATATACAGTGGAAAATCATTGAGGTTTCTCATCATTTTTGGACAAGGATCACATATACAGTGCTTTAAAAAAAATCATAGTAGCAGCCATTGTCCTACCTAGTAGTGACAGTCAACATGTTGAATCATAAACTTTAAGAATAACTTGAAGAACAAAAGTAAAGCCGTGACATTGAGGTACAGTAAGCATCAAAATGGCAAAGGGACATATGCACAGTAGGATATTTATGCAGGGGCATCAATCCTAGTGAAGTTTTTGTTATGGTGTCACTGTTAGGGAAAATCTAAATGGAAACAATTGACTGTGATTCTTCCTTTTGGCCGAGTCATCATCAATTTAGGTTTACTTCATCCAAGTTTTGAAGTTGTTTCATTGCAGTTACAACAGGAGGAGAAACTAAGGAGCATGATCTAGTGATGGAAGACCATTATAAATGCAAATAGGGGTTTCCTTTCTATTGATGGAACAACAGTATGGCCGCAACCCACTTGTTAAGCTTTTTATTTCATAAAAAAAGAGTGTATTGGGGCACAGGTTTTGCTCGGTTAGTTTTCACAAGATATTCACCGGGAAAATATGGTTTAAGACTAAATTGCAGCAGGAGGAGTCTACCCCCAAGAGGCAAAAAGGAGATATACCCATGGCCATTAAGGGACTTAGTCTCCAATGTGAATATGAAGGAGGTCGGCCATCGAAAAACAAAGAAAAGAGAAGGAGAGAATGTTTAGTTTCTTCAAATTAAAGCATGATTATTCACAACAGAAGAATGACGAAGAATACACAGGGGCGGAGCTCATAGGATATACAAAAATAAAGTCATTTGTGTCGAATTTTGAGCTTTTACTTTCAAGAATGGGAAAAACAGAGAATGTAGATGTTTTACCTAGCATTTGTCTTCATATTGTGCACAAATCTTTTGAGTATGTGCCTTTGAGGCTTCAGATTCTGCCAAGAATGCATTCGAATCTCTGTGCAAAACCCTATGGTGGCACAGTTTGAGCAAGTCAACTGAAGTCTCCAGAAAATGAACAAAGTAAAATGAAAAGAATGTTTCCCTTTTCCTTGTTTAGGGTTTCCTAACCCTAATATGCCGATGAGTAAACATGGCATTTTTTCCACTATTTTATCAAAAAGTGCCAAGTAAAATATTCCCCATGGGTACAAGGAGATATTCATGCCTTAGGCATTTTTAATTCCTTTGTTTTGTTTATGAATCTTTGCATTTTAATGTGCTTTGTAATGAATGCTACATCCCCTTAGGTTGTTTCATGAAGATTAAGTCTCATGACTTAGGTATTTTCTCTTTGCAATATATGGTCAATTTGACCATTTCTTTTTTACTTTTTGCATTGGAGGGGGAAAAATGTAAAATACATGATTTACATGATTTTTTTTTTATAAATCATTAAAATCATATATTTATTCCTATGCAAAAAGTATGATACGTACTTCTCTTATGAAGACTTATTCAAGCAGTTATTCCTTTAGGAATTTTTGAGAGAATATTAGAGTCTTGATGAGGTAGTTACAGACATTGGGAGGAGATTTAGGAGTGACTCATCACTTTGTTGAGAGAATATAGACTTTTGGTTTCCATTTAGAGCATTTTTAGAGGTGTTTATGGTTTGATTAAGTCTTGCATGACTTTTTCAACCATTGTGAGCTCTTTTGGAGGGAATCAGTTGCTAGAAATTAGGCCTTATTGTTTCATCCGAATTCATGAGCTTCTAGGTCCTTTTTTGATGGATCTTGTTGGGAGTTGAGTGATATAGTCACTTATGTGACTTCATTGTAACAAGTTCTGATTTGGCATTTTTTCTGCACTTAGTGATTTTGAGGTCCTTTGGCAGAATTTTGCAGAATTTTATAACTCATTTAGACATGGAATACAATACATACCTTGGGCATTATTGAATGAAGTATTTTGTCTTCTTGTTACTACAGTATTGTGTATTTTCATATGATTGATTAAGTTATTGTGAGATAGTATTTTGTTTCCCTTAACTCTGTCTCATGGCTTTAGTACCTTTTTGCAGAGAAGTGTGATGTTTGCAGGTTGCTTTTAGCTGTGAGGTCTTCTCCTCCTAAGAGCTCAAGCAATAAGGCCTTTTTATAAAACACTTATGTAAGGCACATAGAAACAAGTCATGCAAGTTGTTTTTCTTCAGTCATTATGTAAAAGTGTATGAAATCTGAGTTTTCCAAGGTCTAAGTCATATTTTGGTGTATCACCTTAGGAGGTAGTTATCATTTTATGGAATATTTCTCCCTTTTCCCCTCAAAATTTAGTAAAGTAGGTGATAACCAACTAAGAATCCGGCCTTCTCCAGAGGTTCTTTTCCAAATCTTGGCAACCCATAGCCAGGAAAAGATCCCATGTTCTCTCTAAAAAGCTAAGTGTTGCAGCTTAAAATGATTTATCATGCAACTTAGCTAGGGTGCAAATTTTAGAAGATAACACCTGTACCAAATCATCCACCTCTTTCTTACTATGCAAAACTGGTGTTTCAATGGTGGAAATTTGTTGTGACCTCGGAGTAGAAACACTTTTTAGGAAAGAATGCAATTGATCTAACTGAGCCTTAAGCTCATCCTTTCTCTGCTTGTCTTTTATCATTATGGATTTAGTGGAAGAAGCTACCACATCTATTAAATTCATTTGCTGATCTCTGGTAGGTCTTCCCAAGTTGACAGTGCCCAACTGGTAATCAGTCAATTGGATATCTCCTACATCCTTGTCCATCATTGGTATGGCACATTCAACAATAATTTCTCCTTTGTCGATGAGCCTAGTGGAATGTAGGATCTTGGTCTTCCTCTTGGGGATTTCTTTCTCAATTTCCTTCATCATGTCATCCCAATTGAGAGGTTGTGAAGGTGTCACTGATCTCTTCTGAAGATCCAATTTTAACCAAGTGGAAGCACTTGGAGTAGTGGTCATTATAGTTGAAGAAGAAGCAATAGTAGTAGTAGAGGGTGGTTGAACATTTAATTGAGGTTGAGAATCAACCCCTTGTTTCTCTTGTTGTTCTTGCTCCATATTTGTTTGAGAAATCCTTTTAGCTTCCCCTCTATCCTTATGTTCTTGTATCCTTTTCTCTTCTTCTTCCTTTTTCAACTTTTCTTCTTCTAATCTCTTTTTCTCTAGTTCCCGGCTTCTTTCTTCCTCCAATTCCTTAAGTTTTTCTACATCTTCCTTTTCCTTTTTTTGCTTCTTGATCAGTTCCTCGACATCTTTCTTTTTTTGCACTTGTTTTGCTTCCTCTTTTTCTTTATGAGCCTCTTCAGGAAGCTTCAACTTAGCCACAAGAACTTCTATTTCTCTTCGATGCTTTGCCTTTTCTTCCTCCAAATCATGAATTTCTGTATTAACTCCAACTTATCATTTTCCTCTTTGATCCTAGGCTCTCGCTCCTTTTGTTTTTGTTGTTTTTCCATCTCGTCAGCTCTTCATTTGGCTTCTACCTAGTGTTGCTAGAGTAAGGAATCAGCTTGTGCCTTAGCATCAATTACCTTTTGCTTCTCTATTGCTACAACGTGTGCTTGATCATCTGAGGCCTTCTTTGCCTCCTCAAATAGTGCCCATTGATCCTCCTCTGTCAACACCTATTCAGTATCCTCCTCTAGAGGCATATTTTCTTGTGCATCCTTCTCTGAAAAAGACTCATCAGAGTCTGTTCCAACATCATGGATCTCCACCTCTACTCCTTTTCCCTTCATGGATTCAACAATATCATGAAGAGTGCCTTTTTTCACTTCTTCACTTTGCTGCTTTATAAGTGGGACTTGAGTAGAGGACTCACCTAATGCAGGTGTTGAAGCCATAGGTTTTGTTTGGGCCTCCTTCTCTTGTACCTGTTATTCATCTTGAGCCATTGCTTCAAGCTCAATCTCTTCAATGTCAGGAGGGAAGAATTCCAAGGGCTCCTTGGAAGGAAATTTCCTCTTGATTCTTTTGTATCCCTTCCCCTTCTTAGGAGCCAGTTCCTAAGGAGTTTTGGTTCTTAGGACAGCCCAGTGAATAATTTTATCCAAAACTAGCCTCCCTATTTGCTTTAAATCAATGGTCTCCTCACCATCCCAATTCACCGGATCCAAGCTTTTGGTGCCAATATTTAATGCTTCATATGATGGATCTAATACTACTCCATCATCTACTAATGTGTCAGGGATGTCATCTTTGATCCCCAATTCTACCATGAGTGAGACGGGTAACCTCTCATAATTTTTCTTCCTGAGGTCGTACTCATCTTGAAGATCACTCCAGAAATCTTCCAACAAATTGAAATGTTTATGAAAAACAGAAGGCAGCAAGGCATTCATTTTCTTCTTTGGGTCAATTTACTTCTGATCTGTGTACAAACCTATTTTTAGATGTATCAACTCACTGCACACTACCTTAGCTCCCACAAGATGTTGACAACTATATTCACCCAATTGCATGGGAAACTTATGACATCCTGTTTTGTGTTTCAATCCAAACTGGGCATTAACCCCTAGAGCTTGATATACAAATTCCATTAGAACTATCCTATTGCTACAACATCTTGGGAGAAAATGAGGATGACCCTCAAATCCAGCCAACCTGAAGTATGTGAACTTGGGGTATTGAATGTACCAACATCCCCATTCTGTGATAAATGCTATAGCTTCTTGGCTCAGTCTATATCCTGCATCTCCATTAAGCTGGTTAATGATTACATATAAGAATGCATCATTGACCCTTCTAAATTGTGTTTCAGATACTTGTAGAGATAACTGATCATAATGGTCCCACACTTTCCTTTATCCCTTTTCCTCACCCAATCTCCCCACTCTCTTTAAAACTAGAAATATACCTCCACTACCTGCCACATAAACAACATAAGAAGTCATAAAGAAGCATTTAGTTTCCCTTATCCTTGTTAACTGATCATGAATAGCATCAGAGACAACCATTGTCCAATCAAACTGTTGTTTGCCATTAAAGATGGTCTGAATGAAGGGAAACATCCATTCCTTGAAGTGAAATGCTTCCCTCTTCCCAAAGACTCTAGACAACATCATGATCAAGTCTGATAATTCTTTGTAGAATTCTATCCTCTTTGGTTGATCATGGAGTTTGGTCAGAGACTTCTTCTCTATTCTCAACCATTTCTTTTTCAAGTGAGCTTTGTTGGCCTCCTTGTATTTGTTATATTTCTCTAAAGCTTCTACCTCCTTTCACTGTACCAGGTTCTTTGGATTTGGTACACTAAACATGTGTTGGAACATTTGAGGAGTGAGATCTATAATTACATTATCCTGTGAATCCATACACTACCTAGTGGCTGGATTGTAAGCCCTTGCTACTGTTAGAATCAACTCCAGGCATTGGATAGATAGAGGAAATAAGGTGATATGAGCCAAACCAGAGTCAACTATTCTTTGAGTTCTCCCTGTTATATCCTCTGTGAATGTTTCTAAATGCAACTCCCGAAAATTGTATGAGCCCAGATTGGTGTCAATTATATCAGACCAATCTGATTCCAGCTTGCTTGCAGTGACAACAGGACCCCTATGATTATACCTCAAATTATAAGGTAGATGATCCGGCTTTATCTTCTTGGGCTTAGTTTTTGCCTTTGATGTTTCTGTAGGCCGATTGCTTTGGGAGGCTTCTCCTGATACTCCTGACATCCTTTAGCTTTCCTGCAACACAACCTCTAATTAGATCCTTGAACAAACATCACAAAATATACTTTAAAACCTTACCCTCCATATATACATTGGAGGCAAAACCAAACATAAAACATTCTAAACAGTCTCCTTTAAAACACTGCTCGGCTCGAAGCCAAAACTGTTATTGATATTTCAATAATAACAAGCGAGATCGGAGTCAAAATTTTCATGGTGATCGGAATCGGAACCGGAATGGAAACTGATTTGGTTTCTTTCAGATTTTCTAATTTCATATTCAATTTCGGTTCCGCTTCCATTTTCGCCTAGGTTATCGTTATTTTGAAAGAAGGCTTCTCACTATAAGCGGAGTCAAAGACAGGATGAAAATGGAATTGATACCTATTGGAAAGCATGGTTCAAAGTCTAGATTGATTCTGATCCCGCTTCCGCCTAAAATAACTATGACGTCATAAGTGTTTTTTAACAGTTTGATAGATAACTTCATGATTTAAAGGCTAGGTCATATTAATACGAGAAGGGGCTTAAACATAACCTAATAAGACCATCCCCATATGATCGAGAGGTGACTATACCTTTTAAGGCATCAGATTATTTAAAAACACAAACACAGAAATGCGTAAAAACCCTAAACTAAAAACTTCGATATAAAACCTAGGGCATGAATTTAAGCCTATTTATTTAACCAGATTGAATGCAAAACAATATTCCTAAGTAAAAACAAGATTTATCAAACCCTACTCACTGTAGAACCATAATTTAACCTACACATTAAAACCCAGCACGATGCGATCATGATTAAATCATGAAAACGACTGTGTTGAAAAACAAACAGACAGGAAAATAAAGCCATAAAAGTCAAATGAAAAGAAGAAAAACCTAAACAACAAAAGAAAGGAAAACAATCATGTGAACTTACTGAGAATCAAGAAGTTGCCCAAAGAAAATTAATCCAAAACGAACAGAAAAGGAAAATGCGAAAGTAAAAAGAAGAATGAGAATAGAAAAACCTACCTCAAATGCAAATAAATAGGCTAACCTCCTGAAGCAATTCGCGCACAACAGTCTCTCTATCAATTGATTCACTCGCACAAAATCTTCACTGCAACACTGGTTCACTCTTCAATCTCTTAACAATAGTGGTAATAACTATGTGTTAATCCCTAATTAAGGTAAAACTCGGAGTTTCACGCATGCATGACACCTATCATTAATGTAATAAATGCAGTAGAGCAGAGTCAGAACTACAAAAGGAACTAGCCCTTTACTACCGTGCGACTTCAGTAAAAGTCAACGACCAAGAAACGACGGGAGCGGAATCGAAATGAAAACTGATTCGGAAACTTGCTTAAATTTCCAACTTGGTTCCCATTCCAGGTCCGGTTTCACCAACAAAGAATAAAAAAAATCGAAATATCAAAATAAAACAACAAGACCAAAACAAGAAAACTTAACATACAAAACCTAGTCTAAAATAAAAGACCAAAAAGCGGAGGCGGAGGTGGAATGAGATTTGATTTTGAAAATTTGAATAAATACCGACTTAAATTCCACTCTGGCTCTGGCCCTGACAAAGACAAAATGAAAAGGGCAAAAGAAAGACTGTCGGGACGGGGATCGGAATGAGTTTTGAAAGGAGTTTCAAAACCCGATTCAGTTCCAGTTCCGCTTCCGGCAGAATAAACCAAAGAAAAACAAAGTGTTGGAAAAAAAAGACTCCAAATTTTTTTTGAAAACAAACCAAGGATAAAAACATAAAGGGGTTCCCATTTTGACCAAGGAAAAAGATGGGGTGGTTATGCAAGGCATAACAAATGGTGACTCAGCTGGGAAAATGGTTTACCCATTTTCAAGATACCCAAAGAAAATTTCAATCACCCTAAAACTACTTGGTTTATGAAGCATAGTAACTTGTATAAGATCGGATATATCTAGAATAAGGTTGAGCTGGAATCTCAGATGTATGTGCTCATGAGTTACTTCTAAATCTGAGTGTGTGCATATATTGTGCATCATTCTTTATAGATACTTTCTCTATTCCTGAACAACTATACCTAAGATTCAAGCTACATAAGTTGAGTCCTCTAACTATCGTGCAATAAAATCTTGGGTATTGCTTCGTTGCCAAATAGGCGTCCATAGCCCTGACAGAGATACCTCTAGTTCTCTCAAAGTATTTCTCTACTGCCAGTCAGGCATCCATAGCCTCGATAGAGATACTTAATTACCCATTTGATATTGAGTTTGCCTTTGAAGTTTCTTTCTTTTCATTATCATTCATTCATTTTACTCAAGCTTCTTTTGTGGAAATTTTTTATGCACCTTCCTCAATACTCAGACATAATGGATCTAATATGTGGGTTGAGAACTACAGTGGATTTCATGATAGTCTTGGAATGGGATTTTTCACTTGAATCAAAAGTAGAACCATCCTAAACAGATAGGAATTTACTTAGGCAGATGTTTTTCTAATTTGGTGACAGATTTTTTTATCATAATTTATGAGATATTCACAATGTATCTTCTATTCTTAATAACTTTTCAAACCCAAACTAGAATGATCATAAAACATAAGTTTCAGAATGAAATCTTTTTCAATGGTGATGATGAAAATACCTAAACCAATTTCTCTCCTAGTACCAGTAGCATACCTTGAATAACAACCCCTTGTCTTGAGATGAAAAAAATGGGGATCCCCAACGAAACAAGACAAAACAAAACAAACAAAAACAAAGAAAGAGAACAAACAAAACATAAAAACTAAAAATAAAACTAAAACAGAAACTTAATTACATATGATACAGTATAATACAATTTCTTTAAAAACATCAGACCTTCTATGCACCAAAATAGTGCTTGAGAAACTAACCATTAACCGGTAATGGAACAGGCTCTCTTGTTAAGGTACTTAAACGAAAATCATTCTTGCCTAGTATCTCAGCCACTTGATATGGACCTAACTAGAGTCTATCAAACTTCTGGTGATCTCCTTTCTTTTCTCTGGCTTTATCCCATAGTAATACAAGATCTTATATCCTAAAAGATTTTATCTTGGATCTTTTGTCAAACAAGCATTTGATGACAGCCTGATGCTTAGAGAATTGTTGTAAAGAAGCATCCCTTTGCTCTTCCATGTTAAGAAAATTAAGTAATCTAACCTCAATCCTATCATCCTTGGTATAAAATTCTTGCATGAACTTAAGAATAGGTATCTGTAAATGGATCGGGAAGATAGGGTCTTGGCCATAGACTAACTTAAAAGGTGATTTTCCTAGAGTTGCTTTGATTCTGGTTCGATCTGCCCATAAGGAAAATCTCAATTGGGTGTGCCAGTCTCTAGGATTGTTTTCTAGTAATTTTCTTATCACTTCCAACAAGTTTTTATTAGTGGACTTAGCCACTCCATTTCCCTGAGGGTAGTAGTTGGACAAATATTTCAAAATAATTTTATGCTCATATGCCCATTGAATGAATTTAGTAGAAGAAAAAGAAGGGCCATTATCACATACCAGAGTAAATAGAACTCCAAACCTTGTTGTGATGTTCTCAGTCAAAAACTTGATGACCACCTCGGTGGTGATATTCTTGCAAGGAAGGGCCTTAGTCCAGCGTGTACAATAGTCAGTTGCAGTCAAGATGAATTTATATCCTGCAGAAGAATTGGGATTAATAACACCTACAAAATCTAGGGCCCATTGAGCAAACAGCCTTACCTCATACACTGGTTGCAAAGGCATTGCATGATTTCTTTCCCTGGGTGCTGAAGTTTGGCATACATGACAGGTTCTGAAATTTTGGTGTGCATCCGAAAATACATAAGGCCTATAATAGCCTGATCCAAGAATCTGATGGGCCAAAGCATCTACAGATCCATGTCATGTTCCATGTCTTCCACAGAACTTAGAAATAGCATGCTTGGCCTCTTGCTAATCTAAATAGTGCAAGTAGATCCCTTGAAAATTATTTTTGTAGATGGATCCCCCTTTAAGCATGTAGTGATCACTCTTCATCCTTAATTCTCTCCTTTGAGTAGCATTCATTCCTTCTGAACATCTATTATTAAGGAGGAAGAAAATCAAGTCTGTGTACTAGGGATCCTTAGTAAATGATTGTACGGTGTACTACTGACAAGTGATATTTTTTTCCACCTCAGCCATTTCTTTTGATAAACCTTGCCCTTGAACAAGCTTCATTGAATGAATCTCTAAGTCAAATTCTTGTAGAATTGCCACCCACTTCCCTCTTCATTCTCCTAATTCACTTTGAATCAGAAGAGACTTTACAGCTGGATCTGGAAATATAGCCATTACTTGACTTCGAAGAATGTAATGTCTGAACTTCTTTACCGCTCATACCAATGTGAAGGCTTGTTTCTCCAGTGGTGAGTATCTCACTTCTGTATTTTTAAATGGAGAGCTTGTGAAGGAAATAGGTCTTTCTTCTCCCTCTCCTCTTCGTTGTGTTAACATAGCTGCACATGAATGGTCAGATGCAAATGAATAGTTATAAAAAGGTTTTAAATAATCTGGGCTTGTCAAAATAGGTGCCTCAGATATAGACTGTTTGATCTGTGAGAAAGCAGATTTAGTTTCTTCACTCCACTCAATCTTTGTGTCTTTCTTCATCATTTCATTTAGAGGTTTGACAATCTCCGCAAACCCTGTTATAAAATTTCTAACAAAATTGATCCTACCGAAGAAGGATCTCATTTCTTTCTTGTTGCCTGGCCTTGTCAATTTCAAGATGGCCTCCACTTGATCAGGGTCTATGGATATCCCTTCTTCTAATATGATGCGACCCAAGAGTTTCCCTTCAGATACCCCAAATACACACTTCTTTAGATTAAGAGAGACACCATAACTTATACATTTCTTTAGAACCTTTTCTAGATCAACAACATGGTCTTCTCTATTCCTAGAGAAGATGGTTAAATCATCTACATAAATGATTATACACTTTCCTATCAGATCTTTGAAAGCTACATCCATTGCCCTTTGAAAGGTTGCTCTAGCATTGATAAGACTGAAAGGCATCCTCCTATAAGCAAATGTGCCCCATTTGGTGGTGAAAGTTGTCTTCATTCTATCCTCATGACTAACAAGAACCTAATTGTACCCAGAATAGCCATCCAAAAATGACATCATCTGGGATCCATTAACCTTTTGTAATACTTCATCCAGAGAGGGAAACAGGTAATTATCTTTCCCATAGGCTTTGTTTAGATTCCTGAAATCAACACATAATCTGATCTCACCATTATTTTTGCATACAGGAACTAGATTTGCCACCTAGGTAGAATGTCTAACAGGAAAGATTATCCTTGTAGATAGGAGCTTTTGCACTTCTTTCTGGATCAAGGGCTCAATTAAAGCATTGACTAGGCATTATTTCTAATGAAAAGGCTTGGCTTCTGGCTTGAGAGGTATAGTATGTGTGATCACCGAAGTGTCAAAGGTTTTTAGATCATCATAACTCCAAGCAATGGCTTCAATGTTCTGCTCTAGAACTTTAATTATCTTGTCCTTAATTTCTTGAGGACAAGTCTTTCCTATGAGAACATTCCTCTCAAGTCATAAGTGATTCAAATTAACAAATTCATACTTCCCTCCATCACTCTTTGTAGGCACCCTTTGACGAGCTCGTGGGTCAGAATCAAATATTCTTTCCAAAGCTACCATCCCTTTTGGAATGCTATTACTTTTCAAATCCAATATACCTTCTTCACTCTCTTTCTCAGGATCCCAATTTCCCTGATCTCTTTCAGATTCATCTATTATCTATCCTTGAAAAACATCAGAACTTGTCAAAAAGACCAATATATGTTGATCATCATCAAATACCTAAATTTTTTGGACATTATCAAGGACTCCTGGAATCAAGATTAGCTCAACCGAAAATCTCTTTAGATCAAAATCTTGCATGAGTTCCAAAGTACTAGCCGTAATAGCAAGATCATTTGCAATTTGATTAGCTTCTCTAGGGATCAAACTAGTCCCAAAAGCATCAAAGTCTTCAATTAAGTTCCAAGCTCTATTTCTGTATGCAACCAGTCTTTTGTTATTGCATGGATATTGGCTACGTACCTATTTTACAATCACCTCAGAATCTCCCGTAATTGCGAGAGCAGTAACCTTCTTCTTATGAGAAAACATAAGGCCTCGAAGAAGTGCTTCATACTCAGCCACATTATTTGTGCAGCCAAACTGTAATCTGTAAGATGCAAAGTAAGTTTTCCCTTTTGGGTTGGTTAGTTCAATGCCTACTCCACTTCCTACTTTAGATTTGGAACCATCAAATTTAAGAGTCCACAATTGGTCTTTGGTTGGGAATTATTTCTTCTTAGGGACAATAGGGGATGACTTACTTGGGATGTGTGGCGGCTCAGAATTTTGTTTGGTCATTAGAAATTGACTTGGGACAAATCTCACTTGAAGATTTTTTTATGTTTTCAACTTGCTAAGAAATCAATTCCTGAACAACTTCTTGGGTTAAATTGCAATCTAACTCATCTTTCAGTAATTCCTTAGGCATTGGCAAAGTATTTGGGGTAGGTATATTAAATAGAAATTGAGACACCTCAACCTCTTCTTGATTTTTAGAGCTCAAAACCTGAATCTGTTCTACTGGTGAGGAACCTTCCTCTTGAGAAAGGCTAGTCCTGGTAAGAATGGTAGCATCCTTGACCTGAAAAGAAAACTCATTGATAGGGGTCTGGGGTTTCTCTTGACATATTTGTTGAGGCTGATCTACATGACTTAAGATATCTAGGCATGATTGGCATGTTAACTCCGAATGATTATTATAATGAATCGTACACCAATTATGAAGTAAGAAACTACTCAAATCAGTTTCTTCTCCTAAAACCTACTTATCTTGTTGCAATTTCCTTATTAGAACTTGCTGGTTGATGTAGATCATTGGGTCATTATGTTCTAGGGGCAATTTATCCCTAGGACTAAGTACAGAGAAAGTAAGGACTTCCTCTTGTTTGTAAACTCCTATCTCAGTCTCAAAATATGCTACTTCATTTGAAGCATCATACTCTGTGATCATATGCTTGAGTCTTGGTTCACTCTCAATCCTTATTTGTGTTGCAACCCCCTTCCAGGGTAGCCACATGTGAGAGAAATCCAAGGACAAATATCCACCAATACTTTTCATTAGCTCTCAACTTAGGAGCATAGCATATGTTTCTAGGATGTCAGCCACTTGGATATCTATGTAGGTTTGGATCCTTGGATCTGATCCAACCTGTACATGCATGTTTTTTAGTTCACCTACAACATTGACCTCTATTTTATCTAACTGAATCACTTTCTTATTGGTTGGGATAGGACTTAATCCTAACTTCTTACATATTGAAAAGGGCATAACATTTCCTGATGCTCCAGAGTCTAATAAACAATTGTGCAAATTCTTTCCAAAAATCCTTAAACTTAAAAGAAAAGGTGGGGTACTGGTCTTACCTTTATAAATGGTTGCATTTGTCTCCTTTGCTGGAGCCACTTTACCTTTTCCCTTTAAGCGATCCGCCTCTTCCAAGGCTTTCAATACCACCTCATGTTGAGTTGGGCACCACTTCATGATGTCAAAGAATGACAAGTATGTCTTTTGTCTCTGCAATTCTGCAATAAAGTCAAATTTTGAATCATTCCTAATTTGATACTTAGGAAAAGGAGGTGGATTGCCTCTATTTTGAGAATCAGAAGGTCCCTTTGGTGGTGGTGGATTATTATCTGCATTTTGGTTAGGTGGGACCATATTGTTTGGGGGTGCAGATGTAGTTAATGGGCCCTTATTTTGATTTCTCAAAAAATGACCACCTTTAGACTGAAAGGCTTGGGCATCATACACATCCTCCTCTGGCCCATTGTCTCCCTGCATGGGAAATTGGTATTTCTCTTCAATAGTCTCATAAGTCATAGCAGTACTTACTGGCCCATTATCCTGATTGGAACTTCCTGTTGGAGGATGGGAGTCAGCTTGTGCAATCTTTACAATTTTCTCCATTTCAGGGCAATTAACCTCAGAATGCGTTGCAGTATCATGTAGCCTAAACCAATTAGTCATGAAATTGAGGTCAGCTACATTAGTAGTATGTGGTCTCTCTTCACCTGACTAATAGTTATGGGGAACTCCCCCATTTTTAGGTCCAGTATTCCACTACCTATTGTTGTTGTTAAACCTTTGGTTATATCCTTTGTTGTGATTTTGGTAATTTTGATTAGAGGAATTTTGATTCTGAAAGTTCTGGTTGGTGTTCTGATTGGAGTAATTCCCCTAGTTTTTGTAACCTCCCTGGTTCTGATAATTCTGATTTTGGTTGTGGGGAGGGTTTTTCGTAAGTTGTGCCATATCATTAGACATTTGAGATAGAGTCTTCATGAGAATTTCTAGCTCATTGGTCAGTTGAACAGTTTGTTCATTTTGCACATTCTACACTATGGCTGGGGAATGAACATGGGTTGATCCTCCCGCTTGTTGTTGTTGATTTTGAGGTTGTTGGGAATAATCTTGTATGCCATTTCCGAAAAAGGGCATGTTAGGTGGAGCTTGTAACTCAGACACAAGTCCATATTGGGAGTAAGACATCCATGGGACAATGTTGTACAATGGTGGGTTAGGCATCTGATAATTCATGGGAGGAAGAGTTGATCCTAAACCTCCTGATTGTAGACTTATCTGTTGTTGCAATTTGATAGCTAGATGATAAACCTTAGATAGGGAGACAATCTCATCAGCTAGGTAAGTTCTCTACAAGAATAGGCCAATCAAGGGATCAACAGCTCTTAAATATGCCTAAATGGCAATATTCTCAACTACCAAGTAAGGGTCTTGCAGCCTACGAAACATCCTTTGTAATCTAGTATTGAATAGAGGCAGTGGCTCATGATGTTCCTTTCTTATGGTGGAAAACTAGTGATACAAGATGGCAGGGTCTACATAAACCCGAAATTGATTAATGAATGCATTTTCTAAATCTGTCCAACCCAAAATAGATCCCCGGGGCAAATTTAAGTACCAGTTATATGCCATATTGCCCAAACAATAAGGAAACAATATAAATACCATGTCCTGATGAGCAACTTGAGCACATGTACAAGCATCTTTGAATATTTGTATATGCTCCTTGACACTTCTTGATTCACCATGTATGTACTTGGGACAAAATTTTTCTGGGTTCTTTGGTAAGTCATGGATTCCTCCTGGAATAGTCCCTCATGAACAGGGGTTATTCACAAAATAAGCCATGGGTAGAATTGGTTGAGCAGGTGGTGATATAGGCCGAATTGGTGGTGATACTGGCCTAATAGGTGGAGGTGATGTAGGTTGAACTGGTGGTGGTGTGGGTGGATTTGGAGGAAATCCACGTGGAGTAAGTGGTGGTGGCAATGTAGGTATCAACACCCTATGAGCATGGGGTCTAGGTCTGACCGAGGTTTGAAGTTATTCTAATGGTTTAGGATTAGTAGAGGACCTAAGAATCCTCCCATATTTCTCCAATGAGAAAGAGACAATGTGAGCCAGCTTGTTCGTTCAGGCCCTCCTTCTAGCGCCATATCTATTGATGGTGAAAATGACATAAACAATGTTAAATGAAATATCTCTACTCAATTTCTCCTGAAAAATAAAGACAACATATAGTAGCCTAACTCCCAAGGTCCTGGTAGTTGGTTCTCAACTGTCTAGTTTCACTCAATTGGTCCATGCAACAATAATATTCAAGGGGCCTTTACTGGTAATAAGGAATGCAAGCAATGACTTATTCATCAAACTATCTTTAATGAAAAACGGGGTTTTTAAATAATAGAAAAAGATAAATCAGGGCGTACATCAGTAAACATGAATAAAACTTATCTATTATCTAGACATATGTCTTCAACAACGAATGTTCCTCCAACAGATCAAGAAAACCATAGCATGATACAATTTACAGAATATTCCATACTATTGCATGCATCTAAGGTGTTTAATTTAACATCACAATCACACATCATAAATATTTCAAAGATAAAAGAACACACTTTCATTCGTTGCCAAGACCATAGATCAACAAACTTCAATAAACTCAATTCACTGATAATCTAGTGAAATAATACTTAAATTTGGTTTCTTCTAAGGATTTTCATCACAAAAGAAACTCTTATGCTTCAGCACAATCACTGGCATACAGATAGATTATAATTCATCAACCTTATATAGTAAAACTCAATTCTAACTCCATATTGTGTAAAAAAAAACCTGTAATTATATTCAACTATAAATAAAGTAACAATGTATTTTTGTAAAAACTACAAAAAATTCTATCTCCTACTATCAGGTGTCCAATTCTATTCTCTATTACCCGACCCTTATAATATGATAACCCCAAAGGTATTTATAGATATACAAAAATCTGAAGTCCTCTTTATTTTAGGTCGATCCACCTTTTTAGGGATTACAGTCATCTTGGAAACTCAGTTAAACTAGAAGAAAAGAATGGAGAGTAGAAAAGAAACTCATGTGCCCACAAACTACCAGTTGTGCATGAAAATAAAACCATGCATGCGTGAGGTTATCAATTATGCATGAGAAGCCTGCTCTGCAATGTACTCATCATAACTAGAGAAGACTTGTTGAAGCACCTCCAAATCTGGCACATCAACCCAGCTATCTTCAAACTTGATCCTTTCTACCTCTTCAACAACAAATCCTCTCATGTCTTTTAGTTTTGTCAACTCCCTCTTAGCTTCCCTTATCTCTTCTTTAATATCCATTAATCGATCTAGTAGCAGATCTTCACTGTCATCTCCTTTTTGCATGACCTCTTTAAACCTGTCATCCCATTTTTCCTTTATTTAGTTGAAAGGAAATCCCTCCTTTACTGGTATATTAACATTCACTA
The DNA here is from genome assembly GCA_007115665.2 of Sequoiadendron giganteum. Classification (NCBI taxonomy): domain Eukaryota; kingdom Viridiplantae; phylum Streptophyta; class Pinopsida; order Cupressales; family Cupressaceae; genus Sequoiadendron; species Sequoiadendron giganteum. The sequence continues at coordinate 362,543,232 of CM021106.1, read as the reverse complement.
TGATAGCAATAACTACTTCCAACTCCTCAAATTTTTCATTCAGATCGTTAACAGAATCTTGAACTTAACTTTTATGCTTGTATAGAAAGTTAGACCTAAATCGAAGTATGTTGGAAGTCTTTGACAAGAAATATTTATTGTCCTCTTTGAGTATTGACTGTTCTAGAAGAGTGGACCTTGACAATTTGTTAGCCTCCTTCAACTTCTGACTGTATCCCCTATATTCCTCCTCCTGTTCTCCCAATACCTTGACATATTGGTTCATTTTCTCTATTACCTCCTCAGTCATTTTGTGGACCCCAAAACTGTTGTCCAGCACTTCACTTATTTCCTGATTTATCTTATCAGTCCACCTATCCAAAATTTATGCCTTACTCCTTACCTGTACCAAATCATCCACCTCTTTCTTACTAAGCAAAACTGGTGTTTCAATAGTGGAAATTTGTTGTGACCTCGGAGTAGAAACACTTTTCAGGAAAGAATGCAATTGATCGAGCTGAGCCTTAAGCTCATCCTTTCTCTACTTATTTTTTATAATTCTGGATTTAGTGGAAGAAGCTACCACATCTATTAAATTCATTTATTGATCTCTAGTAGGTCTTCCCAAGTTGACAGTGCCCAACTGGTAATCAGTCAATTGGATAACTCCTACATCTTTGTCCATCATTGGTATGGCACATTCAGCAATAATTTCTCCTTTGTCGGTGAGCCTAGTGGAATGTAGGATCTTGGCCTTCTTCTTGGGCCTTTCTTTCTCAATTTCCTTCATCATGTCATCCCAATTGAGAGGCTGTGAAGGTGTCACTGATCTCTTCTGAAGATCCAATTTTAACCAAGTGGGAGCACCTAGAGCAGTGGTCATTATAGTTGAAGAAGAAGCAATAGTAGTAGTAGAGGGTGGTTGCACATTTACTTGAGGTTGAGAATCCACCCCTTGTTTCTCTTGTTGTTCTTGCTCCATATTTGTCTGAGCAATCTTTTCAGCTTCCTCTCTATCCTTCAGTTCTTGTATCCTTTTCTCTTCTTCTTTTTTTAACTTTTCTTCCTCCAATGCCTTAAGTTTTTCTGCATCTTCCTTTTCCTTTTGTTGCTTCTTGATCATTTCCTCGACATCTTTCTCTTTTTGCACTTGTTATGCTTCCTCTTTCTCTTTATGAGCCTCTTCAACAAGCTTCAATTTAGCCACAAGAACTTCTCTTTCTCTTCGATGATTTGCCTTTTCTTCCTCCAAATCATGATTTTTTTTTATTAACTCCAGCTTATCATTTTCCTCTTTGATCCTAGGCTCCTACTCCTTTTGTTTTTTTTTGTTTTTCCATCTCATCAACTCTTCGTTTGGCTTCTACCTATTTTTTCTGGAGTAAGGGACAAGCTTGTGCCTTAGCATTAATTACCTTTTGCTTCTCTATTGCTACAGCATGTGCTTGATCATTTGAGGCCTTCTTTGCCTCCTCAAATAGCACCAGTTGATCCTCCTCTGTCAACACCTATTCAGCATCCTCCTCTAGAGGCATATTTTCTTGTGCATCCTTCTCTGAAAAAGTCTCATCAGAGTCCATTCCAACATCATGGATCTCCACCTCTACTCCTTTTCCCTTCATGGATTCAACAATATCACGAAGAGTTCCTTTTTGCACTTCTTCTCTTTGCTGCTTTATAAGTGGGACTTGAGTAGAGGACTCACCTAATGCAGGTGTTGAAGCCACAGGTTCTATTTGGGCCTCCTTCTCCTGTACCTCTGGTTCATCTTGAGTCATTGCTTCAAGCTCAATCTCTTTAATTTCAGGAGGGAAGAATTCCAAGGGCTCCTTGGAAGGAAATTTCCTCTTGATTCTTTTGTATCGCTTCCCCTTCTTAGGAGTTGGTTCCTAAGGAGTTTTGGTTTTTAGGACAGCCCAATGAATACTTCTATCCAAAACTAGCGTCCCTATTTGATTTATATCAATGGTCTCCTCACCATCCTAGTTCACCAGATCCAAGCTTTTGGTGCCAATATTTAATGCTTCATATGATGGATCTAATACCACTCCATCATCTACTAATGTGTCAAGGATGTCATCTTTGATCTCTAATTCTACCATGAGTGAGACAGGTAACCTCTCATAATTTTTCTTCCTGAGGTCGTACTCATCTTGAAGATCACTCCAAAAATCTTCCAACAAATTGAAATGTTTATCAAAAATAGAAGGAAGCAAGGCATTCATTTTGTTCTTTGGGTCAAAGTACTTCTGAGTTGTGTACAAACCTAGTTTCAGATGTATCAACTCACTGCACACTACCTTAGCTCCCACAAGATGTTGACAACTGTATTCACCCAATTGCATGGGAAACTTATGACATCTTATTTTATGCTTCAATCCAAACCGAGCATTAACCCCTAGAGCTTGATACACAAATTCCATTAGAACTATCCTATTGCTACAACATCTTGGGAGCAAATGAGGATGACCCTCAAATCCAGCCAGCTTGAATTATGTGAACTTGGGGTATTGAATGTGCGAACATCCCCATTCCATGATAAATGCCATAGCTTCTTGGCTCAGTCTATATCCTATATCTCCATTAAGCTAGTTAATGATTACATATAAGAATGCATCATTGACCCTTCTAAATTGTGTTTTAGATACTTGTAGAGATAACTGATCATAATGGTCCCACACTTTCCTTTGTCCCTTTGCCTCTCCCAATATTCCCACTCTCTTTAAACCTAGAAATATACCTCCTCTAGCTGTTGCATAAACAACATAAGAAGTCATAAAGAAGCATTTAGTTTCCCTTATCCTTGTTAACTGATCATGAATAGCATCAGAGACAACCATTGACCAATCAAAATATTGTTTTCCATTAAAGATAGTCAGAATGAAGGGAAACATCCATTCCTTGAAGTGAAATGCATCCCTCTTCCCAAAGACTCTAGACAACATCATGATCAAGTCTAATACTTCTTTGTAGAATTTTGTCCTCTTTGGCTGATCATGGAGTTTGGTCAGAGACTTCTTCTCTGTTCTCAACCATTTCTTGTTCAAGTGAGCTTTGTTGGCCTCCTTGTATTTGCTATATTTCTCTAAAGCTTATGCCTCCTTTAACTGTACCGGGTTCTTTGGATCCGAGACACTAAACATGTGTTGGAACATTTGAGGAGTGAGATCTATAATTATATTATCCTGTGAATCCATACACTGCCTAGTGGCTGGATTGTAAGCCCCTGCTACTGTTAGAATCAACTTTGGGCACTGGATAGATAGAGTAAATAAGGTGATATGAGCCAAACCAAACTCAACTATTCTTTGAGTTCTCACTATTATATCCTCTGCGAATGTTTCTGAATGCAAATCCCCAAAATTGTATTAGCCCATATTGGTGTCAGTTATATTAGACCAATCTGATTCCACCTTGCTTGCAGTGACAACAGGACCCCTATGATTATACCTCAAAGTATAAGGTAGATGCTCCGGATTTATCTTCTTGGGCTTAGTTGCTGCCTTCGATGTTTCTACAGTCCGATTCCTTTGGGAGGCTTCTCTTGATACTCCTGACATCCTTTAGCTTTTTTGCAACACAACCTCTAATTAGATCCTTGAACAAACATCACAAAATATGCTTTAAAACCTTACCCTCCATATATACATCGGAGGCGGAACCAAACATAAAACATTCTAAACAATCTCCTTTAAAACACTGTCGGGCTCGGAGCCAAAACTGTTATTGAGATTTCAATAATAACAAGCGGGATCGGAGTTGAAATTTTCATGGTGATTGGAATAAGAATCGAAACCGGAATGGAAACTAATTTGGTTTCTTTCAGATTTTCTAATTTCATATTCAATTTCGGTTCTGCTTTCGATTCCACCTAGGTTATCATTATTTTGAGAGAAGGCTTCTCACTATAAGCGGAGTCGCAGATGGGATGAAAATGGAATTGATACCTATTGGAAAGCATGGTTCAAAGTCTAGATTGATTCCGATCCCACTTCCGCCTAAAATAACTATGATGTCATAAGTGTTTTTTAACAATTTGATAGATAACTTCATGATTTAAAGGCTAGGTCATATTAAAATGAGAAGGGGCTTAAACATAACTTAATAAGACCATCCCCATATGATTGAGAGGTGACTGTACCTTTTAGGGCATCAGATTATTTAAAAACACAAACACAGAACTGCATAAAAACCCTAAACTAAAAACCTCGATATAAAACCTAGGGCACGAATTTAACCCTATTTATTTAAACAGATTGAATGTAAAACAAGATTCCTAAGTAAAAACAATATTTAACAAACCCTGCTCACTGTAGAACCGTAATTTAACCTACGCATTAAAACCTAGCACGATGTGATCATGACTAAATCATGAAAATGACTGTGTTGAAAAACAAACAGACAGGAAAATAAAGCCATAAAAGTCAAATGAAAACAACAAAAACCTAAACAACAAAAGAAAGGAAAAAAATCATGTGAACTTACCGAGAATCAAGAACTTCCCCAATGCAAAACAAACAAAAAAGGAAAAAGTGAAAGTAAAAAGAAGAATGAGAATAGAAAAACCTACCTCGAACACAAATAAATAGGCTAACCTCCTGAAGCAATCTGCGCACAACAGTCTCTCTATCAATTGATTCACTCACACAAAATCTTCACTGCAACTCTGGTTCACTCTTCAATCTCTTAACAATAGTGGTAATAACTATGCGTTAATCCCTAATTAAGGTAAAACTTAGAGTTTCATGCATGCATGGCACCTATCATTAATGCAATAAATGCAGTAGAGCAGAGTCGGAACTGCAGAAGGAACTAGCCCATTACCATCGTGCGACTTAAGTAAAAGTCAACGACCAAGAAATGGCGGGAGTGGAATCGGAATGAAAAATGATTCAGAAACTTGCTTAAATTTCCAACTTGATTCCTGTTCTGGGTCTTGTTCTGCCAACAAAGAATATAACAAAACCAAATATCAAAATAAAACAACAAGACCGAAACAAGAAAACTTAACATACAAAACCTAGTCTAAAACAAAAGACCAAAAAGTAGAGGTGGAATAAGATTTGATTTTGAAATTTTGAATAAATACCGACTTAACTTCCACTCTGGTTCGGCTCCGAAAAAGACAAAACAAAAAGGGCGAAAGAAAGACTGTCGGGATGGGGATCAAAATGAGTTTTGAAAGGAGTTTCAAAACCTAATTCAGTTCCGGTTCCGCTTCTGACAGAATAAACCAAAGAAAAAAAAAAGTGTTGGAAAAGAAAGACTCCAAACTTTATTTGAAAACAAACCAAGGACAAAAACATAAAGGGGGACCCATTTTGACCAAGGAAAAAGATGGGGTGGTTTTGCAAGGCATAACAGAACTGACATCACAAACAACAAATAGAGGGATGTATATGTTCAATATTTCCCAAAACAAGGCATGGTTCTCTAATAACATGTTCATAGGACTTCTTATTTTTCTTTCTTGCTACAATGACATATAGGCCACCTCGATTTCTCTTTCCTTCCTATCTTGTTTTTTTTAAACTCTCTCTTGCTTCCTCTTCTACTCTCTTTCATTCTTTTCTAAATTTTTGAGCTGCTCTCTTTCCTTCACAAATTTAGTGATTGTCAAAACAAATTAGGATTCAATTGTTTTAACCACATCTATCAATTTTATCCTCCTCTTCCTTGCCAATACCTTGAGTTGCCTTGCTGAAATCTACATAGTAATTTAACATTTTTGGTATGTGAAATGTGGTAGGTGGAGATGGAAATGAATAAGTTGTTGGAAAACAAGGATAGGAAACTGAGAGGGGGGGGGGTGAATCAGTTGTTGCAAAATTTACAAATTATCTTACTTTATCAACCTTTAATCTCAGATCTGATAATTAACAGTGAAAGCAAGAATCAACAACACATCAGAAATACACAACACTGATATTTTTGCATGGAAACCCTGTTAGGGGAAAAACCACGGTGGAGGTTAATCCATAATTATACCCTATTAAAAGTATAATAGAAAATGAATAAGGAATGCACATGCATAAAGGCATACTTCCTAGAGCTCACTGCTCAAAAGGGAAGGCTCACTGCCTTACATAAAATAATCACATTAAATCCATCTGATGAGGTTTAATTGAGAACTCGGCTTCTTCAAAAGCCTGATGACAGTTTCAGTTAGGCACAAAAATACTTCTTCACACTTCACTCAAACTTCTTCACACTCTACTTTACACTCGAATGATCTGATATTTATTCATACATATCTTGCACACACTTCACATACATTCACCAAGCATACATAAAAATGAGGAGACAATCACTCTTATATATCCGCTTCATGGATTTAAAACACCAACTTTGTCGACCAAAAATAAAGAATAAATGAATTACAAACTGTCGGCCCAATTCATGAACAAATATCAATGTGTACCAACCTAAGGTAGTTACACATAATGAAGACCTAAATCAACATCCTCGAATGTGCCAAGCATTCCAAAATTAATTCACAAGGATCCACAACATGCTACCACCATCATGTCGGCCAAGAACATGAAAACTCGAACACACAAAGGAAAAATCTTCGATCACGAACACATCGATCAATGCAAACATACCACAATGATAGAGAATGATCTAGAAACATCACTGAACATCTCAAGAGCATACACACCAGATCATTTTACCAAAATTGCATTCTCTTCTTCTAGAAACACTTCCTATAGTAACATAATGACTGTAGGAGCTCAAAAACTCATAACTTTCTCCAATATTGATGCGCACCTCTGAAACTTATGGAGAACATACTAGATAGGCTCAACAAAAAACCCTTTAATGTGTTCCTTATAAATTCCAACTTATAGAACATTCCACCACTTGATAGGCTGTCATTAGGTCCTACTACTTTAGAATAACTGAATGTCAATTGTCGACTGGGTAATGTCCAAGGCAGTTTGCAAAAGGAGATTATTTAAACAACCCATTTTATATTTTCAGTTTTTCTTTTAAACTACAGAAGTTGAGACTAAACCAAGCCATTACTACTTAACTCGAAAATGATCTTACTCTAAGAAAATCAAGGAAAACTAAATTAAAAAGCATAAGACAACTAATCTAGAAAACATTACTACTAAACTAGAAAGCATGGAAACAAGTAAACTAAATAACTGGTAAACTACAAAAGCAAAAAAGTAAGGAAACAAACAATTAAGCATTTTCTAAATAGTAAAGAAATATTATCAACTACAGAAGAAGACTTACACAAATTAAAGACAATGGTTCTTTGGAACAACTAACTAAACTTTTCAACAACTTGTTATTTTCTATTGAACAACAATTTATCTTAAGCAAAGAAAATAACTTAATCAATAAAATACTTATCTATCTAGGCTAACTCCCCTCGAGTGGCCAAATCATGCGCTACGACTTCGTCTTTAACTCACATAAACTACAAATGTTCAAATCCTCTTACTAAATACAGTCTCCATCATTGAATTCAACAGTTACCAATAAACAAAAACCAGATAACTCATTGTAACAGTGATTTGCAAATCCATGTAAACAGCATAACAATACTTTTTCTCTGTCTGTTTTATTACTTTTGAAATTACAGTTTTATAGATAATCTTCTAACTAGATCCTAAATTTACGATGGCATGGATAGCCATTGAAAAATTCTTCCTTAAATTAAAACTAACTTGATATCTTTAAAGCTTCTTAAAACATGCAGAAGGCTCGAGAAGAGCCATAAAGTTTTAAACAACCGAATTAAAAGAACTAAAATTGAATCTTTGATGCATCATCCAGGCTTCAAGGAGTAGGTTCACAGCATTACTTTGAGGCACGTGCTGGCTAACTTTTGCAACAGTCGCATGATGACCTGTTAATCCCTACAACAACACTCAAATCAACCCATTAAACCTGCTTTGGACAATTTCCTCAATTGATTAAAAGAAAGAAAGAAAGCATAATTTTTCTAAAAATATGAAATTACTTCTAAAGTTTAATAAATTGGCACAGGCTTAGGATTGAATTAGCAAGAATGAGCTTTCCAGATTTTATTAGGATGAGGTTATTTTCACCTCATCATTTCCTCCCCTACCTAATTTCTGGCAGGTCCTCCTGCTCTATAGTTAAATCCTTGAGTTTTATTCCATTCTTCATAAAGATTACTGAGATCATGAGTTTCCCTGGCTGATGCATCAAAAATTTCAGGGTTATGAATAAACCCTCTATGGAACATCACATTTTCTCTCCACTCTTTAAAGAGTCTATCATTCTGATCTGTGGAAATATTAAACGTTGGGGGTGGATTCAGTAGCAAGCGGGGCCTGTATCTCATTCCTATCCACTTTGTTCTGAGTGTTTTCATTATTTTAATTAGAGCACCAGCCCTTCTGAATGACCATCTGATGTTTAAAGGAGAAATAACTTCTCTTTTCTTTAAATAAGTTGGAAGAGGGGTGAACCTTTCCTCGCAGGCATGCCATGCTTTGCCAATTAATTTCTGTCCATTTCTATGAAATTGTCATAACACATCTTAAGGTTGTTGTCATACCTTTCCCTCGTCTTTTCATTAACCAAAAGAGATAGAAATGTAGCTTTGAACCCCTTAGGCCTTGAATTTGGTGATATGATCTAGAGACCCACTGTTTTCTCTGCCTGTACAAATTCTTTTGTTCTTTCTTGCTAATGGATTTGATTTCTCATAGTTGAGAGAAATGCATGTAATTCTACCTCTCCTACAAACAGATTAATAAAGAAACCAGTATGATTTTCTAATAACAAATCATGTAAAAATAATTCACAAATTAAATCTTGATCTTCAGGAGTTGATTCTACAAATATTTTTACAAACTCTTTGTCATTAGGCTCATAAGGTTGATCGTTATAGATCCTGAACAGTTTCCATCGCAGCCATTGTTCATTTAAAAACATTGAATACATTCTCGATGGCCTTCTACAAATCAGCAAACAGTCCATAAGTTGACAGACATCTTGCTTCCCTCTATAGGCTTTGTGAAATGACTCGTTTAGGAGCACTAGTTCTGTCTTGAGCCTATGATTTTAAGTTTGGACATTTTTGAGGAAGTAACAATGTTCCATCCATTTTGTTAGCAAAGGTGGAATGTTGACTTGGAACCAATTAGTTACAACTGGTTCTATTTGAATTGCTTTGGACTCGGTTTGGGGTCTCACGGTGCATTCCTTCATATCCTCTTCTAGTTCAACTATTCTACTAATGGAAGTATTCAATTTTGCAGTCTTTATTTTCTTGTCTTCCTCGAAAGCTAAGAGCATGAGCATAAAATTTTGTTTTATTTTTATTATTTCTACATCTTTTTGTGCAATATTCTCACTATAAGCTTTATGCTTTTCACACTGCTCTTGTACCTATTCCTACAACTTATAGATGTTTGAATCTTTGTCCTGCAATTGTAGCTTCAAATATTTTATTTCCTGATCCCTTTTATTTATTATAGTAGTTTGTACAGCTAACTCTTCTTTCTGCAATTCTATAAACTCATCATTTTTAGACAATTGCCTCTGTAAATCAACAATTTCTAGTTTATACTTTTCTAATTCAACACTAGTACAACTGGTGTTTCAACAATTTTATCTACATTGGGTGACAAATTTTCTGGCACACTGCAACCCCTATAGGTTCTCTGTCCTGAGTTCCATCATTGAAAATTTCCTCTATATGTGTAGAGTGAAAAGGAAATACTTCACCTGAATTTTCTCTATTTAGGGGTGTTTCATCTCCACTAGCTTGTTCTGAAATTTCTATAGGTTCTTGTAGCCGCTTAGGCTTCTTCTTTTGTGAACTTCCCTCCTCACCCTGTATTGGGGTTCTAGAGAATTCAGAAGCCAACCGCTTACTTCTTCTGAGTGGAGGTGATTCCTGTAAAATGATAGGTGTTGGGTTTTTCCTTACTCTCTTCTTTCTTGGTTTACTTGTGTCAGAATAAACAACATGAATCTGCTCTTGCATGTCAGGGGTTTGGAATTTATCACCACAGAGGTCTGGAAAATCCTCACCAGGAGTAGTGGGATTAAGAGCTTCCGGAGCTGGAGGGCCCTTAGGAGAGGTTGCTTTGGATGATGGAATAACCTTTTGGGATGATTCCCCTAATTCTATGGTTCTTGCTATTGTAGGCTTCTCCATTTGCTCTATAAATTTCTCCCATTTCCCTTTGGATTTCTTGTAGAAGTGATACTTGCAAATTAGCTGAATTAACCCATGGTGTTTCAAGGGCCCAAACCCTATTTTATACCTCTCCATGGAAGTATTTAAGGAATCAAACAAGAATTTTGGCATATTAACCCTAAGAGTTGGGCCCTACTTTTCGTGATGTAGATGGGTCAACATACGAAAGGCAGGTCCTACAACTATGGTAAGCTGACCTTCACAAGTAAAGTACCTTATTATCCATGCAACATCAGTACCCCAGGGTTCTAATATGGAGGTTCTTTGGAACCCCTTGGTTTGCCCCCTAGTACTCACTACCACCATTGGATATGGGTCACCTTCCCTAACAAACAATTCAGCTAATTTTTGGTACGTTACTTTAGAGGTTTCTTTGATATTTATGCCTTTATGCTCTAATCTAGATAACCAAGAAATAATCTTAGAGCTTACCTTAAAACGCTTCCCCTGAAGTACTGCTTCGCCATTGGTGTAGTTCTCCACAAAGGATCTTACCAGTTTTTCATTATGGCCTTCAAATTTCATGATGAAGTCTAACCACCCCGCTTCTTTGAACAATCTGGAGATGCTACTCAACCCCAGTAATTTTTCCGTTGAATTTGGTTTTTCCTTTCTTTTTCCACCCCCCATTTCTTGATTTCTTACACTGCAAGAAATTCAATTCCAGCACAAAGCTCCCATGTAGGTTCTTTTTGAAAATATTGCCTCTGGAATTACTTATTTGTTTTATTTGCAATGTATGCTTCAATGATTTCCAATCTGCATGGAGGTTTCCAAAAGGCTTTCCGTACGAGTGATTGATCGTCAGGTGGCATAAATTACTAATTTGGAAGTGAGGTTCGTGCCAATTTATTATTCTTTATTTGAAAATAACTACCTATTTAAAGCAAAAATTAATACTTACTCTCATTTTGTGATCGCTCAAAGATCTTAATCCTCATAGATTTGATAGGATGACGTGAAGGTATTGGTTGAAATGATGGCGTAGTTATTATGATATGGTGCAGAATTCCATGGGGGACGGAGCTGTCAATGAGGAGTACGGAGTTGGGTGGCTTACCTATAACTAGAGCAAAAATAGAAAGACAGATGTATCGGATATTTGGCAACAGGGATAACTTTAAGAAACCACCCCCTCGGCGAAGGTGTAAAATCCTAGCGAATCTCTCCTTTTATTTGAAAAAATATATTAATTTTCATGGCGAATCTTATGCACAATATTAATTTTTTTGTAAAATCCTGGCGAATCTTAATAAATAATTGGTAAAAATAATAATCATAGTGGTGAATCCTAGTGAATCTTCACGCACTCCTATCACAATACAAGCGGGGTCGAGGGCCAGATCTTCCCCCATTCCTAACAAAATTCAATACCATCGGCCTAACAATGCTTCATTCACGAAACCCCCATCACAATCCTATGGTGCATCAGGGGAACTATGGGCATTGGGGAAACATTATCTGGCATCCCACTGATAGAACAAAGGACGGCTGCAAGTTGATTCCGGGCCCTAATACACATGTGCCTTTTAAAAGGCTTGTTGAGGCCTGAAATTTATTTTGGGCCACACGATTAGATTTAATCATGTGGCCCAAAACAAATTTCGGGCCTCAACAAGCCTTTTAAAAGGCACATGTGTATTAGGGCCCGGAATCAACCTACAACCGTTCAATTAAAAAACTAATCTATGGTAATAGATAAAAGAAATAATTCCTCAAATTAAATAGTAATTTATTATTAGTGGCGATATTGCCCCAAAATTAATCGGAGGAATATAATATTACTGGCGAATATAATCAATTTTTTTAGTAACTGTATAAAATACCGGTGAATCAGTTTTGATGACGCATCGTTTACATGGCGAATTAATCGAGACAAAATTATTTTTTCATAAAAACCTGGCAATTTAGTCTTCGTTTCAGCTTGTACTATTAGCCATTTTTGGAGCTCCTGATTTCTATTATTAGCCAATTAGCGAATATTCGCCACTAAAGTTTTCCCTATTTGGCGAAAGAATCATGAAAACTTGAAAATTTTGAAAAAGGTGGCAGAGGATAACTAAACAAGTTCCTGAGCACGTATTTTGGTCAACATGCTTGAATGAGTATATAAGTTCCGGAGCATCGGTGTATGGTGCGACTGAAACAAGAATGAAATGAAGGTTCTGGAGCATCGCTGAAAGATGCAGCCAGAGCAAAATGAAATGAAGGGTTCCAGAGCATCGCTGAAAGATGTAGCCAGAGTAGCAATGGAATGGATGGTTTTGGAGCATCGCTGAAAGATGCAGCCAAAGAAGCAATGGAATGAAGGTTCCGAAGCATCCCTGAAAGATGTAGCCGGAGCAGCAATGGAATGAAGGTTCCAAAGCATTGCTGAAAGATGCAATCGGAGCAGCAACAGAATTGATGGTTCTGGAGCATCACTAAAAGATGCAGTCAGAGCAACAACAAAATGAAGGATCCGGAGAAGCAACGGAATGAAGGTTCTAGAGCATCGCTGAAAGATGTAGCTGGAGCAGCAATAGAATGGATGGTTGAGTGACATGGCAAAGAATCTTCACGACTTTGAACCTTAGTGCAAAATGCCTCCTCATCATGATAAGCTCAATTCAAGTTCCGGAGCATTGAGCTTTTGAAAATGTCAAGTTCCAGAGCATAGGTCCCATAATGTTCTGGAGCATCTTTGGAGGGTGCTCCAAAAGTTACTCTTTGCTTTTTGAGAAGTCCTGCAAAAATATATAAAATTTTAGCTAAGTCCAAAAACGATGGAAGATAAAATGAAGGGAAATATACCAACATACATGTCTTATTATTATTATTTATTTATTTTTAATTTTTTTTATTAAACAATAGCCTAACATTTTACTGAATAGACTCTGCCATGACAGAGTCTACACATTTGACCTCACCTTGCATTTCGACCATCCTTGTAAAGTCTTCCCTGTTGACTGGCTTATGGTAAATGCGTAAGTGATGACCATTAACGAATAGAGTTTGCATGTCACCATCGATTGGCTTTAACTAAATAGTTCCATTCGAAAAGACTTCTTCAACTTCATAAGGCCCCAACCAATGAGTTCTGAGCTTGCCCTTATGGTCTTTGTATTTAGAATCAAATAACAAGGCCCAGTCCCCATTGTGAAAATCTTTTTCCTTAATATGTTTATCATGCCATACCTTTTGTTGATACTGAATTAGTTCAGTTTGATGAATGGCTTCTAAACGAAGTTCATCTAATTTGCTCAGTTGTAGAACTCTTTCAACTTGGGCTCTTTTTAAATCTAGACCTAATTCCATTGTTGTTCATAGAGTTTGTAACTCAAACTCTATGGGAAGAAGAGGCTTCTTCCCAAAAACTAGCTCATAAGGACTGAATCTAGTCATAGATTTCCAGGTAGTATTGTATGCCCATATGGCTTCAGGGAGCTTCCTGGCCCAGTCTTTTCTTCCAGAAGAGACTGTTTTTGTCAGAATATTTTCTAGTTCTCTATTAGTCACTTCGACTTGGCCATTCGCTTGAGCGTGGTAAGGAGATGACTTTCTATGGCTTACTTGAAAATGATTGGTAAATGCCAAAAGCACTCAAGACATGAATTGGGGTCCTTGGCCAGTTACAATAGTTTGAGGGGCTCCAAATTTAAGGAAGATTTTATTATAAAGGAAGTTTGCGACCTGTTCTTCCCTAGCTATTCTCAAGGCTTGAACTTTTGCCCACTTTTTCAGGTAGTCGGTGCAAACCAGTATATACTCTTTCCCTTGAGAGGAAGGATCTACAGGTTTGATGAAATCTAAACCCCATTTTTAAAATGGTTCGAGGACTACTTGAGGCTGCAACAGCATCTCTGAAGAAGCAGTTGGTCTTCCTACCCTCTGACATTCATCACAATGATGCACATAGTTCTTAATGTCTTTGTGCATTGAGGGCCAATAGTATCCGGAACCTAGGACTTTGTGGGAAGTTCTCTTTGCAGAGTAATGTCCTCCCGACGGGTCATCATGACAGGCCCTCAAAATATTGTATGTTTCATCAGCTCTTACACATCTCCTCAAAATCATGTCAGGACCACAACGAAATAACATTCCATGAATCCACTTGAATGGAGCACTCTCCCTGATTAGTTGCTTCTTTTGCTTAGATGTGAATCTAGGAGGTATCTCAAATGCAGCTAAATAGTTAGCGATATCTACAAACCAAGGTGATTTTATAGAAACTGCAAATAGATTTTCATCTAGAAAATCATCCTGAACAGGGGTAATTTCATCTTTCTCATGTTTGATTCATGACAGCAAATCAGCTACCACATTATATTTTCCTAGTTTATCAAGAATCATGGCATTAAATTCTTGAAGAAGCAATAGCCATCTCATGATTCGACCATTTACCACAGGTTTGTTCATTAAATACTTCACAGCTGAGTGATCCATGTAAACTGTGACCTTATACCCCGAAATATAATGACGGAATTTCTTGATAGCGTGAACAACAGCCAGGAATTCTTTTTCTGTTGTTGTATAATTTTTTTCTGCCGTAGTAAGATTTTTGCTGATAAAATATATAGCATACTTCCCTCCGTTCTCATCTTCTTTTCCTAGAACTACTCTGATAGCCTCATTAGAAGCATCAGCATAGCTATGAAAGGGAATACTCTAGTTTGGCCCTCTCAGAATAGGAGCAGAGACAAGTTTTTCTTTGATTGGTTCAAATGATTATTGGCACTCAGATGTCCAGACAAACTCTACTTCCTTCTGTAGAAGAGAGAACATAGGAGCTGCAATTTTACTAAAGCCTTCTATGAATCTTCTATAGTAACCAGCATGTCCAAGAAAACTTCTTACGTCTGTCTGAGTTTGAGGAGTTGTCAATTGTTGCATGACTTCAATTTTCTTAGGGTCTACCTTTATTCCTTCTGAGGAAATATGATGACCCAAGACTATTCCTTGCTCCACCATTATTAAGCATTTCTCATGGCTAAGGGATAGTCTATTTTCCTCACAAACTTATAGAACTCGATCTAGGTTCTAAAGAGCTTCATCATAGTTTGATCACTAGATTGTAAAATCGTCCATATAAACCTCTACACAGTCATTAACGAGAGCAGAAAATATAGCAAGAACAACTCTCTGTAAGGTTGCTGGAGTGTTGCATAGTCCAAAAGGAAGCACTCTATATGCAAATGTGCCCCAAGGGCAGGTAAACATACTTTTTTCTTGGTCTTCTGGAGCAACCTGTATCTGATTATAACCGCTAAATCCATCCAAAAAGGAGAAATATTTCCTCTCGGCCAAGTTGTCCAGGCCATGATCCACAAATGGTAAGGGAAAATAATCTTTATTAAGTTCTCGATAGTCTACACAGATTCTCCACTTCCCATTTTTCTTTGGGACTACCACCATAGGTGATACCCATTTACTATCAAAGATTGGATAAATAAATCCAACACGAAGTTTCTCAATCTCAATTTTGACCAAATCCTTTAATGCAGGATTGAGTCTCCTTTGCGGTTGGCGAACATGCCTTATATTGATATCAATATAAATATGATGAGTACAAACACTTGGGTGAATTCCCCTCATGTTTGTATAATCCCAATCAAAAGCTTTGGATCTTTGTACCAACATATTAAACAACTTATCCTCTTGAGTTTTTGTCAACCAACTATTGATATTCAAGGTTTTTCCTGGTAATAGCATTATCAATTTTGTTTCAGGATGAACCGCGGTTACAATATATATAGGTTGTAACAACATATTAAGAGGACAACTATGAGGTACCAGTTGGTGAAACCTTGTGATATCTTCATAGAAATGACTTGTTATGGGAATCATATTTGCTAAGGGACATGACATGCCCATTGTAGTGTAACTATGCTCTATTCCACTTATATCAATTGGATGTCCAAAAATTCTCGGGGCATCTACCGTTTCCTCCTCATTTTGGGTTATAGCAAGGCGTGCTATCTCATTTACTAACTCTTCTTCCAGTTATTCCCCGTGTTGTTTAATTACCACCATGGCTAGGGAGGCTAAACTGTCTGAACCATTTGATTCCTCAGGTTCATCAACCCAGACTTTTTCATGCTTAGTAGGCTTAGCAGGAGGATATAAGAACAAGAATTTGCTATCTTGGCCATGCAAAATGGTCATTCCTCCTTCCCTACAATCAATCTTAGCAGCAACCATAGCTAGCCAAGGTCTTCCAAGGATTATAGGATAACTATCCTTAGGTGTAAGTGATAGAATCACCTAGAAGTCGACTGGATAATCCCATCCATCAACTTTAACAATGACAGTTTTAATGACACCCTTCGAGATGGCTATAGACTAATTTGCCATTCGTAAGACTGTGGTTGTAGAACTTAAATTAGTTAACCCTAATTTTTCCATTACATCCACTGTCATCACATTAATAGTTGCTCCTAGATCTACTAATGCATTTGGTATTGTTACCTCATTGACCGTAATAGTTATAAGAGGACTTCTAGGATCATCTTATTTTGGAGCAACAGTCTTTCCAGACAGAAAATCAGCTAAATAACCATCAATATGAATCATGTTTATCATTTTTGGCTTCCTCCCTGGTGTTTTGATACATAACCATTTTATTAACTAGTTTAATTTAGGGATTTCTTTTATTGCTTGTAACAAGGGAACTTCAATTTGTAACTATTTAATCTCCTAAATTAACGCAGTTTTCATAGCTAAAGATACTTTCGGAGTATTTTCCAGAGTTATGGACTTTAGACATTCCGGATATGGTGTCATCCTTTTCTTCCTTGGAACAGGATCCTCCTTCTGTTGACTTAAGAGTGGATCCTCCTCCCTCTGAGAGAAGTCAACAGCTCTTGTCGCTTAAAAAGGCTCGTTTTCTTGAAGAGTAATATCTTGCTTAGACGAGGTGTCTCTTGTTGGACTGGTAGGCTCAGTTTCTTCCTCTATTTCTTTAATGGTTGGTGGTTGAAGAGTTCGACCAGAACGCAACTGCACATTTCTGAAAGTATATTATATTAAGCCCAGTAACATTTTCATGTTCTATAGAATAAACTGGCGTATTTTGGTGATTATTTTTAGGATTGGGAAGCAGTTGCGCTGCAAGCTAATGTTGATTTATTTGCTCATGTTGAGGAGGGTTCTGAGGTGGGGGTGATAGGTTTTGTTGTTGATTCCTCCTTGGCTCAATATAGAACTGATTTTGTGCCTGATTCCATTGGGGTACTACATGTTGTTGGTACAACTGTTGTTGGGGTTGATTTGGCCATTGTTGATTGCCCCATGTGTGGTTTGTCCAATCAGGTGATCCCCAAGAGGGATTTCCCCAATTAGGTTGAGGTGGAGGCGATTGATTCCAAGATGGCGTCCATTGATTATGAGCCCAGTTATTTTGTGGTCTCCATTGAGGATTAGGATTCTGTCCATAAGGAAAATTACCTCCTTGACGATGGTTTAAAGCATGTATTTCTTCTTCAACCTGAATGGTTTTTTTCTTAGTATTCTTAATATCCGATAAAAGCTCGCACTGGTTTGTAGGATGATTTTGCTCACACAGCTGACACACATTGACTTTATCCAAAGGACACTCATGCAACAGATGTTTATTCTGACACCTTGGATAGTTAATTGACAAGGTCTCAGGGTTGCGGGTTTTAGCTTGTATACCATCTAGAGTGGTATTCAACTGTACGAGAATATCCATTTTTAGATTTGCTATTTCTTCATGAAGCTTACCTATCTCATTCGACCCTTTAAAAAGATTAGTTTTGTGGATTCCTCCCCTTGTATGGGAGAAATTCTGAAAAAGCTCACAAATATCTTCAAGAGTTAATTGAGACATGTCACCTTTTCCCATTAGATCAAGGTTTCGTCGAGCGTCATCATCAAGACCTTTAAGAAATATTGTTTTGAGAATCTCCACACTAATGGTTATTTCTCCACACCTCTTGGAGAGGAAGAGGAACCTATCAAGATAGTTCTCTAAACTTTCATCCTCGTTTTACCTTAGCTTAAACAACTCCTCCCTGCGATCATTCACCCTACAGTAACTCTGGTATTTGTGCAATAAAATAGTCTCCATTTCTTCCCAGGATGTTATGCTTCCTGAACCCAGTCCCATGAACCAGTGCATTGTTGAGTCCTTCAAAGTTGACGGAAAAAGCTTCAAATTTTGATTGTCATTCTTATAATCATAAGTCTGACATAGGACTTTAAATTCAAAGAGAAATTGGTCAAGGTCTTCCGAGGGCAAGCCACAGAAGGTTGGAAGGAAAGATGGAGAAATGTTCTTCATGGCAGTATCATCATCAGCTTCCAACATGATAGGATAGGTAAACGTTCTAGGAGGATGAGGTTCATTCTGGTTAGATTCAGCTCTACGATCTCCCATGGTGTTTAGAAGAGTATGTTCCTCAAAAACAACTTCCTCGATATCTGGTTGTTCGATCGGGTGCTCAACAGGTAAATAATGGAAAGCCTCAAGTGGAGTAGGCTCAAATAATTATTCAAAAGTGCAGTCGTCTGAGCCTTGGGCTTCCCTATGTATGATAGGTACGTATTTTTGGGGGGGTTTTGGTATAAAATGTCTGTGGGGGCCTCTTTTCCTGACCATGCAGAAAAGACAGCCAACTAAGATATTTTAGGCATAAAACTATATTATTCAAACCGTCTCCTAATAACACTTTTAAACAAAAAGACTTTCAAAGGCTTTTTAAGAAGTTTCCCCGGCAACGGCGCCAAAAAGTGATAGGTTGTCATTAGGTCCTACTACTTTAGAATAATTGAATGTCAATTGTCAACCGAGTAGTGTCCAAGGCAGTTTGCAAAAGGAGATTATTTAAACAACCCATTTTATATTTTCAGTTTTTCTTTTAAACTACAAAAGTTGAGACTAAACCAAAGCCATTACTACTTAACTCGAAAATGATCTTACTCTAAGAAAATCAAGGAAAACTAAATTAAAAAGCATAAGACAACTAATCTAGAAAACATTACTATTAAACTAGAAAGCATGGAAACAATTAAACTAAATAACTAGTAAACTACAGAAGTAGAAAAGTAAGGAAACAAACAATTAAGCATCTTCTAAATAGTAAAGAAATATTATCAACTATAGAAGAAGACTTACACAAATTAAAGACAATGGTGCTTCGGAAAAACTAACTAAACTTTTCAACATCTTGTTATTTTCTATTGAACAACAATTTATCCTAAGCAAAGAAAATAACTTAATCAATAAAATAATTATCTATCTAGGCTAACCCCCCTCGAGTGGCCAGCTCGCAAGCTACTACTTCATCTTTAACTCACATAAACTATAGATGTCCAAATCCTCTTACTATATACAGTCTCCATCATTGAATTCAATAGTTACCAATAAACAGAAACCAAATAACTCATTGTAACAGTGATTTGCAAATCCATGTAAATAGCATAACAATACTTCTTCTTTGTCTGTTTTATTACTTTTGAAATTACAGTTTTATAGATAACCTTCTAACTAGATCCTAAATTTACGATAGCATGGGTAGCCATTGAAAAAATCTTCCTTAACTTAAAACTAACTTGATGTCTTTAAAGCTTCTTAAAACATGCAGAAGGCTCGAGAAGAGCCATAAAGTTTTAAACAACCAAATTAAAAGAACTAAAACTGAATCTTCGGCGCATCATCCAGGTTTCAAGGAGTGGGTTCATAGCATTACTTTGAGGCACGTGCTGGCTAAATTTTGCAATAGCCGCATGATGACCTGTTAATCCCTACAACAACACTCAAATCAACCCATTAAACCTACTTTGAACAATTTCCTCAATTGATTAAAAGAAAGAAAGCATAATTTTTCTAAAAATAAGTAATTACTTCTTCTAAAGTTTAATAAATTGGCATAGGCTTAGGATTGAATTAGCAAGAATGAGTTTTCCATATTTTATTATGATGAGGTTATTTTCACCTCATCACCACTCTGATCTTCACAGCTTCATAGACTACCTGCAACATATTTATTGTAATTTTCTCAATCTCCTTGATATCTACAGTCTTCATAATCATCAATGCTAATAGTGTTGACATCAATGAAAACCACATATCAGCAACAAAACCACAAAATCCAACATAAGTTCCTTGTTGTTCTTCTCAATGTAAGTCAATACCCAATTTCATAGCTTCCTCTGCTAACCAAGATGATTGGGTAGGGGTTGAGGGAAGACTTAAACCCATTACCCACATTCATAGATCCCTCTGTGAACCAAGATAGTTGGCTAGGGGATGAGGGTAGACTTGGACTATCATTACCCACATTCATATCTCCCTCTATCAACTAAGACAGTTGGCTAAGGGCTGAGGGAAGACATAGACTATCATTACCCATATTCATAGATCCATCTTCCAACCAAGATGATGGGCTAGGGATCGAGGGAAGACTCAGGCCTTCATTAAGTTCCTCAAGATGGTTGCATGCCATCTCATTAGTTTTTTGATTTACTATTCATTCATTCACAATTCATGTTTTAGTGTTTTTATTGTTTTCTCGCTTGTTGGAGCATTAATTATCACAACTGTCTTTGCTTGTACTTTTACTTATTCTTCAGGGGGGAATGTAAACCCTCTTTTACTTGTAGGCCACCTTTTCGTAGTTTTCTTATTCATTGGATTGGTCCTCATATCAACTTTATATTGCACCTACACAAATTAGGAAACATGTTTCAAACAATGATAACAACCATCAATGAAAACCCTTAAACTCAGAGTGATGCGTGAACATATTATTTTTCTTTATTGTGTGTGTTGGCAGTTTATAATGTAAAATTTGGTAACTATTTGATTTATATTTGATCTTACTACTTTGTTTGAATTGGAAAAGTTTAGAATAGTTTGTATTGAACTAAAAGGAGTTGATCTTATGCACTTCAATGAATTGGAATTAACATTGTAAAGAACTGAAATGCATTGACATTCATTAACAGTATAAGTTAAAACCCCAATTACGAGTTTGTGTGAGAAACATATACACAACATAGAACATATTGGAATTCCTAGGCATATAAAATATAAATGAAAACATTGGAATTGAACTGAAAGAAGTTGATGTTATGCACTTAGAGCATATTGGGTGAAACAATCACATTTTTTTAATTAGATATGCATTGACATTCATAAACAATATAATTTGAAACCCCAGATAATGAGTTACAAGTTATATTGACCAATCACATTAGTAGTACAAGGCATAAAGAATAGGGTGTAACAATCACATTGTAAGGAACAAAAATATATTGACATCCATAAATAGTATAAGTTGAAACCCCATGTATTGAGTTACAAGGTAGTGGGTGACAAACATTTTCAGTGCATAGAATTGATCTACATACCTAGGCATATAGAACATAAAAAAATACCCAAAAATTGAACTGAAATGACTTGACATTCATAAATAATGTAAGTTGAAACCCTAGATATTGAGTTACAAGTTAGTGAGTGATAAAAATTTATAGTGCATAGAACTGATCTATATTCCCAAGCATATAGAACATAAAAGAAACCCATAAATTGAACTAAAATGACTTGACATTCATAAATAGTGTAATTTGAAACCCTAGATATTGAGTTACAGGTTATTGTGACAAACATTTACATCTCATACAACATATTTTCATTCTGACATAAAGAATATAAATGAAAAACTCAAGGTAAACAGTATCAAGGTGGAATCCCAAATATTTATAGTATTGTGAAAAAATTTACGTACCATACAATATATTGGAATTTGTAGGCATAAAGAATTAGTAGCAGTAGAATACCTATAACTTGATAGTGTGTTGTTGTTGTTGCTTCTCCTCTTTCTTCATCCACCTCTAAGAAAATATAAAAATGAATATGAAATTGAGACATGCTAAATGGAAATTTCAAAAGATTGAGTAATGTATTTTTGAATTTGTAAATCTCTTTATATGTTCAATGCTAGTTTGGTGTGGAGTCCTTAATTTCTATCCTCCTTTTTCAAAATTGAAAATTTGTTTTAGTTCCTTCAATTGTAGAATTTGTATGTATTTATGACATTCAGTGTTTGTTTTCTTCTCAGGTGATTTTAGTGGCTTTAATACCATTGTTTTGTTGGTTGTAGATGGAAAAAGAGGAGAATGCACCAATAGTCATGCATTGGGATTTGACCAATGGGACACATCTGAATGATTAATTTTCCTTTGAGTGTTGTGATTCTTGAAAAGTGGGATATGGGTGGGTTCAATTGGATTTGGTGATGGGAAAGTATTGGCTCTTAGTAGTTCTTGTGGTATTAGATCTATGAAAATATTGGTGGTGATGTAATGCAAGTGGTGATATTTAAGGGATGTGTGGGTTATTACTAATTTCATATTTTGGCTGCATGTTTTAATGCTACGAGCCATTCACAAGAAATATGGATTGTATGCTTATGGTTTCAGATGTGCTTTGAATATTGTTTGACATGTAATACTATGAATAACTGTTTTTGTTTGGGACAAATATAGACTTATTATAATACAATTTTTGATGGTATAGTGATTCGACTACTCTTGTTGACTTTATGGATAAAAATTATTTTACAATTGAATGTTATGATGCTCTATTGTGGGGCCCATGAGGTACTACTTTTGTCCCCACTATGTGACCCTGTGCCAGTATTAACCCCTCTCCCCTACTTAAGCTTTATTTTGCAAACTTTGTCTTTTTACACAAGAGTAATTGCTTCAAATTCTAAAATGGAATGCTATCCATTGAATAGGATTGGATTTGAAAATCTACTTATAACTCAAAGCTAGGAATTTTGGACTTGTGATTTGCTTCATACCACTTGGTCACTATTGTTTTCACTCATTTCCTAAAATATTGAGTCATGGGTGGAATGACTTAATTTTTTTCTTTGGTTAGATCATCGTGTTAGGGATATTAGGGAACAATAGATTCATTTTCACTATAATTTCTTCAAATATTAAGTTTTGAGTGAATTAAGTCTATTTGAACATGTCACTAGGCACTTGAGGTTGAGAATTTGACTCGCATGCATGTTTTTTAAAACTAGGCTTCTTCATTCATTTGTGTTTTGAATGAACTAACTCTATTTGAACACTTCACTAGACATTTACGACTTTAAATTTGACTCTCATGCATATTTGTTAAAATTGAGCTTCTTAATTAATTTCTATTTTTATTTCGAAAGATTTTGAGACTAAGAATTTGACTCTCATGCAATCGTGGTAGAATTCCTAGATCTAAATTAATGAAAGGGGTTCCAATTGCCATAAAGGCTAAAAGTGCTTCACTATTTTTTTGTCTCTTACAGTTTCACTCTTAGTGAACTTATAAGGAGTCTTATAATATCAAACAAATGGTTGTGAAGCTTTAATTACAATTTAATTTTTGGGGAGGATGTGTAGCATGTGAGGTGCATAGGGATGAGTCATGAAAAGGTTTGCACATAGGAATTTTCATATGCTTACATGTTTGTCATTTATTCATTTTTACTTTTCAAATATTGATATCCAATTTAAATTATCGCTAAAATTTATGGATTAGATTGTGTCTGAATTTTTTTCATCAATAATTTAAACTTTAGTAATTTAACTTAGTTTAAATTTTTTATTTGATAATTTAATTTGTAAATTTATAATAAAACTTTTAATAATTTACATAATTTTAATCTAAATTTAATTTATGATTTAGAATATATTTTTTTTACTTTATAATTTAATTCATGAGTATATAATTTGCATAAATTTATAATCTAATTTAAAATAATTTATAATTTTGTTATCTAATTAAGCTAAGATGTGTTTTATAGTAACGCGAGATTATACATAAGAAAAAGACATAACCAACATAGATTTAACAAAAATAAAACTATAAAATAAGTCTTGTGTAAATAAAATAAAATAAAATATTTTAAAAAAAATTTAAATAAATCCAAAGTAGCTTCCTTAAGCTCATTGTAAGGAACTTCATTCACAGTATTAATCCAGACACTCAGTATCCAAAGTAGCTTCCTTAAGGATAAAAGGGCTTTAGTATTTACTTGATATGGATCTTAAGGGTGCTTTATTCACTTGGACCAATAGGAGGGCGGGGTTTGAGCTCATCCAGGTTTGGCTTGACAAGGCTCTAATTTTGGACAATTGGCTGAAGGCATACTTTCTCTCTCTAATTGCTCTCTCAAGGATTAGTTCAGTTCATTACCCTATTAGCTTTGTTGCTGATTTCATCTCTAGTAAGATAAACTTTCCCTCTAGATTTGAAAAATTGTGGTTGTCTCACCCTCAGTTCTCAAGTTGCATTTCTGACCGGTGGAGCAAAAAGGTTGATGGTACTACTATGTTTTGTGTGGCTAAGAAGTTGCGTGAAGTTAAAATGAATGTTAGGCATTGGAATAGAGAATTTTTTGGAGACATATTTGTTTCTAAGTCTGCTATCCAAATGGAGCTGAAGGATATCCATGAAAAAATTCAAAAAGAAGGTTATGAGGGAGATCTTCTTCCTAAAGAGAATGAAATCCTTACCAAGTTTCATGATATTATCTCAAAGGAAGAAGAATTCTGGAAACAAAGATCTAGATTGGTGTGGTTGTCATTTAGAGACAAAAATATGAAATTTTTCCATGACTACTATGAAGCATTGGGCATCTAATCATATAACTCACATAATGAATAATGGAAAAAGAATTGAGGAGGAAGAGATAAGGAGTGAAGCTATTCAGTTTTTTGAGAACTTGTTATCTAATGATGAAAGGTTGGATGTGAACACTCAACAAAATCTCATTGATGTAATTCCTAATATTCTAAATGAGGATCATAATAAAGCCTTGACTACCATCCCCTCAATGGATGAAGTTAGAAATGTTGTGTTCTCGTTTGAGGGTAAGAAAGCCCCTAGGCCTGATGGCTTCCCCATGTTCTTTTTACAAGTTTTCTGGGAGATTGTGGCTGAGGACGTTACGAACGTTGTTAACGAATTCTTTGGGTCCAGAAGATTGTTAAAGGAGCTTAATTCTACCTTCATTGTTCTAATTCCTAAGCTCCCAGGTGTGGATACTTTTGATTTTTTCCGTCCTATTAGTCTGTGCAATTCCATGTACAAAATTATTTCTAAATTTGTGACTTCTAGGTTGTTGGGTGTTCTTTCGCTGCTCATTTCCCCTCAATATAATGGGTTCATCCCTAAAAGACAGATCTTGGACTCCATCATCACTGACCATGAAAATATCCATTCTCTTGAGGTGTCCAAGTGTCAAGGTTTCCATCTTAAGCTGGATATGTCAAAGGCCTATGATAGAGTGGACTGGGTTTTCCTGTTGAAGATTTTAAGAGATTTCAGATTCTTTGAGAGATTTGTGCGTTTGATTAAGGAAATGATCTCTATCACTAGCACTATTTTTATTTTTAATGGATCTCCTTCCCATTTTTTTAAAGCTACTAGAGGTGTGAGACAAGGAGATCTCGTATCGCCTATTCTCTTTACCATTTTGGCAGAAAGTTTTGGTCGGTTCCTGCTTAGAAAGGTGGATGAAGGCAGTCTAAAAGGGCTAAGACCTTCTTCAGCTAACATAGTGTGTTCTCATTAGAAATTTTTGGATGATACCATCCTCATGGGGAGTGCCACTGTTGGAGAAGCCAGAGTTTTAAAGAATTCCCTCTTGATGTATGAAGCTGCCTCTAGCCAGAAAATTAATAGGGGGAAAAGCTCCATTTTTTACTTTAATACCCCTGAATGTAGGCAAAGGAAGATTGCAAAAATCCTCGGTTGTGCTATCAACTCTCTTCCCTCCATTTATTTTGGTCTGCCGTTAGGGTCTAAACCTCTTGATTCTTTCTAGACTTCTCTTGTGGATCGGTTCAACCACAAGCTGGTTGGTTGGAAAGGGGCCATACTTAGTTAGGTGGGAAAAGTGTTTTTGCTTAAATCCTCTTTGCAAAATTTGCATATTTACACATTAAGTCTATTCAAGATTCCCTCCAAATTTTTTGATATCATTGAAAAGATGCAAAAACACTTTCTTTGGTCGAGTGTTGAGGAAAATAAGCATGTTCCTTTGGTTGTTAGTGTTTTTAAACCCAAGAAGTATGGGGGTCTGGGTCTATGAAATTTAAGAGTGTTCAATAAAGCCTTGTTGGCTAAGCACATTTGGTGGACTTTCTTTGATCTTTGGGAATGGAATTCCATTTGGCATAGAAAATACTTACGAGGTGTTGCTTCTTTTAAAGAATTCCTTATTTCTTCGTCCACCCCTCTTGGCTCTTCTCTGTGGAACTATGTAACTAAGGCTAGGGACCTCACATGGAAAGGTGCGATGTGGAAGCTTGGAGATGGTATAAAAAATTTATTCTGGGAAGACAAGTGGGTGGGGAATGAACCCTTTTGTAATATATCGGCTTTCAGGAACCATATGGAGGAGTGTAAAGACAAATTTGGTAATTTTGTTGGGGACAATTGGAGGATGGACCAGTAGGTTCATTTTTGTTTAATCAGCCTAGACCTTTCACCCTTGCAGACTATCCTTAATTCTGTTGTGTTGAACCCAAGGGGCAAGGGGTATCTTATGATTTGGAAATTTTCTCCTTCTGGGATATTTTTGTTTCCTCTGCCTTTTCTTCTTTCTACTTTATTTCCTCTCCTCCTATTTGGGTGAAGGCCTGGGTGCATAACCTAACCCCTAAAATTTACATTTTTCTGTGGATCCTTCTCCAGAATAAAATCTTGACCAATGATAATCTAAGTGTGGTTTTTCTTTTCCTAACAGATGTTATCTTTGTTGTGTGGATGTTGAAAGTGCCTCACATCTATTTATTCTTTGTCCCTTTGCTTACAACATCTCATGCAGGATTTTGTAGATGTGGACTCTTCACTGAGTTTTTCCTGGATCTATTAGGGATTTCTATTTTCAATGGAAGGTAGCTTCAAATAATCAAGTGTTGGCCCTGCTCTAGATATATATCTTTCCACATACTACGTGGGGAATCTGGAAGGAGACCAATAACAAATGTTTTAGGGACTCAACCCTATCAGAGGAGGTGGTCTTTGAGAAAATTATCAGAGCCTTGAGAGAGAATTTCAACTTATTAAATTGCAAAGTGAAGGTTAAAAGAAAGAAAAAATATCAACACTATGACTTTAGAGTTGTTGAGGTGTGGATGATTAAGGTTGATGTGTTTCATGGTCTCAAACCTATTAAGGGGCCTAAGGAAGGAATCTATTGGAGACTCCCTCCCTAGATGGGTAAAAAATAACTTTGATGGGGAGACCAAGGGTAATCTTGGGCCAGCTAGGTGTGGGGGAGTGATTAGGGATGAAAATGGCATCTTCATTTCAATAGTGGTGCTCCCCTTGGGCACCCAGACCAACCACCTTTCTGAAGCCATAGGGGCTTACCAAGTCCTTAATATTGCTAGGAAGTTAAATTTAAAGAATGTGTGGATCGAAGGGGACTCCAATAATATTATCCAATGTATAAAGGAGTCTCAAAACCCTCCTAGACTATAGAGAATTGGATAAATTTATCCAAGTAAATTATTAATTCCTTTGACAACCACTTCATCACTCATGTTTATAGGGAAATTAATATGATGGTTGATTACTTTTCTAATAGGGGGTTAAGGCCAATAATAAAATTATATGGCATAGATGCAATGACTTAGAGGGTGGCATCATGGCCTTAATCAAGTATGATCAAATCCATGGGAAGGTTCAATTTCCCTCTCTGAATAATGATTAAGGTGAAGGCATATTTTCCTAAGTAGTCTTGGAACTGTTGTCTCATTATATTTTATAAAGGGATGAAGTACTATGGATTTAATAGCCAAATTAAACTCAGGTACTTCACATGCTTTCTGGGCATTTTTACGCTTAGCTGTAGAGGAATTCTGGAGTCTTCGTAGAGAGTTTGCATTGTAGATAGAATGGGTGGTGACCGCTACAGATTGGAACTGGCAGAATGCAAAGAGCTGAAGACCAATGATAAATTGTGGAGAGTGCTAGAGAAGGGTGGCATTACAGGATATATGGAGAAGCTTCATGGCAGAAATCAGGAGGTCACTAGGGTTTTTGCAAAGGATTGGAATAATGGAAAAAACAAACTTTTTGGGAGGAAAGTGATGATCGATGAACAACTAATTTCAGATGTCACTAGGATGCCTATGGAGGGTCTCAAGTTCTACAGAGATAGGAAGCTCTCCAACCAGGCGATTAAGACTTTCCCTCATACTGACAAGGAAAGGGAGGATTTTTTGAGAGCCACAAAGAGTAGCTATGATGCCACTAAACTTAAGTTGTTGTGGAGGGAGTTTTTGAGGGTGATAATGGAATATATTACATTGGATGAGAGATACACCAGAGTTTTTGGGTATCACTTTGTGCTCCTGAACCATTTCAGGCACCAGGTCAGGGTTTCCCTTCCTTATTATCTCTCAACTTCTTTAAATTTGAATCTTCAAGACCATGTGTCTAATTCGGTGAGATATCCCATTATCCATGAGGGTTTACTCGTTCTCATCTATGATCACTTTAAAGCAATGTCGACCATCTCCCATCAAACCCCTTCTCTACACTTTGTTTCTGAGAAAGAGGAGTTGGGAGATAGTTACTCTGAGAAGGATGAGTGGGATACCGAAATGGAAGGGGAGGAAGAGCACCTTGTGAAAGCTAAGAAGAAGGAAAAACCCAAATGCAAACCTAAAGCCTATGCCCTCCCTAAACCTAGTGTGATGACCTCAACTAGTAGGGAAAAAATTATATATTTGGGGTCTGAGCTAACCAAATTGAAACCTAAAGGGACACCTAGCATTTCTCCTAAGGGGAAGGGTAAAATAAAAATGGAGGAGGACCCCTCCTATCACACTGATCAAGAGGATTCCTAGCACAAAAATTCATCTACGAACTCCATCTACCTTGCCATGGATAGGGAGGGCAGGCCTCGATTCCCTGATGACCTAAAGGAAGATGATCACTATTTCAAAGTTGAGCAGGAGTACCCTTATAATATCCTTGCAATAGCCTACAATGGTTCTGTTGATATCTTTTTTTTGTTCAGGTGGGCCTTTTTTGAGATAAAGGAGATTAAGCTCAATCAAAGGGCTTATAATAGTAGGTTGGAAAAGGTGGAGGAGGTTGATAACATGCGCAAGGATAAAGATAGAGCTAAGGACCTATGGACATAAGATGAAAAGAGGTACATGGTTGAGTGCCTGAAGAAAACTGTGGAGGACTTAGAGCTTTTCAAGAAGAACGATGATGGAAAGCTTTCTGATATGGAGGGGAAGCTAAAGAATGTTAGAGAATCCATTTAGAAAGTTTTGGAAATGAGCCACAAAATCCTCAAATCCACTACCAGTACCATGAATACGATGATCGAGAGTCTAGAAAGGTCCTATCAGGTAAGAGTTGTGGCGGAAGTTGAAGATGATAAAGATCAAATCCAAATTGAAGGGGTCAGGCCAAGCAAACGAACTAGAGCCAACCTAAAAAGGAAGATGGACAAGACTCCTATGGACATTCAGGAGATGAAGAAAGCAGCTATCAACATGGACAATCTAGAAAAGGAAGTTGCTAATATCTTGAGATATTTGGCTTAGAGGCTGGTTTCCTACTAGAATTTTGTTGGTTTCATGTTGTGTTGTCTTTACGCTGGTCTTTGGTTTTTCTTTGTTGGCAACTTTTCATCTTTTGTGTAACTCTTAATGCTTTATATTATCTTTATCTACTATTAAAGGGTTTTAGAGTCCCTTCAAAACCTGTTTTTACCTTAATCAAAAACATCATAAAATTATATATATGATATTTATGAATTCATAAATATAATCAATTATGTATTTTGAAAAAATATATAAATAGCATTTCTTATTATATTACTATAATATCTCACTTCCAATGTTTTTCATTTGTACACTCATCCACACCAAATAGGAATCTATATGTTTTTTAGAAGATTGATGAGGCTAGTTTTGTATTTGTCAAAATTATAATTGTTGTTGATGCAAATTCCTTTCTTTGTGATCACACATTAATTTTTTTCTTTGTTGGTACCAACCTACTAAGCCAAACAATTCTATATTAGGTAGTTGATAATTGGAATCTATCACCAATGATTCATTTCATCCCAAAAGGTTTTCTATTGCAACCTCTGAATATAAAGATATGAGAGATAATATATTAAACAAAAATAGATGGATTATTGGTGAGGTGCATTTATTTATTCAAAAATAGTGTCTAAATCTTAATCCTCTAAAATTTGAACCAAAATTTTCTCTAATATGGACTCACTTGTATAACCTTCCTATGGAATTTTGGTTAATGGATGTGTCTTCCATTATTAGAAATGACTTGGGGAACTTGTGTCAATTGATGAGGAATTATTTGTGAGGAATTCAAGATTGTATGCTTGATTATGTGTGGTCATAATACTCAAAATTTCACAGACCTTAACTTTATGTTTGTTGAATGGAAAATGGGTGCAATCAATTAAGGATAAAGAGAATAAATTATTTTATCTAAAAAGTGGTAACCACTCATATTTTATAAAATATTACCTTAGGGATCAACCCTAAAAATGGAAATAAATCTAGGTTAAAAATACCAAAAAACTATTTCTTGGTCTAGTCCAATTACCCACAATTATTGAATTAGACCCTTTATAAACTAGGAAGGTATGGAATAGTCTTTCATTTGTTCCTTTTAATGAGACACTTTATGGTGTAGATCCTCTAGAGGAAGAAGAGTAAATAAGTGTAGAACTAGGTTTTAAATTAAATGATAAGTGATGAATCATAAATGTAAGGTGTACTAGCTTGTTTGTAGCTAAGATTTTAAAGGCCAATATTGATTCTTGGAGGAAGAGGGGGATAAAAACTAATAAAAAAGGAGAGGAATGCACTCTATATGAAGGATAACTTAGAATTGATCATTATCTCTTGAGATATATGGGATAAATCCCCTCCCTTGAAGGGAAATAAATATTTCCTCCCAAAATGTTAGGGGATTCTTCCCCTAACAAGAGTTGCATGACCTAGAACCATATAGAAATAATGTAGGTCAATATCTTCAAGTTTTATGAAATTAAGCTATGTACGGGATGTACATATATTTCTCAACCATTATCAAGGGTGGGATGACATCTTTATGAAATCATTTGGTGCTTTTCAAGGAATTAGGACCTTTTGGAAACCAAGTACGGTGTTTATTCAACCTATGATTACCTCTTATAATTATTTTGTGATATCTATTGAGATTATGGTATTGGATATTTCTTTCAACATTATTAATATATATTGAATGGTTAAGATAGTCGATAAATCTCTAGTTCGGGGTCCAATTGTAATTTTTTTGCATCTAGTAGCAAATGAAAAGTGCATTATTGGTGGGATTTCAATGTAATATTATCATGTTGTGAAAAGATTAGTGGTCTTTCTCACATATCCCAATCATATAAGTGATTTTAAAAAATTTATTGGTGACAAACATCTAATGGACATAATGACCAAAAATAAGTTATATACATGGACCAATCACAAGTCCATTTTTATAATAAAATTGAAAGATTGGATAGATTATTACATAATCCATGTTGTCTCACACATGCATAATTTTTTATTTCATTTATTGTCCCATCTTTGGGTCGAACCACTTCTTGAGCATGCTTTCCATTAGTGTGGGTCATCCCTCATAGATTTTCCCTTTCAATTTCGAATTGATGTGGTTTAGGAATAGTAATTGTTTAGAGTTAATCAAGGATTTGTTGATAGTAATTGTTACACAAAAGGGTTATGAAATTATTTTCTTTTCAAAAAATTGAATTCTAAAGAAATAATTGAGGGATTGGAGTAGACCACTTTCAAAAATACTTTTCATGACAAGTAGTGAATTGAATTAGACCTAGAAGATATTAATTAAAAAGTTATACATAAGGGAATGTTTCAAGAATATTAATTGAAACAAAAATATTTATTGGTGGAACATTGAGGTTTTTGTGAGGGAAAATATCATCTAGAAATTAAATTCTAGGGAGACATGGCTTGAAGAGGAAAGTTTAAATATAAAATTTATTCATAATGCTTCAAAATTTACATGAGAACAAAATAGAATTGAATCAATAATTGTAGAATATGGTGGCATTTTAGATATCCTCATGGATATCCAAACACAATTTATTCACCAAAAAATATATTGGTGTTTGAGGATGGTACATATGTATTTGAAATATCAACAATTAAAAATGCTCCTTGTGTGGTTTCAATATACAATAATTCCTTTCTCATAGCACCAATCATGTTGGAAGAAGTTAGATGTGTAACTTTCTAAATTCCCCCAAATAAAGATTTAGGGATGAATGCTTCTACAATACATTGTATTGAAAGTGTTGGTTTATTATTATCATGAAAATCCATAATATTGTTGAAGATTCAAGAATATTTAATAAATTTATTAGACATCTAAATGTTGCAAATATTTTTCTCATTTCTAGGAAATCATCTTACAACACTTTTACTAACATTTTCCCTATTTATATCTATAATATAATATATAAAATTATTTTAAAGTTCATTAAAAATTGATTGAAAGGAATTCTCCCCAAGCTTATATCACAAAAGAAAACAAAATTTCACTCCTTGTCAAATATTTTTTTATGGATATTATAATATCTCATGAAGCTATTTATTTGATTGAATGCTCAAAGAAAAAATATAATACTAAATTTGGATGT
Source organism: Sequoiadendron giganteum (assembly GCA_007115665.2). Classification (NCBI taxonomy): domain Eukaryota; kingdom Viridiplantae; phylum Streptophyta; class Pinopsida; order Cupressales; family Cupressaceae; genus Sequoiadendron; species Sequoiadendron giganteum. Next base: position 362,510,355 of record CM021106.1, on the reverse strand, counting down.
AAATAAGGCACATGATAGAGTGTTTTACCCTTTTTTATGATGGTGATTTGTAAATTTGGTTTTAGAATGAACTAGCTCAAGATTGGATCTTCGATTATATATCCACACCCTTTTCTCCATATTGATTAATATTTGTCTATGTGACTTATTTGAGGTATCTAGAGGATTGTGTCAAGTGGATTCTTTATCCCCTTTCCTTTTTATGTTCAGGGCAAAGGCTTTGGGCTATGTAGTTAAGGCTAAAACAAGTTTTCGAGTATGGAGTGGGGTTTAAATTATACATAATTCTCTAATCACAAAATATTACTTCACCAATGGAACTTCCATTTATGAAAGGGCGTGCCTCATAGAAGATGATCTGTCATCAGAGATAAGTTGGTTGGCTATACTTTAGTATCAAAATAGATAATTAAAACTTAAAAATAAAGTATCTTTTTCTTTCACACTCCAATATCTACAAAAATGATTATTGTTGGATGATTTTTATTTTCAAGAAATTCCCTACATCGCAAGTACCCTGGTATTCCTCTCTTTAAAGGGGGTCTACATACTAATCTATGGAAGGACAACATTAGTGCTTGCCAAAAAAATTCTACTTCATGGAAATGAAATTGTTTGAAATTGGATAGAAGAATTTTAATGCTTAAAGCTATTATCTAAGACATTCTAATCTATATGATTTATTTTTTATTTATCCTCTTAAATATCTCTCAATATTTAGATAAAACAATAAATAAATTATTATGGGGTGGTTTGAATGAAAGTAATTGTATTCTTCTTATTAAATGGGACACTATATGTCTTCCTAAAGGTCTTGATGGCTCATGAGTTAAAGTCTTATCAAAATGGAATCATACTTTCTACACCAAGTTGATCTTGAAAATATATGAAAAGCTTGATGTGTATTGGAGATAAATACTAAGAAACAAATACCTTGACTAAAACGATCAAGAAAAAGTTCTAATTAATGCTAACCCACCTGGTGATTCTCATATTTGAAACTTCATTCTTAAAAGTAGATCACTCACTACAGACCACTTGTTTTGGGCTATTTAGAATGGAAAGTGAAAATAAATGATTAATTAGCTATTTAGAATTATATGAATGTAAATATATCATAGAAGATATCTAGGGTTGTTATATGTTTAATTATTTGAACCATTTGGATTATCCAAGTGGATTATAGTGGACTTGCAATAATTTTTATTTGGCTCCCATTCCACATAAAATCAAAAGGATTTTAATGGATAAATTGCACAAGTAAAAATTATATACCACATAGGACAAGGATAATATTATATAAAATATTTAGCCATATTGGGTTACTATTCAATCAAATTAGGTTATCAAATGGAAAATTTAATATCAAATTCCTTAGGTTGGCTTTCTAGATTGTGTTGGGGAAATCATGCCTCCCAAAAGCTAGTGCATTTTCCTAGATGAAATTTCGCATGAGAATACTTATAGGATATCGACTTCACACATTTTTCTTCACATATCTATCTAGATGTCTACTATGCATGTCTACTAAAATATCTTCCAATCACCTATTACTCAACTAGTCATATTCTTCTAAGTTCTAGAATTAGCATTGTTGTGAGTTAGAATGGTTTAATTCCCTCTTACAATATCTCTTATCTCTCTTTATCAATTTGGAATATGTTTTTTTTTAATTCCACTTGGGATAGAATATGGAAGGCTAGCCCATTTAAGATGAGTTAGAAATTATGAAAAGAAATAAATTGATGAATCTTTAATGATTGGGACATCCCATTTAATTCTTTACAAAATAAAATTGAAATCAAAATTTATGAGAATATTTCAACCAGATTTAGAATGGTTTCGCATAGAGAAATTGAGTTCACGAGCTAGGACAATAGGATGACAAAGAAATGGTTAGGTTTCAGGCTCCTATTGGGTTTCTCCTATTGCTTGAGTAAGGTGGGTATGATGGGAATCAAATGGTTGGAACCTCCTTTTGGAAGACAAAAAAATTGTGGATTGGGCTTGCAAAGGTAATTGAATTCCAACATGGGTTGGATCTATAATAAAAAATGACAAAGGTAATCGCATTTGAGTTGTCTCTAAGATATTCCACCCATCCACACATAATGAGGTTGAGTTAGATGACTTATTTCGGGGGCTAGGATTGTGCCAACATAACATTAAAACTATGTGTATTGAAGGAAAACCACAAATTTAAATTATTTTTTCTCTTTTAGAAGATCACCAATTATAGGCTTACAAAAAAATATTGCTATTTTGGATTGTATGAGGCCCTTCTTGATTAGAAAAGTATGAAAAGACGCCAATATATCTATATAATTTATAGCAAACCATAAGGTAGATCATGTTGAAAATATAAAAATTTAGAATGACACTAAGACATGGACCAACACTCTTAAAATATATATAAAGAGAATAATATGTAGGTGTAGCACATGATCCAAAACATACATGATCTATGTAGCATCTCTCTAACTCTAACTTGGATAAGATGGTATTTTAATTTTGATTTAGAATTATAAATGTTATCATATTGAGATTAAACATTGATGATTATCATAATCAGTTAATATGTTGGATTACATGCTTAGAATCATTGTTTTTGTATGATTATGGATAGGAAGGGATGATTTCATAACACTCATATCTGAGAGGCTTACGATATCATGATCCTCTTCCTGATGATTGACATGTTTCAGCTATATGATATATGTTATATGTACATTTACTTTGACGTGTAATTGGAGTGATGCAGGTACTGAGTATCGACTCCACTTGGATTCACAGGCTTGAGCATACTCCTATTCCCTAATGGTGGTAATTGGAAGTAGTCATAGAGGCCAAAATTTCCCCTACCCTAGCCCACTATATCTTATTAGTGCAGTGTTTCCAAATTGATTTCATACCATCCGGTTACCTAACGGTAATGTTCAAAGCACCTTTCAGCCGTATGTCCGGCGCATCCTTCGGTCATATGTGGTTTACCGATATGCCTTGTTGGAGTATTTTGTTATGATTTTCGTGATTTTTTTATGTGGCCATATGTTGGTTGTCAGTGTTATGATGTGGTTTCAAAGAATCTTTTCATAGTTTTAAATATGGAATTTTATGGTGTTTTATTGATTTGGAGTGTTATATCCTTGAGATTTTGAATATATCATTTTAATTGATTTTATTGATCATTTGAGATAATGATATATTTTTATTTAATGATTTTAAATGATTTTATTAATCCTTTCATGAGCTCTTATAATCTTATTTAATCATTTTGGAGAGCTATGTATTTTAATGATTGTATTTAAATTATCATTTGTGTGTTATTGTGAATGTTGGATATGAAGTGATTTTAAATTAATTAAATTGGAGAGCTTTAATAGCTTGTTTATTAAAATGTTTTATTTCATTTTATTGTTTTGGGGGAGAAAATATTAAAAAAGAAAATAGGGAAACTGGGCAACTTTGCCTTTGATATTTATACTTTATTTTGAACCTTTTTGGGGGAGTTATCTTGGATGTGAAGCAATTTGCTGCTTTAGGGAAAGAGGAGAAAACCTTACGATTTGGGGTAGCAAAGATGGGAAGAATTTATGAGAAGGGATTTGTGGGTAATGGCTTCAGAGGTGCAACATAAATTCATTGTCTTGTTGTCCTAGTTTGGAATGCAGTCGCACCTTATATTTAGTGCATTCTTTCATTTCAATTTTGGGGCAGCATTAAGGTATTTTTCTGAGATTCTTGAAACTCTTGAATTTTGGTAGGATTGAATGCAATTTAATTTTGAAATGGTAAGATATGCATTTCTCTATGGAAAATTTGTTCCTTTGTTTAATTGGTGTGAATACTAGATGTTTGGATAATGTTTGTGTGGGGAATTGGTTTGTTGCTCTCTAGTTTTCTTATGGCAAACTTGATTCTTTGCCATTGATTTTTTTTTTTTTTAATAGATCAAATTCTCCTATCATAAACTTTTAAAAAAATATATGGAATTCAATTTGAAACGGTTAAATTTGAAATGGGTTTCTAGCCAAATAAATTTTTGGGCACTCTTGATTCTTTCTTTCTTTTTATGTTTTGTCCAACTTGTGAAAATGTGTTTTTCATTGCTGCTCATAATCTACCCACTATAAATTCAAAATAAAGATGGATTTCATCTTAAATTTCCCATATCTCAAATGGGTTGTTGTCCGATTTTTAATTCGGGCATTTTCATTTTAATGTATTTTTTTTTCCTACTTTGTTGAATGACGTTTTTTGAACAGCACCATGTTCTTGGTCATAAATCTATAAAATAATAGTGTATTTTGTTTTTAAATACCCATATTTCAACTGGGTCTTTGTTCGATTTGAATTATGGGCAATTTGATTTTGCATGTATTTTCTTGCCCAATTTGTGGAAATGACGTTTCTCAGAACAACACCTCATTTTTGGTTCTAAACTCAAAAATCTAAGGTGTATTCCGATTCGAAGCACTGAGATCTGAATTGGGTCAAACTTGGAATTTTAATCCGAGCACTTTTATTTTTTCATGAAAATATTATGCCTCCATTTCTATATGGTTTACAGTTGTTTGATGGCTTCTTTTACAACAATTTTGGCTTGGTTGTTTAAATTGTTTCTATGATGGAAAATGTGGCTTTTCCCTAGTTTCATTTTTTTCTTGATCCCTCGTTTGGTTAAATGAGATGGGCTTAGGTCAAGGTCATCAGTGTGGCCTTATAGAGTGGCTCGTAAGCTGCCACCAAAGAAATTGGTAGTTGAGTTATAGTAAGCATGTGATGATTGAATTAAAACAATGGTGTAAAATTTTTATGGGTTATGACTCCTCATGCATGGCCTTGAGCACTTGAAAAGGCTAAGGATGCACTTGAGAAGGCCTATCCACCTGTAGGGCGTTGAGTTATCTGTCTACGAGGTGTTGATTTGGGCATGGTTGAGTCTCCTTATCCGGTCTATAATCTAGTATCTTGCATCTTAGTACCTAACATGTTATGGTATGAACCTCTCCATGTTGTAACATTGGCCTTATGCATTGTATTTTATGTTTGCTTCATGCATGATGTGAGTGTTGGCCATATGTTACCTTGCATTGTTATTTCTATTTGGGCCTTGTGACTACCTTCGAGCATGGTGGGGTGGTCTCTCTGGAGTTCACATGGTAGGGAGGCGTTGCCACCACCATTGGGGACTGGCATATAGGTTTTGGAAGTACCGGTTGGAGTTCATCTCTCTCTTATGTATTTGATTTATCATATCACACTCATGTTCATGCCTTTGTGTATTTATTTTATCTGAGGTTGTATCTTGTTCATGGAAATTCTATTGTATTCATACTTATTCCTTTATGCACATTGTACTCTCTTGAGAGAGAAAGTAATCATAAATTAAGTGAGAAGAAATGTGATGTTTTATATTTGGTCTACAAGTTTCTATGTTGGTATCGGAATCCCTTGTATTATGATAATTATTATTAGCACTTATTTCCCTAATTTTCATGCAAAAATTAAAACTATAAATGTGTATTTCCTTCATATCTCAATCTGCATAGGTTCCGGAGCAGCAATGCTTTCTAATGATGTCTTGTGAGTTACATCACAGGTTCTGGAGCATCAGGCTCCAAGACAGTAGGTTCCGGAGCATCGGGCTCCAGAACAGTAGGTTTCGGAGCAACAGGTTCTGTTGTCAAACAGATTGTACCCGTATGCTTGAATAACCAAATTCAGCAATCTGTTGAAACATTGAAACTAATTCCATGTTGTGGGTATCCTATAAGGAATTAGACCTCCAGATTCTAGGCTGGTTCCTATGAATTTTTCTGATTAATAATTGGGTAAATTGCTGGGAAAAGGATAAAAAGACTAAGTCCAAAACTTAAGCTATAAAAATTTAACTGTAGTGATGCACCCAAATGGAAATTTAAGACAACAGATTTATTTCACAAATGATTCTTCATGAGCCTATTTTCACAACCCAGATCGAACAACTCAAGTGCATAAATGATTCACAAAAAGGCTAGACAAATCATTCTTTATGAAGGAAAAAATACTTTCACAACTTAATGAAATGAATATATTATGAGCAAAATCTTTGACCTGCAACTGAGTATGTTTTTTTGTGCACATGCATTCATGAATGTGACAGAAATTTAAAGGTTTCGATATAAAACACAATAAATTCGCATCCAAAACACTCATAAGACACAACACCTGAATCCAAGAAGGCTAATACTTGATTCACAATGATAACATAAGGAAACAAAAACTCTGCAAAATATACACTAACATAACCTGTAAACCTGCTACTGTATTAATCTGGAAAAATAAAGTTGAGTTACAAAATAATTCTCTTTGCAGAATGCAAAGGAGAAAAACCAAAACTGAGAAAAAATAGTTAAGTTTTTTTTCAATATATACAAAAGGCTTCAAAAAGGCATGGAGAAAAAATTGAAAGTCAAACTCCAAGAGAAGATGATAACTCCAAGGCAAATTCCGAGCAAAAGCAAATATCTCTGAAAAAAGGAGTCAAAACTATGCGAAAATGAGCGCACTCAGGTTCAAACTCGCTGTCAACTATTAACTGAAACATGCAACACCCAAACTAAACTGAAAATCCCACAAAAGGTGGGCCCAAGCATGCGAAAGCCTCCTCATTTGTATCAATTAGCCCAAGTGAAACTGAAACTCCATTTTTGCTTTATTTTCATGCTTGCATGATCTAATCTAATTTAATGTTATATTTACCTAAAAATAGTTGTATTAATTAAATGATTTATAATTTATCATTTAATTAATACAACTTTGCATGAGTTGGCAAGTATAACATAAATTAGACTTAAATAAATCACTCACCCAATATTTTATATTACAAGCATAATATTAAGCTTCAAACAATTTTGTATGCCTTAGTAACTGATACTTTGAATAAACTCACGGGCCCCTTCATAATAGGTCATTGACATTGTAAAGTCAATACCACAGCGAAATAATGAAGTGATCATTATTTTCTAAAAAAAAACTTTAGTCAGATTTTTTTTACAACACACCCATTCGATTTAGGGTTTTGACAAAAGGGCTATCGGAACCCTAAGCTTGACTTCCATTTCATTTTTGAGTAATTTGAGGAAGCTTCAAGAAGAAGCTCTAGCTGCCATGCCATGCTACTGTCATAAAGAAGACCTGGGGTCAACTTCTGTTTCACCAACATTCTTGCTCCTTCTTGGCAATCTCTACGCACAGACCTGCAGGAAGATAAAAATAAGCTCTATTTTGTCATGATTGTGTTACTACTTCCTCATTTTTGAAAGCGCAGTCAGCTTCAAAGGCATGATCAACATAGCTTTTATGATGAATTTCTCACTTTTCTGTGTGCACCCCTCCTTTTGTGTTTATGAGGTCGCCATGGAGGATCCTTGAAGCTGAGTTTAAAGCTTCTGGGAAAAATTTGGCGGCGGCTTCTTAGTTTTTGACAGACAAACAATGGTAAGCTTTCGTTTCTACTTGCCTTCTATCTCCTACTAAAGCTTACAAAAACTTAAAGATTTTGGATAGAAGAAAGAAGAAAACATGGAATAGTGTCCTTGCTTATATCTCATTTCTATGTATATTCTAAAAAAAAAATAGGCCGCCATCAGAGCTTGCTTGAGCCATAAATACTCTCATTTATCTTTTTGCCATTTTGGGTAATCCTTTGCTTCTTGTTAGACTTGTTTCCTTTATGCTGGCCGTCATTAGCTTGATACTTTGTTTCTATCTCTTGGGCTTAAAAGAATGATGCTCAGCATGGCTATGACTGTATTAACTAGATATTTGGCATTTCTATATTATGAGGCTGTAAACAAACCATCAAAATTCACTCCACTCAGAGTTTTGAGCTCCATTGTACATTCAGATTGAAACCTTCATTATTTCCTACACTGCTCCTTTTGTATTTACTATAAAAAAAAATGTTTGACTTTGGGAGGATTGATTTATTGTTTGCCTAAGAAATGGTGTGAACCCATGAGCATACTTCATGGTATTATTACAAAACTTCATCATGGCCGCTTCTATACTTCTTGCATCTCTGTTATTTTTCTCTTTAAAATACATGGTCGTCATGAAGAAACGTATCCTAGGTATTTTATTAATAAACTCTGCTATGTTGTTGTTCCATTTTGACTATACTCGGTGGTTTATTGTGACCCAAAACTATGAGTTTATTTCATTTCATTTAGCTTTGTAACTTCAGCATATTATGGTTATATCAAATATAGATGTTGATTGTGTCTTATCATTACAATGGAACTGTTCGGTTCAACATTATCTCCTATTTCATTTTGTTTAGTGTTGAAAAATTGATTAGTAGTTGCTCTTGTCAAAATTTTGTGTACCTGACAGTGCTGATGTCCATTCCCTTTTTTCCTTGATGAAAGGTCTCTGTTGATGTTGTGAATAAATCAATGGCTCTCTATCGCTCTCCATGTAATATGGTGTCTCAAAATGGTGGTATTTTTCTGAAAATGAAATCATGCCTTTCTTACTGAATGTTTCTTGCATGATGTCTTCTAATCATCATATTTCATTTTCTTGCATGCTTATCTGATCTTTACACAACTTAGATTCCTTTTATTCCTCCCCACACCTGGCACTTTTCATGCAATTAGCATTTAACCTGGAGCTTTATAGATGGAAGATTTGTTCTCAAATATGTAAAACAACTCTGACCTGGAAAGCATGATTTGCTGCTTTGAAATACGAGATCATTTACTGCATTGTCTTTGAAACAAAGAGGCTCGATACTTTATTTAGATGTAAATGTGAAAATGTAAAGTAGAGCTGAACAAAATATAATGAAAATGATGAGTTCTCACACTATTTGATCCTTTCTTGACCTTATGAGCAAAGTTATGTTGTATGCTCAAACTACTTTTCCTGAATCTCTTTGAAATAAAGTTGCTTCTATGATTATAACTTAGTTTCAGCAGTTCTTTTAATGACTGTTATCCATGTAAATGACTCTCGTGTGTAACTTGAGAGTGTCCTATTTGATATCATGGCCTCAACCCTTGTGGGAGCCCATTTTACTCCACATATCTGATAAAATGATTACAAACATAATGGACATGTTCCTGCACAGTGAACAAACATGTTAGCAAAATAAAAGAAGCTGAAAGCTTTCTCTTTTTCCCTATGCTCTTTGAATTTTTGTAATCATCTAATGGATGCCTGAATAGATGTAAATTATATTCCTGCTGGCAATGTAAGCATAGGACTGATTTTGATTCATCATTGCATAGAGTTAATCTCTAATATCATTTCTGCTCATCCCGTAGGACAACTCAAAGAGAGCGAAGTCGAGGAACCTGGAAAGCTTCAACAACACCAATAAAAGACATCAAGCATCACGAGTTCCATCATTACAGGCAATGATGAACCACTCTCCCTTCTATGTTTATTTTGTCAACAATTGTATAGCATACAATTTGTTTTTGCACCTCTTATTTGATTATAAAAATCAAAATGAGTTACTCCCACAGCTTGTGTGGGATTCTGGCTCATACATTATTAATAAAACAACAAAAATTATGCAAACTTATGATATCATTTTTGAATTTTTTTTTGCATAACATTACTGAAATTTACATTGTAATAAATCAATACACGATACGAGTAATTTAGCAGAAATTTTTAAGCAAATTGTGTACCTTGGCTTGAATTTACAATTCAACTCTACCTGTTTGAGCTGGTAGTGAAAAATAGGTAACAAGTTCCGGAGCAAAGCAGCAAGTTCTGGAGCAAATTTTTGAAGCTGTCCAATTTGCTCCTGTTCGGATTTTCTCTAGAGGGTGGATTAGTCCTCTCCTTTGGGATGTCCTTAGGTCATATATGGCCATGCTTGTTGACATTTTATCGAATTAGTAATTACTTTATGTGTATGTTATTCCTATTGTAAAAAAATAAAAAAAATAAAAAATAATATTTTGTCCCTTTTGGCTCTTAACTCCCAGGGGTTAGTAGCGGGATGTTACATCTGGTATCAGAGCCCATGTTCACACACTGGGAGCTCTGGCGTACTTGAGCCTTCTATGTTATATTGTGTTTGCATGTGTGGCATGAGCTTGTTAAATTATTTTTCATAGTCTTGACTGACTAGCTTTCATGCCTTAGTATGGTGTATAGATCATCCTTGGGATGATCTAGTTTGATGTGTTCCTTGTTTCCTTAGGATGCCCCTAGAGGTAGATCTAAAGGAAAAGTTAGAGGTAGAGCCCATGTTGTAGCACTAGGATCCTTTTTTCTAGTTGATACATGCTTGGTGTGTTGGGTGTGGTGGATGGCAACAAGTGATGTTGTTTCCTGCCCTTGCCTGTCTTGTTGAGGAATGCTTTTGTGAGGGTTAGTTAGACCCTCAATCCTACCAAGAAGTGTGTTTTGATTGGTCTCCTTCTTGATGTGTGGTTCTTTTGTTGTGTAAAAGGTTGTGGATCTTGAATGGTTCCAGAGTGTGGTTGTACCCCATGTGGTTTTGGAGTTGTTTTTGCATGTCATATTGCATTGAGATTATAAAATATGGTAATAGAAAATGAATGATCATGTAGTTATTTCATAGAGATTATTGCATGCTCTCTTATGATTGATGCATGTGTGGAAGTGATTATGTGATGATGAAACCATGTTTACATTTGTGCATGTGTCAGAATTGTGAATTTCTCCCTCTCCTTCTCTCTCTTATCATTGGTTTAACGAAGATGCTTACCTTGAATGTGTGGTTTATTGAAATCCATTGTATGCTTATTTCTTATGAGAAAATGTTTATGCATTCATGAAGATTTATTTTATTAATATCAAACCTTGGGTAAAGGATCTAAGTCCCCAAGTTGCATTCATAATCATGAATCATGTATGAATATGAATAGAAAATCATACTGCATTGAGTAAAAGCTTAGAGAAAAAGGGAATAGTGAAGCCATTTCAATGTTAATGATAAATACAAAATGTTAAATGTATGTTGAAGTGATGATGTTGCATACTTTGTTTTGAGTAAAATTATAATGATATTGCACTGTGTATAGTAAATAAATGTGGTTAATGCATGTGTGTAATAAGGTGATTTACCACTGAATAATAGTGAATGTGAATATGGGAATTATTATGGCTTTGTTGATTTACTCCATGTAGCACTGTGATATATTGTATGAGATAAAGGTTGTAATTGTAAAATTGTGTTTAATGACTTTATCATCTTGAAAAGAGAAGATTTTATGGATGTTGGAGTACACATTCTTGTAAAGTTTGTATCCTTCTTGCATAATTAGAGGTGGATAATGGCTTTATTCTGGTAAGAAGAACTGGAAAAGGTACTCCCTGTTATGTGAACATCCTATATTAGTGCTCAATTTGAGTATTGTGAATATCATGTGCTTGAGTTGTGTTCTCGTGGGATTGTGGTACAGGGTACCCATTCATGGATGATATGATTTTGGAAAGGGAATCACATTGGTTATGAAAATAAATGTACTTATGGTATGTGATCTTTTGAAAAGTAATGGAAATCAAGTATGTATTGTAACCCCCTGTAAATGTGATAAACCAGTAACTGTGCATTGGTTGAGTGTTGTGAATAACTCGTACTTGCATTGTGTGCCATGGATGGTGATATTGTGTACCCATTCATGGGGATATGTTGTATCTTAGGTATGGGATTAACTATACCATTATGTGTGATTGTATTTTGTCACCTGATTGAGAGCCAAGCCACGTGTGGTTGAAAATTATATATATAAGAGTAGCCAAAAGTTAGTCTTGTAGATTCCGTTCTTTTGGTTCTCTAGTTTCTCAGTCTATGAAGCGGTAGTAGCAGCCACAAAGTTTCTTGGGCGGAGTGTGCAGTGTGTGCATATTGCGACGCAAAGCAGTCTTAGCTCAACCGATCCCAAGGAAAGTACTCACTACTTCCCCTTATGATGGATCAAGGTACTTGATCCATATGTGCTAGCCTTTTCCCCAAATTTGAGTACAGTAGCATTGGTTTTTTAGTTTTGCCTAGCTGCCTATAGGGGCATTGAGCTGGCATTAGTGAGTCAACCTCGTCCATATGAGAGGTGAGACTTGAGTAGCCCCATATTGATATACTCATATATGCATTATATATATATATATATATATCGTATCTGCATGTGTTTCGACATGATGCAAAGGATATGATGCCATGTCCATAGACACGTGAAGGTGTACTATTAGATTGTGTTATGATAGCCTATTTGTGTGATGAGCGTAATGGGGCCTCATACACTTGTAGAGGGACACTCATGCTTGCTTTCGACGGTGTTTGGGTTGGCTAGCATATGGGTATGTCCTAGCCATGTATACCTCTAGCTACAGCGAGTACCTGTGTGTGCCTTCTCCATGAGGTATCACTATGCAGGGTGTGTTCTACACGTGCCTACTTCCACGGAGCCATGGACACACTTCCATGCGGCATACGACCAGTATGTGCCTTCTCTGACTGGCGTATGACCATGTCACACTAAGATGCGATGCGGGATGGGGTCGAGGTGCACATCCCATGCGGGCAGCCAAGGAGTGCGTGGGCCACTTGGCGAGTCCATGCTGCGTGACGACGCAATACAGGGTGTAGTCGAGGATTACACCTCATGCCATGTGGTTGGCATGCTCACTCCACACCACATGAGGGGCTATTGTGATAGTCAGACATTGTTCCCTCCTTCCTCATTTGGTGGCTAGTATCTAGTCATGCAGTGTTGTACAGTGCAATTTCAAAGATTGTGGACTTTCTTTATGGTTATTGATGATCTTCTAATGATTGTGAAGGCTGACACTTTGTTTATATTTGACTATGATGGTTTAGCCACACCTTGTGATCTTCATTTTCATGTAACTCTTGTGGTTACATTTGATTTAGTGTTGAAATTGCGCGCATTTCTTGTTTTATTGTTGAAATTGAATCTTTATTTGATATTTATTTATGATCTTTGGTGGCTAAACTAGTTTTCTATTTGTTGTTTTCAAATTTCGGTCATGTGTTGTATTGTGATTCCTCTCCAAGTACATATGAGGTGGACTTGGTGAGTGTATATGAGGAAGTAGACGTAGGGAACCTTGAGGATGGGGGTATGTGAGGCTATTATATAGCTAGGATCCACTACCCACCTATGTGTGATGACTATCTCTTGGAGGATAACCACCTTATACAAGAGATATGTCATTTTGGTCTTGGTTGGATGGTCTCACCATGTGTGTGTGTGGCCTAACACCATCATGCCACTAAGTGTGAGGTATGGATTATGTGAGATGGATATTGTCTCTTGGCTCATGGATTATGTATCATGGATTAGTATGCTACTTCTCGGTGTCCAGATCGACCCTTGTGTAGCCTTGTGATGTGATTCTCAGTGATGTAAGTATGTATATATATAAATGCATGTTTCATATTGGATATGGTTTTATATGAAAAATTTCAAAATTTGGCTTATTGTGCTCTAGAAAGTGTAAATTGTTATATTTTATTGAAAATGATGTCAAATGTGTTCTGATGTGTGAGATTGGAAGTGTGTGGAAAATAAATAATGTTGCAAACAATGGTGTTGTGGAAAGAATTGAGTGCTTATACATCTTATTTACTCCATTCTTAATGGAAATCAAAGTGTATTTTAACCTATCTTTCAATGAATGTGGATGTTAAAATAAATGCTTACTTTGAGAAAAGTGATACGTGTGGTGCTAGCAAGAAACCATGCTATTCTATTTATTTACTTCATGTTGAGATTTTATAAGTAAGGCATATGCCAATATATTGATAATGATGCTTAGAAAGGTGAATGTTAAATGTTTGTCCTTTTTATTTCGTTCAATGATGAATGATGTATATTATATTTCTCATCTTTGAGATGAAGCACAATCTTTTAATGTAAGTGTTTAGATGTTGAGTACTAATGTGTGACATGGCTGCATATTGAGCTTACATGACTTCCAGGAGTAAGTCAAATCTTAGGGGGGGAGGATGTAACATCTCTCCAACTCTAACTTGGGTAAGATGGTATTTTAATTTTGATTTAGAATTATATAAATGTTATCATATTGAAATTAGACATTGATGATTATCATGATCAATTAATATGTTGGATTACATGCTTATATATCATTGCTTTTGTATGATTATGGATAGGAAGGGATGATTTTGTAACACTCATATCTGAGAGGCTTACGATATCATGATCCTCTTCCTGATGATTGACATGTTTCAGCTATATGATATATGTTATATGTACATGTACTTTGACGTGTAATTGGAGTGATGTAGGTACCGAGTATCGACTTCACTCGGATTCACAGGCTTGAGCATACTCCTATTCCCCGATGGTGGTAATTGGAAGTAGTCATACAGGCCAAAATTTCCCCTACCCTAGCCCACTATATCTTATTAGTGCAGTGTTTCCAAATTCATGTCATACCATTCAATTACCTAAATGTAATGTCCGGATCACCTTTCAGCCGTATGTCCGGCGCACCCTTCGATCATATGTGGTTTACCGGTATGCCTTGTTGGAGTATTTTGTTATGGTTTTCGTGAATCTGTTATGTGACCATATTTTGGTTGTCAGTGTTATGATGTGGTTTCAAGGAATCTTTTCATAGTTTTAAATATGGAATTTTATGGTGTTTTATTGATTTGGAGTGTTATATCCTTGAGATTTTGAATATGTCATTTTAATTGATTTTATTGATCATTTGAGATAATGATATATTTGTATTCAATGATTTTGAATGATTTTATTAATCCTTTCATGAGCTCTTATAATATTATTTAATTATTTTGGAGAGCTCGTGTATTTTAATGATTGTATTTAAATTATCATTTGTGTGTTATTGTGAATGTTGGATATGAAGTGATTTTAAATTAATTAAATTGGAGAGCTTTAATAGCTTGTTTATTAAAATGTTTTATTTCATTTTATTGTTTTGGAGGAGAAAATATATTAAAAAAAAAGGAAATTGGGCAACTTTGCCTTTGATATTTATACTTTATTTTGAACCTTTTTGGGGGAGTTATCTTGGATGTGAAGCAATTTGCTGCTTTAGGGAAAGAGGAGAAAACCCTACGATTTGGGACAGAAAAGATGGGAAGAATTTATGAGAAGGGATATGTGGGTAATGGCTTTAGAGGTGCAACATAAATTCGTTGCCTTGCTATCCTAGTTTGGAATCCAACCACACCTTATATTTAGTGCATTCTTTCATTTCAATTTTGGGGCAACATTAAGGTATTTTTCTGAGATTCTTGAAACTCTTGAATTTTGGTAGGATTGAATGCAATTTAACTTTGAAATGGTAAGATATGCATTTCTCTATGGAAAATTTGTTCCTCTGCTTAATTGGTGCGAATACTGGATGGTTGGATAATGTTTGTGTGGGGAATTGATTTGTTGCTCTGTAGTTTTCTTATGGTAGACCTGATTCTTTGCCATTGATTGTTTTTTTTTTAATAAATAAAATTCTCCTATCATAATTTTTTTTTTTAAATATGGAATTCAAATTGAAACGGTTAAATTTGAAATGGGTTTCTAGCCAAATAAATTTCTGGGCACTCTTGATTCTTTCTTTCTTTTTATGTTTTGCCCAACTTGTGAAAATGTGTTTTTCATTGCTCTCATAATGTACACACTGTAAATTCAAAATAAAGATGGATTTCATCTTAAATTTCCCATATCTCAAATGGGTTGCTGTCCGATTTTTAATTTGGGCATTTTCATTTTAATGTATTTTTTTTCCTACTTGGTTGAATGACGGTTTTTGAACAACACCATGTTCTTGGTCATAAATCTATAAAATAATAGTGTATTTTGTTTTTAAATGCCCATATCTCAACTAGGTCTTTGTTCGATTTGAATTCTAGGCAATTTGATTTTGCATGTATTTTCTTGCCCGATTTATGGAAATGACGTTTCTCAGAACAACACCTCATTTTTGATTCTAAACTCAAAAATTGAAGTTGTATTTCGATTCAAAGCATTGAGATCTGAATTGGGTCAAACTTGGAATTTTAATCTGAACACTTTTATTTTTTCATGAAAATTTTATGCCTCCATTTCTATATGGTTTATAGTTGTTCGATGGTTTCTTTTACAACAATTTTGGCTTGGTTGTTTAAATTGTTTTTATGATGGAAAATGTGGCTTTTCCCTATTTTCATTTTTGTCTTGATCCCTCATTTGGTTAAACGAGATGGGCTTAGGTCAAGGTCATCAATGTGGCCTTATAGAGTGGCTCGTAAGTGGCCGCCAAAGAAATTGGTAGCTGAGTTATAGTAAGCATGTGATGATTGAATTACAACAATGGTATAAAATGTTTATGGGTTATGACTCCTTGTGCATAGCCTTGAGCACTTGAAAAGGCTAAGGATGCACTCGAGAAGGCCTATCCACTTGTAGGGCGTTGATTTATCTGTCTATGAGGTGTTGATTTGAGCATGGTTGAGTCTCCTTATCCGGTATGTAATCTGGTATTTTGCATCTTAGTCGTCGTGAGTAGTACCTGACATGTTATGGTATGAACCTCTCCATGTTGTGACATTGGTCTTATGCATTATATTTTGTGTTTGCTTCATGCATGATGTGAGTGTTGGCCATATGTTACCTTGCCTTGTTATTTCTGTTTGGGCCTTGTGACTACCTCCGAGCACGGTGGGGTGGTCTCTCTGGAGTCCACATGGTAGGGAGGCGTTGCCACCGCCATTGGGGACCGACGTATAGGTTTTGGAAGTACCGGTTGGAGTTCATCTCTCTCTTATGTATTTGATTTATCATATCACACTCATGTTCATGCCTTTGTGTATTTATCTTATTTGAGGTTGTATCTTGTTCATGGAAATTCTATTGTATTCATACTTATTCCTTTATGCACATTGTACTCTCTTGAGAGAGAAATTAATCATAAATTAAGTGAGAAGAAATGTGATGTTTTTATATTTGGTCTATAGGTTTCGATGTTGGTATCAGAATCCCTTGTATTATGATGATTATTATTGGCACTTATTTCCCTAATTTTCATGCAAAAACTAGAACTATAAATGTGTATTTCCTTCATATTTCAATCTGCATAAGTTTCGAAGCAGCAATGTTTTCTAATGTTGTCTTGTGAGTTACATCACAGGTTCCGGAGCATCAGGCTCCAGGACAGTAGGTATATCAAAAATTCAAGTATAATCAAAATTATGGTTAAGACATGGTGATTAGATGATGAATACGACATAAAAATTACTCTAATAATTCTAGAAACATTATCAAACTGTGAGAAAAGTTGTAATTCTAAAACAAATTAAAATTTCAAAGGCCTGAAAAAAATTAATTGACATGAAATAAATGATTGGAATGTAAAGGCCCGAAGCTTATCTTACATCCAAATACTAAATAGCGATGCGCTAAAAAAATTTACTATGAAAGGTAGCAACTAAACTAGCTCACCTTAAGTATTTATTGAGCCTCAAGTACTTTATTTTTGGAAAGAAAGTTAATGTCCCACAAAAATATTTGTGGATCATCCAAACCCCTCAATAGATATCCATGCTTAAAAGGGCTCCATGATAAACCATACCCTTCTATATTATGACCTCTCAATCTAATATCAAGATTACAACCACCATCTTGAGGTGGCTTTGATGGATGTTTGTTGTAATCAGACACATAAACTTTTGCACTAACTATTTTGGTAGCAATAATGAAAGGATTTTATGGCATATACCAATCTCTATTGACCTCACCATCATGATTGATTTTTTGTATAACTTAGGCCTGCAAACAAAAGGATTGGTGAAAAACTTGGCATAAAAACAAGTGTTGTTTAATCTAATTAACTACAATCCAAAGCAGTTTGAAACCACCAACCGAAATGGAAAAATTGTTGTCTATGCTCAAAAATTTGACTTATAGAATCATTAGAATAACATCCCAACACTCCTAGGAAAATCAGTGAGGGGTCTTCTTCCTCACATCTTTATTTCTAAAAGAATTTTCGGCTTCAACCACAATAGTTTGCTGCTATTTTTAGTCATGTAGGTGTCAAAAAAACCACTTTGTGGTGTTTCCCTTCAAGGTTTTTTACTTGAATAAAGAGAAAATGTCCTTTTATTACAATTATAGAATACATTTTGAGGCCTTGGTTTTGTAACGGTGGACCATAGTCACATTTAGTACTTGTTACAAATTTTGGGAGTGAAGATGTTAAGTAGAAGTCTATTAAATAAAATAATTTGGATTGAGATAAGATATAATGTGAATTAGTACCATTGAGAGCTTATATGTGAGGTTGCATGGAACTTTACAATAGAGAATAGCATCATTTGTCTAACTCTTTTCATTGAGGTTTCTTAGCAGTGATTGAATCGATGAAGACAAAATATTGGCATGAATTTCCATATTTTGGATCTTAGATAGTAACAAGACCTAGAAGAATGCTTTCCCTAAAAAACTTTTATCCTAACTCTAGCATCTTTAAACAAGAAAGAAATCCCAAATTAGTTACCAGTCTCCCTAATAGAACATTTTTACCTAGAGAGAGGTCTCAAATATCTCCAAGACCTATGCTAGGTTCAATCTCATAATACAAATTGTTACCACTCATATCCAAGATTTTAAGCTTCTTTAACTCCCAGAGTTTCTTTGGAGTGCTACCAAACAAAAGGTTGTTTATAAGACTCATAATCATGAAAATCTTAATATTCTCAATCCGTACATAGTGCCTCCTTATACGACACTCTCATCTTTGTGAATACAAATTCCTATGTTGATGGAATTTCTTCCTAGGCCAAGGAGAACTCTATTGTAAATGGTAATCTATAAATAATAGGTTGTATTGGTTTGTAAAATGGGCATGGGAGGAAAATTGTATTTTTGTATCTATTTGGATTGATGGAGGGAACATAATGTATCTTGTATATTTTTTCAAAATTAAGGAGAATGATTATTTTTTCTTTCCAAGAGGTGATCTGAGAGATGAGAGGAAAAAGGAAATGGTCATGGAATCATAGGCACATAATTTATGATATCCCTTTTATGTAGTATTAAAATTTATGATAAACATCCATAAAATAGGTAGAGATAACCTTGAAATGTCAATAAGGATAACCAACATAACCAAATGTTGTGAACATCCAAAGTGAGCGAAACACATAAAATATAACTTCATAGAAAGATGAGATATGTGAGCTTTGAAATAATCCTCTACTATTAGAAATCACACATTACAAAGCTTTTGAATATTTCATCACATGTACTACAACATCATGGAGACCTCCTTGATGCCAAATACATCATAATTTTTTTTTCTAAAATACTAATTCAATTGATAGGAAAAGATATGGGTTGACTCATATTACATGACCAAAAGACAACACAAAATTAACAAATCTTCAAAATACTATAAATTAGGAAATCATTTTGTTATTATTGGTTTACAAACTTATGTGTTGCAAGGCAAGGGAAAATTGGATCCCAAACAAAAGGGCCTCACCAAAATATTTCACCAAAAATAAGTGGGACAACACCAAGGGGTATGACAACATATCTCCATTTTGAATTAAACTAACCTACCCAAGATAATTTTAGTTATCTAAAAGGAAGAGAGAAAAATTGGCATGTAGTGTTGGCCTCCTATAATGATTTTAACAACTAAGCCATTACAACTATGATTCAAAGATTGGACATCCGACCTATATAGCTACCTCAATCATCATGAAGGTGCATTTAAATTGTCAACCCAGGGACGTAAACTTGAAATGGGTCAGCATTGTATGTGCACTAGGAATCCAAAATAATTGTTATCTCCTAGAAATGCACCCTCTGCAAAGTATTAAAACCAAGCTTTCTGGAGAAACGTAGGATCATTTCAAGGATGTGGGTCACCTAAAATTGAAATGAACCTCCGGATAGGCCGGCTTCCTAGCTGGTAATATCTTCTAAACTACTGATGTGATGGGGAAAAGGGAGAAAGATTACATAAAATGAAATACTAATGTAAATGAAGTGATACACCAAAGCTAATGGTCAAAATATGATCACAGAATACTAACAGAAATGATCAAAACTGGGATGTACCTAAGTATGTACTATTCATTGTTGTATATTGATGCATAAATATTTTACTAACAGGCCTGTATATAGAAATTTGCATAAAAAGGAAGTTAACTTCACAGTTTAACAAAATAACATGCACCAAATTGACACAATTAGTAACCTGCATAAACAAACTAATTGTAGAAAGGTATGAACCTATGAGACAAAGCTGTGAGGAAAGTAATTTCATTGCTAGCTTGATCAATCACTCACATACACTAATCTACAAGAATGAAAAGACAAGAGATAGATCACCAGTAATAATGAAGGTCTCCACTGTGAATCATATTCAGAAAAATTGAGTCACAAAACATGCCAAAATTTCACAAAGGATTGTAAAAGTCACTCCAAGCTAAAATCTGCATATCAAGAACTGCCTTACAAAATGAGTCAAAAAATGACTAAGTAAGCAAGCTTCAAACATTTGCCCAAAAAATAGGAATTGGAAGCTTCCAATGTTGGATGTCCTCAAAAAGCCACAAATCTAACCCCTAGATTATCTCCAAAAAGGCCTCAAATAGTTGAAAAAAGTTAATTTTGACTTGGTCAAACATGAAAACACACCAAACTGTCCTCAAAAATCTCCCAAAGGCAATAAAACTCCCTTCAATCCCTCCTAATATTTGCAAACAACCTAGCAATAACCCTAACTAACTCATTTCACCTCTCTTCCAATCGACCAAATCATCTAGCTTACATTCAATAGTTTGAACAAGAATAGATAAGGCTTATACTTACACCTTAACCCATCTTGTTTTACAATAAAATGAAAAACTCAAATTAACCTCAATCACTCCTTAGCTTGACCAAATAGGTGCATCAAATCGTAGTCAAAAGGCATGGTGAGATGGAACTCCATAATGAGATGATAACTATATGAAAAATATTAAAAGTTATGAAAATTTCCCAAATTCATATCCCTCCCTTCAATATTTTGGTCATGACATGCACTAGTTTCATTTAATTTTTTAATAATAAAAGAAATGTGACAAAATTCACCCCCTATCAACATCCTAGGGTAAACATAACCCTAATTCAAAAAAGAAAAATGAAGCATTCATTCTTCTCGTGAATTCTTCAAGAAGCTAAGCAGCCGCCAAGGTTAGGGTTTTTGCAGAGGTTTGAAGACATTTCATGGTGGAAATCTGAGCACACAATGACCTTCACCAATAGACCTCATGCAAAAACAAAAGAACACACTCGAGTGAGCTTACTGCAAGCATTATTTCTTTTATTTCACTCTATTTTCTAAAGAAAAATTGCTCAAAGCTCGAGCTCTATGTGAAATGCACATAGAACCTTTGTATATTTACCCACACTTTCATTATTTTCCTAGAACTTACAAATAAAAGATCTCATTGTTCTCCATGGCCACAAAATTCACATTTATTTTCAGTTGATTTTCTCTATATTTATATAGGAAAGCAAAACCCAAATGGTCATCCATTGGAAAGAAAATCCATTCTCTCCTCTTTGCTTGTTCAATGGTCACCTTGGGTCACTTTTGAGCATTGTCATATTATGGCCACAAATCCATTATATATCAACCCCTATTATGAATGGACTGCACTATTAGGATGCTCTTCTTGTAGCTCATCATTTTCAGGTCTAAATGCAACTCCATTTTTGTTGATACGTTATGGATGCGGCCACATTTTATGCTTTTCCTATAGCATATCTTCATCTCCTGAAAAAGATAATGAATAAGTCTGCCCCTCTAAAACATGGGTCACTATGAAACCCTACCTTTCATTCATTTTTTGTTGTTCGGCTGTGCTTATTTTGTCCTCAAAGACTTGAGGGATTTTCTGATTTTGAATCTTCATGCGCATTCATAATTGACTCTCCTCTTGTATATATTTCTTTTTTGGAAAAACCCCTATCAAAAGGGCCAGAGTCGTGATCTTTAATGGGCCCCCACATGTGCACATTTTTTAAAATCTTCCCCTATATATGAATTTGCTTCATGAAACTTAATGCAATACCATATTCTTCAAAAAGCAAACCGAGCTGACACTAAGCCATTAGTAAAGATCTCAGGAGAAAGTGGGTAGGGGTTGATTTTCTTGCAAGATCAAACATAGAAAAAAATTGATGTATACCCTCAATGGACACAATGATTACCTTTATCATTGAGACTTATCCACTATGCTCAGTCATTGCTTCTTCCTATTTCATATTCATTGATTATATATTATTGTGATATCTTTTACTGAACTGTCTTTGATGCATTGCATGATTAAAATTATACAAGTCCCTAGCATCTCAAAGAAAAACTTTGATTTCATGAATTAATCATGTTCTTGAGATGACTGTAGCATCATGCATGTTTCCTGTAGCTTTGTATTTCTCTTTTATAACAGTGATGTTAACTAACTATTTTCCCAAAGCATGATTATACACCCCCAATTTTAGATGATCATTGGACAGTGCCTTCAATGCAACAATGCATGATTGTCCCTCAAGATGTGATGACCTCCTCTTAGCATTGATGACCCCTAACATTACTCCACCTGAACTACCATCATTCACAAGGTATTGAGCACAAGTGCAATGATTGTTCTATACTGATACATGTTGTTGTCCCACTGTTTGTGTCATAAAATTCTTACTTTCAAAAAGACTTGTCTTCGATCTCTATTGACATGGCACTCTTTGACTGTACCTTTACCTTTCCTTAGGAACTCTGTGGTTCTTGACACTATGTGTTTTCTGCTCCAACCACTATCACATACCATTAGGCTTACTACTCTCTCTTGATAAGCTTTGCTCTATGATTGATATAATTCTCAACTCTTGAATCATGTTTGTCTGTTCAAAGTATATGAAGATTGACAATAAACTATGCATTTCAGTTATTATTTGCATCAATGTGTTCATTTTTTTTCCTTTATTGCAAATGTTCACAGTATCTTCTTGACACAATAACATTGTATGCATCCTTACACATCTATAGATGGTTTCTCTTTTCTTTCAAACAAGCTCAAAAGAGCTCACCACTACAAAAAAGACTCACATCACTTGGAAAGCTAGGCTCAACCCTCGTGGGAGCCACATTTCACTCCACTTGTTGACATGAAATAAATCAAAAACAACATTTGATAATACCTGTAGCTGCACATGAAGCAAACAAGTTAGAAATAAAATGCCTACCTTCAACGTGTATAATGTTCTTCTTCTTTTTTTTGGCTTTTATGGACACTTAAGATAGGCATTACATTTGATGCACAAAGGATTTAACATATGTATGTATGGGTAGATGTGCATGTTCAGAATGCAACCTTTCATTGCTTAGAACTTACTGTTCTAACTCATTTCTTTACCCAATGCAGATAACCAGACACCAGGCACCTAGGGACGAGGGAGCTATAGGGAGCAAGGCAAAGCCATCAAACACCAGACACCTTTGCAGAACCATTCATTCAGGTAATGACTGGTTACCTTCTTTACATGTTCATTTCTTTAGAATTTACTCATTCATGTATAGTTTAATTCTTATTTGTATCAAATGAGTAAGTCAGTCTCACGACTTGTTGTGTGAGACACATGTTCACGATTACATTCAATAAGATTACATTTTCAGAAATGATCTAAATCTTCCTATGTTTCATTCACTTGTATGAATGTAATAATTTTGTATTATTGTAAAGTTGTTTTATTTGTATAATTGAATGTAACATAGAAGGTTTAATAAAATGTACCACTCATTTTGTAACATAGATGGCTCTTCTTGATTGAGCCTATAGGTGAAAATATGGTAACATTTTTGGCGACATCTGTTGGATGTTTGTTTGCTAAACATCAAAGACTAGTGACCTAGACTCTTCCATTGGGCATGGAATCATTAGGAAAACTTAGAGACAGACTTAGAGCAGTCTTGTACATGGCTTGTAACTCACTTGTAACTCATTAGAATAGATCGGGTTACTTGGAAACTTATTGAAAACAAGAAAATTGTAGAATGGAAACTATTTAACTATGTTGGAACAACACTTAGGGAAATGAAACTAAAATATTAAACATATGCTAATCTAATCTAACTAGTAGAGAACTGGTCAAACATAACCGTTTATTGTCTTTACAAAATAACACCCCTTTCTTAGCAACAATTGATGCTTTTCATGACTATGTATGGCAGATAAGATATGAAACACAAGCAGATATTCAATAAATTGCTGCATTTTTTAATGAAAAAAGTAAATAAGCTTACTTGCAAGCTGATATTGATGATGCTTATCACTGTCTTGGCTTGGAAAAATGAGATGAACTTGTTCACTTTCAGTTGCTACTCCCAAGTCAGCTTCAATTGAGTCTTCGTTCTTGGGTGCAAGCATGACATCTGGTACTTTAGTAACCTCCAAACTGGCTAGATATCTGATCGGACAGACCCTAGTAAGGGCAAATCTTGAGCTTTCTTTGTTGATCTCTTGCTCATGTACTGCCATTTTATCACCTTGTTGGCTGGAAAAGCTTAACCCCTATGGCTGACTTGGTGGAAAAGTGGTAACCTCCTCAGTATTCCCATGCTTTCTCAAATGAACACTCATTCCTTCAATAGAGAACAGTGAGATAGCTTCCCCCAACACACTTGCAATCAATACATCAACCTTTGGCTCCTTTATACACCAGAAAGGAAGTTGCTTATAATCCTCATTATTACTCAAAGAAATACATTCCAAAGTATTGTTTTCTTCTTAAATGAAAGAAGGAAAAAGTTCAAGTAATGATGTAGCCTCGATGAAAGAAGGAAAAAGCTCAAGTGGTTTAGCAGTCTCAAGCTCCTCCAACTAGTTGTGACCTTGAAAATCAAGTTCATGAGGCCTTTCCTATTGTCTTAGCATCTCTTCAATCTTGTGAACCTATTGTTCTAGCTCACCATGATTGTCAACTTCTTCTAATTCTTTTCCATCCAACTTTGAACAAAAATGTTCAATTATATCTGTACACAGCTCTTCATAGAGCTCAACATTAGCTTTCTCCTCTATAATATGTTTAAAAATATCACAGCTCATACCTTGGAGAATGGTATAAGGTTTAGTTTCATGATCCTTATCAAGGTCCAAGGCTCTATTTTCTTGTTGACCATCATTAATCAACAACTCATCAGCTGGTTTGATGTCTTCCTATTGTCCTAGAACAACTTCTTCGGTTTGGAGATCTCTTTGTGATAGCCGATAATGCTCCATAGCTAGATGTAATAGATTTGGAGTTCTAATCACCCCATATTAGGTGAGCTATGTGGGTCAGTGGGTTGCTCTTCTTTTGTAATAGCTCTTTGTTTTTTGAAACTCCCATCAAGCTACCTCTTTCAAAACTCCTCTATTAATTGGCATTGATAATCTGAGTAAGCTTGACTACTCTGTACCCGAGCAGATAACAACTTCATTCTCCCTTCCTTAGCAACTATCTCCCATTCAAGGCCCTCTTCGAATTGGATTCTTTTTGCGACTCTCTCTTGATCATAAAAGTAGGTATTTTCAGCCATTTCTTGTTGTTTCATAATGTTTTTTCTCTGCTTCTTGATACCTACCATCATTCTATTCATGTGAGAGAAAACTTTACTAATATCCTTTATCTTCATATAGTCAACATCTTAGCTCAAATCCCACAACATATGATCAAACTACTTGACCAAAACCAATACACTGTGATAAGGGTGTTCTTGAGGTTGATTATGTGAATAATCATGTTGATTAACATTAGAAACCTCCTCGTGGGGGTGATTTTGACCAAATATTGATTGAAACAAAGGCTGAACCGGAGTGGGAGGGTGAGAAACATGATGAAAATACTGGTTATTTGTTGTTATAGGGTCATTTGACATAAAAACAACAAGTTGTTCTATATAATATGGCTGATAAGAGGACACATTTGCATGACTCTCATGGAATGGAGGTGAAAAACCACTAAATTGTTGATAACTAGACATTGCAAGGTAAAATACGAAGCATAGGAAAGCCTAGACAACAAACCTCATTTAGTTACAAGTACCTGGGCTGCTGAAACCAATAGATATTAAAATGGAGTCGCCATGATGTTATTTGCACTACCTCCAAAGGTTGATGATACTGAGCTAACACCAAATCTCTCAGTATGCTAAAGTTCATATTAATGCACTGGTTTTTCTGCTACTTCTCAAATTTGGAGTCGCCATGATATGCGGATGTTAACCTCTGAAAGGCCTAAAACTCACTGACCGCATATCAAAAACCAACACTAATATGTACTTCTTTAAATTGTTCTAATTCGAACAGTCTTGTCGGGATGCCAAAAATTGTTATCAGCCTTGAAATGACCCCATGTTGCTCCAGAAAGCTTAAGTTTTAATACTTTGCAGAGAGTGCATTTCTAGGAGATAACAATAACCACATTCATTCAACTTAAGAAAGGCATAATACTGAAAGTAAATTTCTTGGAAGGAAATGACATAAATTTTGAACATTAACCAATAACTAGACCAAACTGAAATGCATGACATAAATAAAAATATGACCGAACAAACAAGAAACTACTCTATTCTGCTTTGACTGCAAGAACAATCATAGAATGGAATTCTAGTGGCTGCAGGAATAGTCAGTGCTAGATTTCTTAACTAATTATTGAACAAAAAATAGCAAATAAACTAAACTAAGGTACGGGATGGAATACTCACCAAGTGTGCCCCCTTGGATAAGTATTCCCTAAAACTAAGATAGACTCAGATCCACGAACTTATAACTTCATTTTATGCAGTAGAGAAACATGAGTACAATCAATATAGTTGTATTGCCAAAAATCTAAGAATGTGAGTACATCAGTAAGTTAACATTCTTTGACTCTATAGAGTTTAAAAAGAACATCAGAGTCCTTATTTATCCAACCACCTAGAAAGGCAGTCAACTCCACAAACACAGAGGATGGCACATTAGGGAAAGTGCGGAAGAGAGCAGGGCCAACTATGCATGCACAAAACCTGTCAAGCCTGATTGCCTTAACTCAAATCTGGCATAGCAATAATGCCAATGCATGCTCAACATTAAGACCACTACAAGGCAGTTATAATCTGATGCATGAGGAATCTCTAGCCACCAAGAGCCTTTTCTCCATAAATGACCACCTTGTTGACCGATATGGCACACGCCCAGTTGGCGGGATCTTCTTGAATTATAGGTCTCAAATTATCCGCATGACAATGTTAGCATGCTCAACAACTGCATATCCATAATCATCTTAAAGCAACATTCATTAATCACATTCAAAATTAACACAAATAGTCCACATAGCATATCGATATCATTTGAAAGCTTATGAAAATAGATTTATGTCCAAGGTCTGTGGTTTAAGGAAATATTATGAAAATATCAACTCCCAAGCATCAAAGTCTTAAGTTAGTGCAGGAAATGGACAAAAACCCCAACAATAATTAAACCATAAACTAGACTCGTCATTCCCCCCCAACCTAATATCTTGTTGGTCCTCTAGTAGGGGAAGATTTGTGTTTTT
>CM021106.1:362454066-362482665 GCA_007115665.2 Sequoiadendron giganteum | reverse complement strand
TGATTCTTGGAGCCAATTTGTTGAATAAGGCAGCTCATCATATGACTCCAATAGATAGTGAAGAGTTGAATAGACAAGTGAAAGAGTTGTTGCGGAAGGGATTGATCAGAGAGAATTTGATTCCATGTGCAGTAGCTATAGTACTAGCACCAAAGAAGGATCGGGAATGGTTGATGTGTACAAATTCCAGAGCCATCAATAAGATTGCCATCAAGTATATATATCCCTTGCCAAGGATGGATGACATCATGGATTGTTTGGGTGGAGCTGAGTACTTCACAAAGATAGATCTGAAGAGTGGTTATCACCAGATTCGTATTAGAGAAGGAGATGAATGGAAGACAATATTCAAGACCAAAGAGGGCTTTTACAAGTGGTTATTCATGCCCTTTGGGCTAATCAATGCACCGAGAACCTTCATGCAACTCTTGAATGAGGTACTAAAAGAGCTTTTGGGTAAATTTGGTATTGTTTGTTTGGATGACATTTTAATTTTTAGCAAGAAATTAGAGGAGCATTTGATGCATATCAAAAAGGTTTTTGAGAAGTTAATGGAGGAGAAGTTGTTGATTAATTTGAAGAAATGTAGTTTTGTGAAGAGAGAGTTGGTGTATCTGGGATTTGTTGTCTCAGCAGAGGGTCTTAAAATGGATCTAGAGAAGGTGAGATCTATCATTGAATGGCATACCCCGAGGAGTATTACAAGGGTAAGATCATTTCATGGTCTAGCAAGTTTTTATAGAAATTTTATTAAGAATTTCAGTAGTATTTGTGCACCCCTAACTGAAGCAATGAGGGGATAGAAAAGAGTTTAAGTGGACTACAGGAGCAGCCAAATTTTTTGATATGTTGAAGAAGAAAATTATAGAGAAACCTATTTTGGCACTTCTAGATTTCAATAAGGTCTTTCAGGTAGATTGTGATGCTAGTGACACTTCCATTGGAGCTATTTTGAGGCAAGAAGGTAAGCCTATTGCCTATTTTAGTGAGAAGTTTAATGATGCTAAGAAGAAATATTTTTTCTATGATCAAGAGTTTTATGCTATAGTTTAGGCTTTCAATAAATGGAAACACTATTTGTTAGCAAAATAATTTGTTTTATATACTAATCACCAGGCTTTGCAATATCTCAATAGTCAAGGAAAGTTAAATCAAAGGCACTTAAAATGGGTTGAGTTTTTCCAGAGTTATACTTTTGTTTCGAAGCACAAGAGTGGAAGGTCAAATAGAGTTGCAGATGCCTTCATTAGAAGGAAAATTTTTTTGATAGAGATGAATATAGAGGTTGTTGGGTTCAATGAAATCAAGAGTTTGTATCTTGAATATCCAAACTTTGCAGAAGCTTGGAAGGCTTGTTTGGAACTTGTTACATTGGATAGGACAAGATGGTTGGATTTATTAATCCAAGATGGGATGTTGTTTAGAGGAAGCCAATCATGCATTCCAAGGAGTTCTATGAGAGAGAATCTAATCAAGGAGAAGCATAGTGGAGGATTGGCTAGGAATTTCAGTCAAGATAAGACCATTTCTCTTGTTAGTGAGAATTATTACTGGTCACAGTTATAACATGATGTGAAGAAGTTTTTACAAAGTTACAAAGTATGTCAAGTGGCGAAAGGAATAAGTCAAAATACTGGATTTTATCATCCATTACCTATACCTGAGAGGCCATGGGAGGATATTAGCATGGATTTTGTTCTTGGCTTGCCATGGACACAAAGAGGTCATGATTCCATATTTATGGTGGTGGATAGATTTTCCAAGATGGAACATTTTATTCCATGTCATAAGACCAGTGATGTTGTTCATATTATAGTTTTTTTTCAAAGAGGTGGTGAGACTACATGGTCTACCAAAGAGTATAGTTTCAGACAGAGATACCAAATTTTTTGTTTATTATGGAGAACATTATGGAAGAAATTGAAGACAGATTTGAAGTTCAGTTCTGCACACCATCCACAAACTGATGGACAAACAGAGGTGGTCAATAGGAGTTTGGGTAACCTGCTAAGATGCTTAGTAGGAGATGAACCAAAGGGAAGTGATTTTATTTTACCACAGGTGGAATTTTCTTATAAACATTTTGTCAATAGGAGCACCGGTAAATCACCATTCCATATTATGTATGGGAGTATTCCAAGAACTATTGTTGAACTAAGAAAGATGGATAAGGGGGAGAAGAGTAGTGTTGAGGCTGGAGATTTTGTTGAACACCTAGAGAATTTGTATGAAGAGGTGAAGAAACATATCAATAAGATGAACTCTTAGTATAAGGCTAAGGTATATCAAAAGTTTAAGGAGTTTTAGGTAGGAGATGAAGTCATGGTTCATTTGCGAAAGGAAAGGTTTCCAATTGGTGCATACAACAAGTTGAAGATGAAGAAGTTTGGACCATACAAGATCTTGAAGAAGCATGATTCATGAAATGCATATGAGGTAGAGTTGCCTAATGGAATTCATATTTCACCCGTGTTTAACATCTCAAATTTAACAGAATATCATGAGGGAGTAATTGATGAAGAAATAATAGGCACATTGGAATATTCCAACGCCTACTTCAGAAAAGGAGATAGAAGAGATTTTGGCTAGCCATGTGGGAAGAAGCACAAGAAACAGGCAATATGTAGAGTACTTGGTGAAATGGAGAGGAAGGAATGTTGAAGATTCATCATGGTTATCTGAGTTTGAGGTTAACTGTCTTGGTTTCCCTCTAACTCCTGAGAAGTGACAGGGTCACTTTTCAAATTACCCTGGGTGTCTGATGCAATAGCATCTAGGGTGTAAGAACAATCTTGCATCACCCAAAAAAATGTTGTTTCTTTTCAATAAGGGCTAAATTTGGTAGGGTTACTATTTTAGTAAGTTTTCTTTTATGCACGGTTGGACACAAAATCTTACACATGCCTCCGGAATAGTAAATTGAAGCCAATGGCAAAGAAATCACTTCAATACCATTTGTCATTTGATAGATATTAAAATTTCAATTTTCAAAAATCCTAGTAAAAATCTTCTGAGTCAATTTTGACACACTTAGAGGCTTCGGATGGGCCTAAAAACTAGTGAAAAATGAAATAGAACTTCCAAATAAAGGATGTGAAAGGGGGGTACAGGAGGGGGAGAGTAGTGTAGATGGTGGCTCTGATTTTCAGATTTGCAGATTTATGTAATCATAAAGCCCATGTGATGGCAAATATAATATTGTAATTTCATTTTCATTTTAGTGATAGAAGAAAATATTTTCTTTCCTTCTTGCATTTTTTTTCCATTGTCTTTTGTTTTTTTGAATTTTAGATTGTAAGGGGAGTACACTTCATCAATATGTGCCTACAAAGGATCAAGTTGTTGATATATTTACTAAGGATCTTCCAAAGGATACTTTTGAGTATCTCTGAGATAAACTGGGAGTTATTGTCCCTCGTTTGAACTAGATGTATAAGAAGATACATCATTCCAGTGGATATCAATATTCATTCTTTAGTCTTGACTAATGTTGGTGGCTACCTCTCAAGGGGAGTAGGTAGTGGAATTATTAATTGAGTGAGTGTTGGAATTGTGTGGTGGTTGTTGATTGATTCAGTTTGGTGTGTGCTCCTAAGGGGTTGTATGTAGATTAGTAAAGGAAAGCAAGTTGTAGAGCAATGAACAGTATGATTATTGTCAAAGGGGGAGAATGAGTGATTCAAATATTTTTCCCTTTGCCATTTATGTCAAAGGGGGAGAGAACAATATGAAAGAGAAAAGTGTTAGTTATCAAAGGGGGAGAGAAAGTAATGAGTTAGTTGTGTAAGGGAGAGAAAATAAGAAAATATGGTATAGAGCAAGAGCACTGATGATTAGAGTTGTGTTTTTTTTATTGTATTTCACATCATTTGTTTCCATAAATGAAAAAGGGGGAGATTGTTGCAAGTATGCGTAGTTGGTGTTGTCATTGATGTTAATAACCTTTGGTGTTGACATTGGTTTCAACTATATGAGAATGTGTTGCAAGGATGTGCAGTTGGTGTTAAGTTGGTGTTTCCTCTAATGATGCTTTGATTAGTTTTATTATGTTGTCATTAGTAAGCCACTAGTGTCAACCTCTAGTGTTTCTTTGAAAAAAAATCGTCTATGGATGTAAGGTTGAGTTTATATGATGTAGTTGTCTTGGTGGTGATGAATAAGTGATGAAGATGTTGAGGATGTATTTGTGGTGATTAGTTTCCAATTTCTTTTGAGAAAATTTGAATAAAAAGAGGAAACAGTGTGTTGAAGTGGTGTTTTTTGTTGCACAGTAGTGTTCTAGTTTGACTCCACATTTCTTATGTATTGAGGATTTTCTTATGTATTTAAGATATGTTGATTAGAGGTTTTCATAGGTGTTACATTCAAAATTTGGTGTGCTAGATCATTATGCAGAGGAAGTTTTGTTTACCAACATGTGAATTGTGTATTGCAGAGGTGTTTGGGAGAAATTTTCTTGCTCCAAATTTCTTCAAAGGATGGTTTCAGGTCATGTAAGCTTGGAAGTTTGCTTATAATGTTTGTGTCTTTCTTTAGTTGAAGTTGTTTAAGGTTTGGTGCTTCAAAAGTTAATTTATTGAGTTGTAGTGTATGGCATAGTTGTTTGAGTATATTGTGTGTGTACATTCTTCAAGTGAAAATTGTTGTGAAGGAATTTGTCCAATTTTAGGATTTTTATGGAATACTCTAGATTATGTTCAAGTTTTATGTGGTGGACCCATGAGTCATATTTTGGATTTTAGGATGCATGTACTTAAGTGTTAATAGTGCTTCACTAACCTTGGGTGTTTACACTACTTGCAAAGTTTCTTCAGTGTTTGTGGAATCATGGCAAAGCATGTATGAGTAGACTTAGGTCCTAGCTAAGGTGTGCTATAGTTTTCCGTCATTAATTTCTACCGCATGAATGTTTTGGTGTCTACCTAATTTTGATTTGCACGGTTGAGGTGTATTTTTGACCTTGGAGAACGTTTTCAAGGTTGAAGATGGTATAAATAAGTGTTGAGTTGTTGAGGGAAGTTAAAATAGATGAGTATAATGTGAATGATGTGAATTTTAGAGTTGTAAGGTATGAATTTGTGTAGTGTAGTGTGAGCGTTCATGTGTTAGATTACTAGATGGAGTGAGAAAAAGGTGTCTATAATTCTCCAGTAAGACTACAAAGGTGTTGGTGATGTTGTGGTGATTTTTTTTGTTGCATTGAGATGGATTTTTCACTGTAACATTCTACTTAATAGATTTCATTAAAGTGTGTTTAAGTAATTTAGATCAACATTTCAGTCAAAATTACATTAAAAAATTTTATCATTTTGTTCATACATTGTCTTATAAATTGTATTTTCATTTCATCATATTTATGGAAAAATTGTCACTGAAGAATCTGTTTGCAATTAAGAAAAATGAGCTTAAATATCAAATTAAACACTCAGATTAAATTTTTTAAACCCTTTCTTGAGACTCATTCAGCCTAGGGTGAACCTATCCTGGTATAGGTGATTTTCCAAAATTCTACACACTACTTTGTCTCTGTCCACTTCATTCTCTTATACTTGTAAATATCTATTTCAGCTTCAAAAATTGTATATTTATGTAGTTGTTTACATTTAGATCAATTGGTGAAATATAGTACATTGTTTAAAATCAAAATTGGTATTCAAAAGTAATTATTTTTAGGTTTGTGCTTTTAAAATCAATGAATTATTATATTTCAGATCTAAAAATTGTAATATCTTCTTCAATACTTGTATTGTGATTCCTATTTTTGGATGTTTACTATCTTTATTTAGTGCCTTTTGTCTATTTTGGGTACACTTTTTGTTTGATGAAACTTGTATGAGTATCACAACCTAGTGTCCTATTGCCTATACTTTAGTGAGACATAGTTCGAGACTCATGGCATCCCATGTTGGTACATATGTTGTGGACCTTCGCATTTCCAACACTTTCACTCATAGTGTTGACACTAGTCAACCTAATTTGGACCATATCTCTGATGTTAAGATGGGATTCATTAACATTCACCCTCATAAAGGTCAAACCAACTTGTCTCTTGATATTGTTTTCTCAAATAGTGATATAATTAAACATGCACTTGATGGTCCTCTTTACATAGCTAGAAGAATCAATGACAATTGTACAAATAGGATATTAATTTATTTTATGTGTGTAGAGAGTGTGATCACTGAGGAATTATTATTTGTGCATGAACTTTACCAAGATCTTATGAAAAACTAAAAGAATGAATCAAAACACATGATGGTTTTGATCGCCCTACGATAGGTTCAATCACTCTTCCATTAAAAGTTGGAATGAAGCAATTCGATGTATCATTCTCTATCATCCCAATGTTAGATCAATTTTGTGTGAATTTAGGCTACCCATGGCTATGCTTCATGAATGTTGTCTCATCTGTCATCCACAAGTGCTTGAAATTTCCATCTGATAACCAAATTTTTACAGTACATCATAGTGGATTTAATCCTTTGTCTTCCCAAGAGAAATTTTAATTGGATATCTTTTGTCCTGAACCTATAGAACCTATAAAACCTCATGGAGATTTCATTTTCAAATCCTATCAAAAGTTCAAAGAAAAGTGTATAGTAGAGTTATCCCTTACCAATATCCCACCTAAATATGAAAGGTCCATAGTCGTTCCTCCGACTCCAAATGTTGTGGGTAAACCTATGCTTGAACCAAAATCTCTCCCAAATAAAGAAAAAAAGTATGATTCTATTCAGCCACCTATATCCTAAAAGAGACCAAGAGATAACCATACAATTTTGTTTGTACCTCCTAAAATAAAACAATTTTATAAGCCTAAAGTTAAAGTGGTTTCACAACCCATTGAGGTCCCTTGTGTTCCTCCCCTAAGGGAAGAAAAGAGATTGATGGTTGGAAAAACCGCTCCTACACCATCACAACTTGAAAACCGTGCAAGAAGAAATAAAAATGTTAGAGTGTAGGCATAGATGTCATGCTATTACTTGTCAAATATAAGAAAAGAACAAATCAAATCAAACAAAGCATGATGATTCTCAACCCTTTCCACAACATGAAATTTCTACACCACAACAAAAGCATACAATGGGCATTATCATTAGGCCTCATGTTGTAATTAACTTGGATAATGTTGGACCTAGAGATCGTTCTAGTATGGGACTTTTCATTGCCCCTTTGGCTAGTTATCTACCTTTCATATATGATGAACAAGATTGGGATGCAGATGAAATTCTATAGTTTGGCTCGCATGTGACATACTATCTTTCTTTTTCTTTCTATATTATTTGTTATTGCATGTATGTAATGTGATCCCCCATATCATGTTGCTTGGTGTGTCTTTATGTTTGTGAGCTTTCTTTGGATGACCCTTGTTACTCTGTTGGTGCAAGGATACAAAGGAATAAAATCTATCATGATATTCGTTTATTTTTATTTCCATTCTTCTATTTGTTGTGGTCATTATCTTATCTTTTGTCTTATGTTTTCCTTTTGGGGAAATGTAAGGTGTCGAGATATCCAAGTCTCTTCCATGTTAACCCAAAAAAAAAATCTTTGTTTTTTCTTTGTATGTGTCATTCCTCCTTTGTGTTTGTTGTTCCATGAAGTATTTGGGGAATGATGATGGTTTCAAGCTCTATTATATCACTATAGCAAATACAAGCACTAACCTCGAATCCATGGATCCCTTATGCTTTATCTTTTTGGATTACATGTGGGGGAAACCTCATTTTTCACGACGTAGGTTTATTTAAAAACATATCATTGGCATAGGGCTTTCCAAATAGGCTCTCATGGCCCTTTTATTAATTGACATTTATCATTTTCTACTTTAAAGTGGCTGCTCACAACATGGTGTTAAGAAATTCCTTTAAAGTTGGGGCATACATTGGCATTATCTCATTTTGGCATTGAAATTTTGAAATTTTTTGGCTTCACTTTTGTTCAAAAAGGTTGGACTTAGTGTAGCATTGGCATAGCACATTAACCATTTTATGGCACCTTATAAAATTTATCAAGGAGTATAAGTTTTGGTATGGTTGACGTATGGGAACACACCTATAGACTTAGTGTGTTTTTCCCATTAGCCAACCCTTTTTTATGGGCACATACCTTGTAGACCTAGTGTGTTTTTTCTCATTTTTCCTTTGGGGCTCACCTAGTGTATACTGGATTGCACTAGCCCTTGTGATCATACTTTATCAATGTGGCATAACATAGCTTGCTATTCCATCCTTTTTCCTTTTTCTTTTTGCATTGGATTTGACATTGTATGCTTGTGTATCTTGTATTTTTGCACATATCTTACACATATTATGTGTCCCTTTGTTCTTATGATGGTTTGCCATGGGATCTTCGATTCTAGGGGATTGATTATCCTCCTTGATCTTTTCAATCCTATCTTTCTAAAATTGGTACACTTGGGCCCCTCTTGATGCATATTTGTCTACTTTAGTGTGATTCTGAGTGTAAGTTCATACTCTCACTTAAGTGGAGGATAAATCTAGTGTAGGAAATTGTATACCTTTACAATTTCATACTATTTTTGGGTTCCTTAATTTATTGGACTTAATTAAGCTTCTAATTTTCTAAATTATGCATTCCAGATCCTTATTATTCATGTTTACTAAAAGGGAAACCAACATATAATTAATGTAATTAATATTTTACACACCTTGGAATATGTGTGTCCTAGACTCATAGGCCAAGAACCATCCACCCAAGGGTGAATGAGTTCCCTTTAAGTCCTAAGACTCATTTTTAAATATGTTTTTGGCAGATTTTAATGATTCAAATTCATCTTGCAAGTGTCAACTTTTTTAATCTATTTTTTGAGAAATTAGATAAACACCTATAAATACATAGTCCTTTTATCAATTAAAATCTAAGAAAAATTATAAGACACACAATCAAGACTTCATATCAGAAAATATTATTGTCAAGAGTATTCAAGAGCAGATTTATCAGTCATCTATTGCAGCCATCAAGATCCTAACATCATGTTCAAGATTATGTGTGCTCATGTCATCTTTTGAATGATAATATGCATTGTTGATCCTAAAGCATCCAAGCATTTTCAAGTGTCCAAATCCATCAAGCAAATAAATATCAAGTTCCTTGGAGAGATTTGTTTGTCTTCAATCCTCTAAGGGAATCCATTGAAGGTTTGATGAGTTCTAGCAAACATTGTTCATTCATCATTTCCTTCTCCATTGTGGTTATCTTTCTATCAAGGTTTAATTACCAAACTTGGGGTTTGACTAAGGAAAACCCCCATTCCAAAAAAAAAAATCTCTTTAAGTATGTGCAGATTATAGGTTGAAGAAGGATTGAAGATATTGAAAAGCAATTTTGTATTGTTGAATAAGTTGTCATCATTGTTGTCAACCCACAGAAACTAGATTGCAGAATTTATTTCCAAATTTTTGACAATGGGACCTACATAAAACAGTTCAGTTAAGATATAGCACAAGAGGATTGTAAAAATTGTTTTCAATAGCCCTAATGAGGACCCATTCACCCTCGGGCGAACCTTTGCTTCAACAGGCCTAAAAAAAAAAATTGGTGATAGGTCCATGTGTCCTAACCCTTCTCAGACCTACCTATAAACTATGATTTTAGTTTATGTATTTTCAAGAATTTGCATTTTAGGTATTAGGTCTTATTGTTCATTTATTTTGAACATTGCAAATCATTCCAATTTGGTTTCAAGTCTATCCTATTGTCCTAAGGATTTAAATTAGGTCTAATTGACTCACTATTGAGGTTGAAATCCAATCTTTACACCTTGTGATATCTTTCCTAATGAAATGCCCTTAGGGGAAGAAAAAAATAGAGAAAATACACCCTTAACATTAAGGATCTCCTTTCCCAATATTTCAGTGTTTATCTCCAATACACATCAAGCTTTTCATACATGTTCTAGATCAACTTGGTGTACAAAGTATGATTCCATTTTGATAAGAATTTAACTCATGAACCACCAACACCTTTGGGAAGACATATAGTATCCCATTTAAAAGAGGAATACACTTAGTTTCATTGGAACCACCCAATCATAATTTCTCAATTATTTTATCTAATTCTTGAGAGATCTTTAAGAGGATCAATAAATGATACACCATAAATATTAGAATGTATTATATCATAGCTTTGAGCACTAAGATTCTCTCATCTAATTTCAAACAATTCACTTGCCATGGAGAATTTTTTGGTAAGCATTAATGGTGTCCTCCCATATATTAGCATGTAGATCCCCTTTAAAGAGAGGAATACTAGGGTACTTGCAATGTAGGGAACTTATTGAAAATACAAATCATCCAATAATAATCATTTTTATAGATATTGGAGTGTGAAAGAAAGAGATACTTTATTTCTAAGTGTTAATTATCTATCTTGAGATTGAAGTAGAACCAACATACCTCTGATAATATATCATCTTCTTTGAGGCACACCCTTTCATATATGGAAGTGTAGTTGGTGAAGTATTTTTTGTGATTAGAGAATTTAATATAATTGAAACATAGAAAAATGGGGTAGGGGTTCAAACACAGGTTTTTATACTAAATTTGGGATATTTCACCAAACTTACTATAAATAGAAAGGGAAAATGAGGTGAATGAACCTACCTAATCTTCTATTTCATTCAGAAAATGAGATCCCTCAAGTCAAAATCCACTTTCAACCCTTAGGTGAGTAAATTCTTTCAAGAATCTTGGAATTTCTCTTTTTGTGTTAGGACGGGGGTCTAGATCAAACAACACTTTGGGGAAAAAGATTAAAAATAGAAAATAAACTCCAAAATGCAATCTATCAATTGGATTTAATATATTAAACATAAAACTGAAGGAACCTACAAATTTTTTGGTAGATCTAGAAGGAAAAAATGTTGTGTACCTCTCATAAAATGGTATTTTTAGAAGTTGTCTCGGGACTCATTCGCCCTATGACGAACGGGTCCTGGGTAGGGCTCTTGAAAATCTATTTCTAGGTCCTATGTTATTGTTTCTACACTTCCAGATTCTTGATTTTCACCATTGGAAAGTCAAAAATAAATTTGGGATCTGAGTTTTAGTGAGATGACAACAAAGGTGACAACTTTGAAAACTTTACAATTTTGGAACATTTGAGATCTTCAACTTTTCTTCAACCTACAAATCGGAAACATGCAAAGAGAGGGGGGAAATGCTTTACTTTTGGTGAATGGGGGTTTACCTTGGTCAACCCTTGTTTTGGTAATTAAACCTTGAAATGAAATGAATAACATGAAAAGAATGATGAATGAACAAATCTGTGTCACAACTCACCAAACCCATGAATGAACCTTGGAATGTAGATTTACAATTTTCATGAAATGGATTCAATGGATGTGGATCTTGATCTTGAAACTTGATTGAAAAAAATGCTTTTAATACTTGAATGGATCATGAACTCTACATCACCATATTAGCTCCAATAATATGCATGATGCAAGAAGACTTTGACATGAAAATTGGATCTTGATTGCTGCAATAATTCTTCACTAAATATGCTCTTGAAGGCCTTGAAATTCTCTTGAAATACCACTTTATCTCTTGCAATTGAACACTTGAAAACTTAGATGAAACATAGTGAAATGACCTTACATTTATAGATATGTAACATTAATTTCCCAAAATACAAATAACACAATCCGACATGTGAATATGGATTTGAATATGTTAAAATATTGTCAAAAACATAATTTAAATTTAGGTCCTAGGTCTAAGTGAGGACCCATTCGCCCATGGGTGAATGGCTCCTAGGTCACTCACCTAGGATAGGACACACATTGCTCAATGAGAAGTGTTATGTTTAGGCATTAACGAATGTCGGGTTTCATCTTAAAGGGACCAATTAAGGAAAATTAACCTCACTAATTAAGGGAGCCCTAAATAAGTGTGAAAGTGTAAAGAGGTACGCTACAACACTAAAAATAAGGCATAATTAAGTCCATTTTAATTAATAAGGCCCTAAACTTAATGTGAATATGTAAAATACATATTATGACACTAAATTAAGGCATAATTAAGTTCATTCTAACATTAATTCCATATTAGGTGTGAAAATGTAAAAGGGATACATTTTTCTACACTACACTTAGCCCCCACTTTAGTGAGAGGATGGCCCCATGTCAAAATCACACTAAATTAGACATTCAAGACACATATGTATGCAACAATGACAAAGATTCTCAATCATACAACATCAAAGACCTACAAGAAAAGGTGAGAACAAGGGTGGATCAAGCTTCGACCATCTAATGTGATGTGGAAAACGTCTTAGTTGTTTGTCCAAAGAACGTTCACAAGTAGAACTCAATGTCCACTATGCAAATGATGAATACACTCACTTTGGGCTAATGGAACCTAAAATTGTCTACTAGGTGAGCCCCCAATAGGTGGAAAATGAGAGAATCTTATTAGGCTCACACACCATATCAAAGCTATCCGTTTGACAACTTCAATAAGGCGCCATAAGAACTTTGGGATTCATAAGGCCTAACAAGCTATGTTATGATAAGAACTTATGAATAGGGCAAGGCTCCATTGGCAAGAAAAGTGTGTTATGCTTAGTGGCCTTGAAAGGAGAGGTTCGAGCTTTACAAGTTTAACAAGCTGAATTATGCTAAAAAACTTATGAACAAAAATACAAGTAAAGGTTTGTTCAAAGGATTCTTGCTTAGTTCGTGTAAGGTCTCTTCTTAGGGAACATCGTGTCTAATGTCTTCAACAGAGGATAAGTCTGGGAATAAGAGAATCACAACTTATGAAATGCAATGTGTAGCATCACCACTAAGAGGAAAGCCATATGCTAAGAAATATCACACTCTCATAGGACACCAAACCCAATGACACCACCAAGAAAAGGATGTGTCGTAAGAAGCAAGAAAATCACACAATGAAACCTGAATGTCAAAAATAATGCCAATGTATGCCCCCTAGCACCATTTTTGGGAGAAAATTTCTTTAAAGTATCCAATGAAGAAGACATGAGAGCTTATTTATAAATCCCTATGCAAAATCATATGTTCCCAAATGAAGCTACATCATGGAAAAGGAGAGAGGAAATGGGTTGCCCCCAAAATGCAATGCTAAAGAAAACATAGGAAGAAATTATGTCACACATGAGCCAACTTAAGGCATGTCATCCACATCCCAAACTTTATTTTATATATACATGTAAGGCATACAACTAGACAAAAGAGACAACAAGTGTCAAACAAGGACAAGGCTACCTAACCCCTTTCCCCCACTTAGTGCAAGACAAGGATGAGACGAGATGATTGATGAGAAACATGATAGAATGAAAATTAGTACCAATTAGAGGAACTAGGTGCTTAAACACAAGGAAGAGCACCACAATCCTTAAGATGTTGAATTTAATTACCCAAAGCCTTACATTCATTAGTAGAATGACCATGAACTCTATGATATGCACAAAATAAACTCTAATTGTAAAATTTATTTAGTGTTCTTGGAAGGAGATATATCAAACAATCTTGGAGGAGTATCAACAAGATACTCTCTTGATCAATAGTAGAAGATGTTCATTTATTTTGTGACAAAGATATCTCTTGCTTAGTACAAGGTGTCATACGTAGACAAGACTCTTTAGATTATAATATTTTGTACTGTCCTCTAAAGGAGGGTGTAAAATATAATGAACTCCAATCATTACTAAGACATGTCCTAGGAGTTTTTTGTGTGATGAAATTGATGTTAATCAAAGATTTCTTTGAGTCTTTTGTTTCTTTCGAGGGACAATAACCAAGACCACGAGTGGTTTCTTATGTATTAGGCTCTATAGGGACACATACACCTTGTTCTCTAGCACCACATCCTTTTCCACTATAACAAAGTTGTTTCAAAAGCTCATAACCTCTTCCATAAAGCTTTTCCATGTCTTTTGGATTCGGTGGCTATTCATAACCAACTTCATCAAAGTTTACTGTGTAATTTTTTTCTTCTTCTAAAGTGTTTGAAGTGGATCCTTTCAAAGGTTTTTTTCGATTTTATGTTGACATTATCACTTTTTATTTTCCCTTTTCGGACTCATTTGTTGTGATCTTGTATTCACCCATGAATGTAGGTGTAAAATTAAACGATCCCAAATCTTCCATTAATAACATTATGAAGGGTTCAGGACACTTATCTTTTTATTCTTCTTGCATAGGTTCTACTTATGTAGTTGGTTTCAGCGTTTTGAAAATATTTTCCTTGTCTTTCTCAATGTTCAAAAAAAATCTGGTTTGAGGTCGACCTCCATTGTATACTTTGTTGTTATAAACATACTCCATTTTACAATGAAGAGTAGAAGGAACCCCATTCATTGCATGAATCCAAGGTCTACCCATGAGAAGATTATATGAAATATTATCAAGCATGGCATGAATAGGATTTTGCAATGTGACCTTTCCATCTATAAAAGGCAAGTTATCACACCAAATGGTTGTTTCTCTACATTATGAAATCTGTAGATAGATAAAGATTCTGATTGAATCTAGCTTTTGTCTACTCCAATATTATCCAAAAAAATTATGCTATACAAGTTAAGGGTTGAGCCATTGTCAACAAGGGTTCTCTTTATCCCGTTCATATTAATAATAGGTACTATCATGAAAGCTTCATTTTGTTTTTGCACATCCAAAGGAGTTAGCTCACTTTGGTGGAAAACAATGTTTGCATTCATTACTTGAATTATGGATTCTATGTCATTTAGTTGCAAATTATGAGGGATAGGAACTTGTTGTAAGGAAATTTGAAGCATGTTATGATAACTAGGTGAGGCTTGAATAAGATCCCATAAGGATATCTTAGCAAGAGTATAATTAAGTTGTTCAACAAGATCATACTCCTTTCCACTATGTAAAGGAAAACAAGGAGCACAAGGCAAGATGGGTTGAGGTAAGGGTAATGAATTAGGAATG
The DNA here is from genome assembly GCA_007115665.2 of Sequoiadendron giganteum. Taxonomy (NCBI): domain Eukaryota; kingdom Viridiplantae; phylum Streptophyta; class Pinopsida; order Cupressales; family Cupressaceae; genus Sequoiadendron; species Sequoiadendron giganteum. The sequence goes on along the minus strand of CM021106.1, from coordinate 362,467,721 downwards.
GTTTATGGTTTCCTATTGCTCCTTTTATTGTATGTGTGAGCAATGGTATTGTAACTTGATGCAGCAAAACATTGTTACTATCAAGTTGCCTTGTAAAGTTCAAGATATCTCTTGGAGCTAATGGTTTCTTTTTAGGTGGCTCTAAGATAAGCATGGGTTTGGTTTGAACTTAAGGTTGTTGTGCAAATGGATATAGGATAATTAGAGGCTTAGGTGGTCCAATAATTAAAGGATTTGTAGGAAGTCTAATAATTAGAGGACTCAAGGGAGTTCTAATGTTCATAACCTCAACAAACTTATCCCTATTTTCATGATCTCTTAGTGAAGGGGAGTCTAATGTCACTTCATCATCTTCATCTAAGGAAGATGCATTACTATTGTTTGAAAGATATGTGTCAATGTTGTCATTTTCTTGCACCATGATATCTTCCCTAGTAGGAGAGCATTTAGGAGAGCAACAAACTAGATATTCATGACTTTAAATGGTTGGTTCTTCTAAAAAAACCTCATCACAAGTAGGGTATTCATCAATGGTCTCATCCTAGTATCCAAAAATGTATTCCCATGTGGGAGAGGTAAGGGAATAGAGGTAAATATGACTTTCATAAATCTCATTGATTGGATCTTCTAACAAAAAAATATCTTCACAAATAGGAGAGATATTGAGAGAAGACCAAATTTGATTGTCATGATTGCACTATTGTATTCTATTTCATTAAAACATTCTCATAAGTGGGAGGGATGAAATTTTTCCTAGCATGCTTAGAAAGGTAAGAGACTAACATTGTATGACCAAAAATGAAAAGTAATTTCATCCATCTTCTGCAATGCTTCAAGAATGTAAACATTATGTACCCAAAAGTGAGAAGAACATTTACGCAAAGATTTAGGAATGTAAACATTGTGTATCCAAAAGTGAAAATTATTCTTATCCAAATTATGCAAAGCTTCAAGAATGTAAACATTGTGTACCCAAAAATGAAAAGTACTTTTATCCAACTTATGCAAAGTTTCATGAATGTAAACATTGTGTATCCAAAAGTGAAAAGTACTTTTATCCATATTATGCAAAGCTTCAAGAATGTAAACATTGTGTACCCGAAAATGAAAAGTACTTTTATCCAACTTATGCAAAGTTTCATGAATGTAAACATTGTGTATCCAAAAGTGAAAAGTACTTTTATCCATATTATGCAAAGCTTCAAGAATGTAAACATTTTCGGATCTGGTGATTTTTGCTACTGAAATGATTTCGAAATGATTTAAAAGTGAATACACTAAATGGATGTTTAAACCTAGATGCATAAAAAATAAATTATTGAAACTTTCCAGAATAATATAGTAGGTTACTAGTAGACCTAGGAAGTGCAAAAAACCACAAAAAGCTCAAAAAGGTTTTTTTTGTAGGTCCTTCATCGCCCAGGGGAAAACGAGTCCTTGTATAGGTTTTTAAAAAAAAATAAAAAATCAATTTCTTAGTGATTATGTGTTCTCTGTTATAGGTCACAGACTATAACTTCTGTGATATAATTTTCCAAAATTTAATGACCTAATACAAGTAAAATTAATGATAAATGATGAAATATATGACACTTTTTGAAATGCAACTTTTGTCTCAATTTATGAATGTGAATGATTGAACATACACTAATATGCAAGTACTATGCAAAATTAGTCAACATTATGTAATTTTTGTTGAATTTTCAGATTTAAAATGAATGAAAAATGTAAGTTTACACCTAAAATGCAACGTAACTTTATACCAAATTTAGAAACCCCAAATGCAATGAATTGATGCAAATTCTAGATCTAGGGTTTGAATGCACTCCAAATCAGAAATTAGAATGTTCAAAATCTTAGGTTCACCAAAATGAAACATAGAAAAATGGGGTAGGGTCTCAAACACATAGGGTTTAATAATAAATTTGGGATATTTCACCAAACTTACTATAAATAGAAAGGGAAAAATGAGGTGAATGAACCTACCTATTCTTCTATTTCATTTAGGAAATGAGATCTCTCAAGTCTAAATCCACTTTCAACCCTTGGGTGAATGAGTTCTTTGAGGAATCTTAAAATTTCCCTTTTTGTGTTAGGACGAGGGTCTAGGTCAAACAAGATTTTGGGAGGAAAGATTAAAAATAGAAAATCAACTCCAAAATGCAATCTATCAATTAGATTTAATAGATTAAACATAAAATTGAAGGAACCTACAAAGTTTCTAGCAGATCTGGAAGGGATAAATGTTGTGTACCTCTCACAAAATGGTGTTTTCATAAGTTGTCTCAGGACTCATTTTCCCTATGGCGAATGGGTCCTGGTTAGGGCTCTTCAAAATTTGTTTCTAGGTCCTTTTCTCTTAGGTATGCACTTCTAAATTCTTGATTTTCACCATTGGACAGTCAAAAATAAATTTGGGATCTGAGTTTCCATGAGATCAATAAAAAAAGTGACAACTTTGACAACTTTGCAATTTTGCAACTTTTGAGATCTTCAAATTTTCTTCAACTTGCAAACCTGCAACACACAAAGATAGGGGAAAATGCTTTGTTCATGGTGAATAGGGGTTTGCCTTGGTCAAACCCCATTTTGATAATTAAACCTTGAAATGAAATGAAATAGCATGAAAGGAATGATGAATGAACACCTCTATGTCACAACTCACCAAACCCTTGAATGAACCTTGGAGTTTAGATTTGCAACTTGCATGAAATGGCTTCAATGGATATCGATCTTGATATTGAAACTTGATTGGAAACACTGCTTTGAATACTTGAGTGGATCATGAACTCTACATCACCATATTAGCTCCAATAACATGCATGATGCAAGAAGACTTTGACATGACAATTGGATCTTGATTGCTGCAATAATTCTTCACTAAATTTGCTCTGAAGGCTTTGAAATGCTCTTGAAATCCCACTGTAGCTCTTGCAATTGAACACTTGAAAACTTAGATGAAACATAGTGAAATGGCCTTATATTTATAGATACATTACATTAATTTCTTGAAATTCAAATAACACAAGATGACATGTGAATATGGATTTGAATATGTAAAAATACTGCCAAAAACATAATTTAAATTTAGGTCCTAGGTCATCCACCTAGGACACACATTGTTGTATGAGAAGTGCTATGTTTAGGCATTAATGAATGTTGGGTTTCCTCTTCATAAAAAAAAAATAATTAGGCTTGGATTTGAATTGAAGGGGCCAATTAAGGCAAGTTAGCCACAATTAATTAAATGAGCCCTAAATATGTGTGAAAGTGTAAAGAGGTACACTCTACAACACTAAAAATAAAGCACAATTAAGTCAATTTTAATTAATAGGGCCCTAACTTAATGTGAATATATAAAATACATATTACAACACAATTAAGGCATAATTAAGTTCATTTTAATATTATTTCAAAATTACGTGTAAAAATATAAAAGGGATACATTTTTCTACATTACATAATTTTAACCCTACGACATACCCCAAAACTTGCTTTAGCCTTAACTGCACGACCTAAAGCCTTTTCCTTGAACATAATTTAAGGAAAGGGGATAAAGGATCCACTTGATACAATCCTCTAGATACCTCAAATAAGTCACATAGAGAACTATTAATCAATATGGAGAAGAAAGGTGTGTAAATATAATTGAATATCCAATCAAGCTATTTCATTATAAAACCAAATTTTCAAAGCACCATCATAAAAAGGGTAAAACACTCTATCATGTGCCTTATTTACATCCAACTTCAATATCATGTTTTTTCTTTGAGCATTCAATCAAATAAATATCTTCATGAGCTATTATAACACCATAAAAATTCTTTGACAAGGAGTGAAATTTATCTACTTTTGTGATATAACCCTGGGGAGAATTCCTTTCAATCAATTATTAATGACCTTCAAAATAATTTTATATATTATATTGTAGAGAGATAGGGAAAAAGTTAGTAAAAGTTTTGTAATATGATTTCCTTGAAATGAGAGGAATATTTGTAGCATTTAGATGTCTAATAAATTTACTAAATATTTTTGAATCTTCAACAATATTATGTATTTTCATGATAATACTACATACCAATACTTTTGATATAATGTATTGTAGAACCATCCATCCCTAAATCTTTATTTGGGGGATTTTAGAAAGTTACACATCTAACTTCTTCCAACATGATTGGTGCCATGAGAAAGGAATTATTGTATGTTGAAACCACACAAGGAATATTTTTAATAGTTGACATAATTTCAAATATGTATGTACCATCCTCAAACATCAATATATTTTTTGGTGAATAAATATTATTTGGATATCCACAAGGTTATCTAAAATGCCACTATCTTATACAATTATTGATTCAATTCTATTTTGTTCTCATGTAAATTTTAAAGCATTATGAATAAATTTTATATCTGAATTTTCCTCTTCAAGCCATGTTTCCCTAGAATTTCACTTCTAGAAGATCTTCTCCCTAACAAAAAACTCAATGTTCTACCAATAAATATTTTTGTTTCAATTAATCTTCTTAAAACATTCCCTTATGTATAATTTTTTGATTAAGAAGATCTTCTAGGTATAATTCAATTCATTAATTGTCATGAAAAGCATTTTTGAAAGCATGGTCTTATTCTAATCCCTCAATTATTTCTTTAGAAAGTTCAATTTTTTGAAAAGAAAAATATTTTAGAACCCTTTCGTGTAACAATTGTTGTCAACAAATCTTTGATTAACTCCAAATCATTACTATTTATAAACCACATCAATTCAAACTTGAAAGGGAAACTCTATGAGGGATGACCTCCACTAATGAAATTCATGCTCAAGATGTGGTTCAACCCAGAGATGGGACAATAAATGAAGTCAAAAAATTGTGTATGTGCAAGACAACATTTATTATGTAATAATCTATCCAATCTTTCAATGATATTATAAAAATGGGCTTGTGATTGGTCCATGTATATAACTTATTTTTGGTTACTATGTCCATTAGATGTTTTTCACTGATAAAATTTAAAAAATCCCTTTTATGTTTGGGATATGTGAGAAATACCACTACTCTTTTCACAACATGATAATATTACATTGAAATCCCATCAAGAACACACTTTCCATTTACTACTAGTTGCAAAAATTCTAGAATTTGAGCCCAAACTAGAGATTTATCAACTATCTTAACCATTCCATATACATTAATCATCTTGAAATAAATATCCAATACCATAATCTAAATAGATACAAAAAAAAAAAGGGAAGAGGTAACCATATTAGGCTAAATAAACACCTTACTTGGTTTCCAAAAAGTCCCAATTCCTCCAAAATCACCAAATGATTCGATAAAGATACCATACCGCCCTTGATACTGGTTGAGAAATTTATGTACATCTACCTTGCATAGCTTAATTTCATAATACTTGAAAATGTTGACCAACATTATTTCTATATGGTTCTAGGTCAAGCAACTCTTGTTAAGGGAAGAATCCCCTAACATTTTAGCATGAAATATTCATTTTCCTCTAAGGGAGGGGCTTCCTCCCACATATGTTAATAGATAATGATTAATGCTAGGTTGTCCTCCATATAGAGTGTATTCCTTTATTTTTTATTGGGTTATATCCCCCTCTTCCTCTAAGAATCAATATTGGCCTTCAAAATCTTTGCTGTGAATTGGCTAATACATCTTACATTTATGATTCCTCACTCATCATCAAATTCAAAACCTAGTCCTAAACTTATTTACTCTTCTTCCTCTAGAGGATCTACACCACAAATTATCTTATTAAAAGGAACAAATGAAATACTATTACATACCTTCCTAGTTTATAAAAGGTCTAATTCAACAATAGTGGGTAATTGGACTAGGCCAAGAACCAGTTTTTTGGTCTTTTTAATGTAGATTTGTTTCTATTTTTAGGATTTGATCCTTGGGGTAGTATTTTATGAAATGTGAGTGGCTACCACTTTTTAGACAAAATAATTTCTTCTCTTCAGCCTTAATTGATTGTGTGCCCATTCTCCATTTAGCACACATAAATTTAAGGTCTTTGTGATTTTGAGTATTGCAACCTTACATTGTCGAGCAACAATATTGAATTCTTCACCAATCATTCATCATCAATGACACAAGTTCCCCAAGTCATTTATAATAATGGAAGACACGTCCATTAACCAAAATTCCATAGGAAGGTTATAGAAGTGAGTCCAAATTAGAGAATTCGTTGGTCCATATTTTAGAGGATTAAGATTTAGACACTATTTTTCAATAAATAAATGCACCTCACCAAGAATCCATCCATTTTTGTTTAATATATGATCTCTCATATCCTTATACTCAGACGTTGCAATAGAAATTGTTTTGGGATGAAATGTATTATTGGCAATAGATTCCAATTATCAATTGCCCAATCTAGAATTGTTTAGCTCAATAGGTTGGTGCCAAAAAAGGAAAAATTAATATATGATCACAAAGAAAGGAATTTACATCAACAACTGAAGCATCAAGTATAATTTTCGTAAATGCAAAACTAGCATCATCAATCTTCTAAAAAACATATAGATTCTTATTTGGGGTGCATGCGGGTACAAATAAAAAATATTGGAAGTGAGCTATTATAATAATATAATAATAAATACTATCTATATATTTTTTAAAATACATAATTTATTATATTTATGAATTCATAAATATCATATATATATAATTTTATGATGTTGATTATAAGTGTTTGGTTTAATATTGTGGATGAAGTTCCTTAGAATGAGTTTAAGGAAGCTACTTAGGATTTATTTAAATTTATAAAGAATTATTTTCTTTTATTTTATTTACATAAGATTTATTTTATAATTTTATTTTTTGTTAAATCTATGTTGGTTATGTTTTAGTTTTATGTATACTCCTATGCTACTATAGAACGCTTCTTATAAGATTACAAAATTATAAATTTTTCTAAATTTTGATTATAAATTATATACTTATGAATTAAATTATAAATTAAAGTACACAAAAGATATTCTAAATCATAAATTAAATTTAGATTAAACTGTAAATTATTAATTTTTATTATAAATTGAACAAATTAAATTATCAAATAAAAAATTTAAACTAAGTAATTTATCAAAATTAGAAAAGTAAAATGAATATATGACAAACATGTAAACACATGAAAATTCATATTTGCAAACATTTACCTAACTCCTCCCTATGCACCTCACATGTTGCACATCCTCTCCAAAAAATAAATTGCAATTAAAGCTTCACAACCATCTATTTATTTATGAGACTCCTCATAAGTACACTAAGAGTGACACTCTAAGAGACTTAGAAAATAGTGAAGCACGTTTAGCCTCCATGGCAATTGGAACCCATTTCATTAAATGAGTTCTAGGAATTCTATCATGAGCAAAAAACTGAATGAGAGTCAAACTTTTAGTCTCAAAGTCCTCCAAACTCAAAACAATAATTAATGAAGAAGCTTCATTTTGACAAATATGCATGAGAGTCAAATTTCTAATATCAAGTGCCTAGTGAAGTGTTCAATTAGGTTTAGTTCATTAAAACACAAATAAATGATGAAGCCAAGTTTTAACAAATATGCATGAGAGTCAAATTTCTAGTCTCAAATGTCTAGTGAAGTGTTCAAATAGAGTTAGTTCATTCAAAACACAAATGAATGAAGAAGCTAAGTTTTAACAAACATGCATGAGAGTCAAATTCCCAACCTCAAGTGCCTAGTGAAATGTTCAATTAGACTTAGTTCACTCAAAAATTAATATTTTTAAAAATATATAATGAAAATCAATCTATGCTTACTCAATATCCTTAACACCAAGAACTAACCAAAGGACAAAATTAGATAATCCCACTCAAGACTCAAACTTTGGAGAAATGAATGAGTACAATAGTGACCAAGTGGTAGGACGCAAATCACAAGACCAAAATTCCTAGCTTCCAGTTATCAAGTAGATTTTTAAAAAATTACTCAAATCCAATCCTATTCAATGTATACTATGTCATTTTAATATTTGAAACAATTACTTTTTGTGTAAAAAATGATTGATGATTTTCACAAAATTTATAAAATAAAACTTAAATAGATCAAATGAAAAAATACATTAGTTTCTTTACAATTACCATTACCAAAGACAAAATCATAAAATTGTAATCATTATTCTTTTATCCATAATAACACAAACTTGATAGTGATTGGAAATTCAAGGGTATGAAAGATATAACTCTTAAAGAGCTTTGGCTTGGCTCTTCGAAATTTAGAAGAAGAAAGTAAAAAAAAAAGCAAGCAACGGGCATATTTATTTATATTTAGAAATCACGAACTAGCCATGTTCTTCAAATAAATCATCCCTGGATTGGATTGGTACCGATGAGAACACCCATTTGCAGGAATTTTAGCTTTCAGGAGAAATTCCAAGTCGAGAACCAGGAAGGCATGTCATACTCTATTCGGAAGTTGTGCTGCTGGTAACTCCCTAGTATAGATATTATGGAAACTGAGGGGTCATCCGGAGGTGGAGCGAAAGACCCCTGCTCATCCACAGGAAATAATACATTAACCTGCACCTCCACCTCCCTCTCACGGGAAGGCATGTATCGAAGAGTCTCTCACAGAATTGGCGGACGAAAGAGTCTCTCACAGAATTGTAAACAGGGGTCACCAGCCGAGTCTATAATTGTCCCTTTTCCAACCGAGACTCCGTTTAACCCCACGTAATAGAACGAAGGGTTTGGTAAAAAGGCTACTTCACTCCGTGGCAGAACATTGAAAAACATAGAGGTACACTCAGTATAGTGATTTTTTCATTTTTTCTACAATTGATTGGGAATGTCAGAGAGAAGATTTTCAAATTGAAATTTACCCTGTTCTGAAGATGCTTTTCATTTATAGGGATTTATCAGGTACTTGTTGATATCCATGTGGTGTGTTTTCAAAGTGAGGTGAGATTTTATTTATTGCCTATGAACACGTCCAGTGTAAGGGTTTTATAAGGCCTATGTTAATGATTCTAATATATCAGTTTTGCGTTCAAAGCATAATTAGCATGCTGACGTTCTTATAACTGAAATCGATAAAAGAAATTACCTGTCCTCTGATGAATCCTGAATACCCATGAGATATACTTTCGAAGTACCCTATCCATTGGTAAAAGATGAACCCTCTCTACTACTTCAATCTTTAATTCCTAAGGTGTGTGTAAAGATTCTATTAAGGTTGGGATTGACAAGTATCAATCAAAGTAAATACTGCTTCAACCTATATTCCCCACTGCAGCATGATACAATCGTTAGCAGTTAATATTTCAAAATTTGCACATTCTACTCAAATTCTCTTTGGATATTTTCTCTTGGCTTTCTGCCAATTATCTTTCTTAACATTTCTTATAAAACCCACAAAGACAAGATATACTAGGTACTTTAGAGATTCCCCATCCCAAGATTCTGTATCTCAAGAAGAGAATAATGGGTTTTGATTTTCCTATATAATTTTGTCTATAGTTGTTTAATAGGAGAGTGGTTTCGAGAAGATATTCTCTGAATCTCTACTACTGAATTCTGTATTGGAAAATTGGAATCCAGAGTATTCCCTATATATAATTATATACAGATCCTTTTGTATAATTACTCTCATTTTATGGATCAGTGAACTATAATTTCTGATTATTTCCATTGCTTTTTCAGTCATTTACAACAACTCCATTAAGCTCACAATATTGGTCCAATTGAAAAACTGGTTCAAAGCCATATTGGACAGTTCTATTTACATCCATTTGCAAAAATGTGATAAAATTCATCAAAAAGATGTTTAAGGAGGTCTGGTGTAATCATAGAGAAGGCTGATTCATTGGCTATATATATTGAACTATTCCTAAAGAAGACAAAGAAAGTTAGAATACAATAGGGTAAGATATAAATTTTAATTGAATATTATCAGAAGCAGCAGCTGGTGTCATCTGAAGAAATAAGAACTATAGAGGATCACAAGAGAAAACTTCGACAGAAACGGGGTCTTTGGATTCTATTTAAATCATTATTGCTTGCTAAAGCTACACAATTATAATTATATTCATTCAAATAAATGTATTCATTAATTTGATTTAGGATTACGACATCCTTTTTCTTATACCTCCATTTTAGTAGCTAGATCACTATTTAGTATTATCTTCTACATGGCTGAGACATATTCTGCTTTTTGCTTCTCTGTGATTCAAACTAGATCGTGGAAAGAATCATTCAAAATTCAGTAGGTTGAGTTGATAAGCCGTACTTCTTAATTCATGAAGCTAACGAAGGGTTTAAGACATGAAATCGGCACGGTAGATAGAAAACAGGGTGGGTACATTACACAGTGCCCCATCCAACCAGGGGGAAAATTTACATACACGTTGTGGTGGCATGCACATGTCTCATGGTTGTTTGGTAGTTTTCTCTTGCATAGTTTCTCCCTTGACGGGATCCATTTTACAGTGGACTTCATAATTTGATGGACTTACTATATAATCCTGGACGAGGTTTATACCTTAAGAGATTAGCCTGTTTTGTAGTTCAGGGTTATTGAAGAGAGGAGAGGATGCCCATTCTAGATTTCTTCCCCAAAGTTTACTTTTCCCTTTTCCTATTTAGTGGGGGGACACCTTTAGTCATAAGCCTTGATATTTTCAAGAGTGGGACATTTATGTTTTGCTACTGCTCCTTTTGCAGAATGAATCTGTATTTTGACTAAAGAGTGGGACCCTACTGGCTAAATTAAGCCACTTGTTTGTCCAGTTGCTCAGCTTGTTTTGAATTTTAGATGGCACTGGATTCCATAACTCTTTTGAGACCTTCAAATGAAGTATGAAACTCAAGTAGGTAATAGATAGCTTTTGTTCTTTAATCTGTAGGATTTGTTGTTTTGTTTTAGCTTGCATATTTGCAAAGACCACTCATGATTTTGCTGATTTATGTGCTATCCTGAAGCTTGTTGGTGGATATAAATATTTTTTAAAAATTTCATCTTTATTATTATTGAAGAAGATAAATAGGGTTATCTGTGAAGTGGAAGTTAGAGTACCTGAATTCTCTATTCACAGGTGGTATATCTAAGATTTTGTCTTTGTTCATTCCGTCATACAAGAGATGCAAAAGGCTATTGCTCATAAGAATGAATGGGTATGAACTGAACGGGTCTCCTTTTGTTAGCCCCCTCATGGAGTGGAAGGATTGTAGTTTGTTTTTTACCTTGGTTGCTAAAGAGGCTGTGGTAAAGCAGCATTTGATCCATCCTATGGTATTGTCATCAAATCCTAGCTTGTGCTTAGCTTTCAAAATCATCTCAGTTACCTGTCAAAATCTTTAGAGATGTATTGTTTTAATCCTAGCTTGTGCTTAGCTTTCCAAATCATCTCTCAGTTAGCTTTGCCTCGCTTACTTTTAATTGCCATTCCTACAGAATGAATGACCATATCTTAAACATACAAAAAAATAAAGGAGAAATAAGGTCTGTATAATTAAAAATATAGACTCTTTCTCATTTCAAGATAGATTATTGGAAAGCATTAAAATAAATCCTGGATTCTAAGATATTTTTCTTTAGCATGATGGAGTATCAAAGCTGTATGAATGTTGACCATGTCTGAACTTGCATTCATGATAGACTCTATCAGAGGTGTTCTTACCTTGTTAGTAATCCACTTCAAACTCCCCCATTTGGCAGCCTTTTTTGCGTCCCATTGAATACCCTCTTCTAATCACGTTCCAAGAGAAAGCACAATAAAGTGGTCAAGGTGCTTCCGTAAATAAGAAACTCTGGTTACATATATGAACTTTCATTTTAAACACTGTTTAGTATAAATGGCTATAAACATCTTAATAATATGATAGAGAGGGTAGAGGTCAACTGTCTTTCATTCGTTTATTATATACAGAATCCAGGGAAGAGCTGTATACAACCCATATTTCTATTTAAGAGTTCTAATTCTTTAATTTGTAATGAATAAGTTTATTTAATTCTGGTGCAGCTAGCACTTCTGCTTTCTGCTTTTGGTTCTACTTGGAAAACAGTATGTGGTACCACAATCCCAATATTTGGTGCAACAATGTCACCAGCTACTGGGGCTTCAAGATTTCCTTCCTTCAGAATTGATAGCAGTCCTTTTGGTCAATCATCTACTACCTTTGTTGGAACCTCAACTCTAACATCTGGGTGCAGCTCGACATTTGGAAGTACAACCATTTCTTCTCCTTCTCAGAATTCAACATTCCTTGAGCAATGTTTTCTTAACCCCTATTTTATTTTTTTCAAATTAATTTTTATTTTTAGTGTTTATGTTGGAATTGTTCTTTTCAAGTTTATAATGATTGTAACCATAAGTTGCTAGTTGAAATGCAATATATGTAATGAAAGGAAACCAGTGATATCATTAACAAGCACTTTATATTGATGTTTTTTCATTGTTTTCCACTGTATTTTGTAGTGTCCTCCAACTTGAAGATGAAACTAAATGAACTTTCAAATCTTATCGTAGTTGTTTTATTCTGATTCCTTTTCAGAACAATCCATTAAGCAATCAATCAAATTTACTTTTCTTAGAGTTGGGCATAGCAACTTGTCTTAGATGTCTTAACTAAGGTGTACTATTCTGTTAAAGCTACCCAGGATTTTCATTTGGCCTGTCTTGTCAATATCTTTAGAGGTTTGTTTAAGGCACAACAATAATGAGCTTTTCTTCCCATATACTAGAACTTACAAATAATGGGCAGTGATTGCCCCTTGTCACATCCCTCACTTTGTAGGAAAACAAATAAAATAATAATAATTAAAAGCTATTAGAGGGGAGAAAATTTTGAGGGAAGGGTGCATTGTGCAGAGGGAGGGTCGCATGCCACACTAGGAGGGGCATATGGCACCCCTCTGCAGCTTATATATTCATGGGCGTCTTGACAAAGGGTATGGGCGTACATCCAAGCATAGAGGTAAGAGGAATTTCGTGAAAAAATGGGAGGCATCTAATGCAAAGAAAATAAAGCTTTTAGTGACGATGCAAGGCACAAGAGCAGAGGGAAGCGTAAATTAGCATGAGCCAGCAAATGATGGCTTTAGGGCATTATCAACAAGAGACGTTAATATTTCTGTAATGGATTCCTGGAGTGTTGGAAGTATATTATATTTATATACAGAATCCAGGGAAGAGTTGTACACACAAACACAGTCCAACCCATATTACTATTTAAGAGTTCTAATTTGTTGATTTCCACAACTTGAAAGCTTATTGATTTAAGAGTTCTTATTCAATTTTTTAACATTAGATTATATACATGTATCTTTTTTATTCTTTATTTTTTATTTTGAATATTTTCGTTACTTTTTAGTTCATTTAAAGAATTAAATAAACTTATTCATTACAAAAACGAACAAGTTATAATCTAAGACTCTTTAATTGAATTAATTGTGATGTTTGAAGTAGGAATATATTTTGAATATTTAGAAACCAATATTTGAGATGCAAAAAAATTATAAATAAATTTTACGAAAATTATTTATCTGAAAATTATTATTTATTATGTTTATACTTGAATATTAAATTTCAATGCTATGAAAGGCATAATTATCAAAATATTGTCATTTAATGTTTGTTTTTTTTACTTTTTCATTTAATGATTTACTTTTAG
>CM021106.1:362401752-362452647 GCA_007115665.2 Sequoiadendron giganteum | reverse complement strand
GAGTGAAAGTGGGAAATAATGAAGAAATATTTACAAAGGACAGTTAATAGACATGATTTAATATGAATATGTAATCAACTGATCAAGATCATAATGTGAAAATCCAATGTAAAAGATGACATACATTATAATAAAAGGATAGAGTTAATGCATTTGTGGGATCGTTGCATAAAGTTTTAATTTAGAGGATTTGAAGGCATAGGCTACTTTGATTCAAGATGATGATGAAGTGCCTTCTTTGAAGGAACATCCAAGAGAATCAAAACCCTTAGGAAAACATTTTTGGGTTCAATGGGAGTAGTAGCAAACTTTGGCTCTGTATTGACCATTCATTCTCACAAAATGAAGTCTAATGCCCAAAATGGAAGGAGTCTATGGCACATCAACATACAAGACTTCAAGCTATGTAGTGGGAAAAGAGAAAAAGGAGACCCCAAGCCCTAGGATAGGAGCGAGTAGAGAGCAAAGATTTAAGGAAATGGACTTCAAAGTAAAGCATGGAACTTTCTTATAGATTCCCAAAAGGAGAACACAGTCGTGACTATTCAAATAAATAATGATAGTCTATGGAATAACCATGAAGGGGGCATTGAAATTAATAATAATAGTGATAGGGTAGTATGAAGGACTTTAAAAGATACATAAATAAAAGTAATTGAGCAGTCAAGAGGGATTTTAAAACATCATAATTATTGTCAAGGGTTCATTGTCTTCAAAGTAGTATGGTAAACTAATAAATATTTCCATCTCACAAATTTTCAAAAGAGGACAACCTACAAGTGTATTAAGGAGTTCATGGACAATATCTCAAGGAGCTACCAAATTCAATTTCAAGGTGTTGATAATGGGAAAGAGAGGTTTACATGAAGTGGGATAGTCCTTAAGAATACAGTTAGATGATAAAGAGGATAGTCCATAAGATAATATTCAACCAAATACACAATATGGACCTGAAGGATAGTCCTTATGGTGCATTTATATAATCACGCCTATAGGTCTTATCAAAGATCACGACTCTATTAGGATATGAAAATGAGCACTAAACAAAATACCTCACTATGAGCTAAGTGTGAATGACTTTAAAGACACACAAGATAATGAGTTGTTAGTAGACAATTCATGATCAACAAGGATAGAGTTGAATAGGATGGATTGTGATCTAGGAGGATCTAGAAGACCTCAAAAATTCACAGTCTCAAAATCTAGTAGAACCATCACCATGTCAAAGTGCTTGAAAAATGGGACCCAACACAACTTGAATAGGCGAAAAAGGAGCTTGTTCGCCAAAGTTATGGTCAGTCAAAGTTGGGGTCAAATCGAGTACAAAGGTCAGTCAAAAAGGCAAAAAAAATCATCATCTCAAAAATGATCAAAAACAACATATCAAAGAGCTCGTCACCATGATTTTGACATCATTCGTTTCATCGAAAACGGAGTTCGTATGCCAAAGTTACGCCAAGTCAAATTTTTAGTCAAAAGGGTTGACTAGTCAAAATGATGATGTTATCAGAAGTACAGTCAACATGGACATTGACATGGCAAGGGCAATTGGTGCCGACATGGACCAATGGGACATGGACACGTGTCACTGATTGTGTGGCCCAATCAAGGCATGTCATGTGTCAAGGCTAGAACATGCAGAAAGGTGTCACGTGGCACCGTGGATGACACTTGTCAAATGGTGTGTTTGCTAAAATGTTGTTAGTGGGATTTCAACTCTTGACCTCCAATCTCCTACATTTCCTCTCCAAAATCAGTTGTTGAACTAAGAAGGAAGGTAAAAGGGTGAAAGGGCAAGCAAGTTTCAAACCAAAGCATTCTACAATTGACCATTGCATCACTCTCAGACACATGGTTGAAATATTTTGGGATAAAAATGGTAATGAGGTTTTATGTTGTTTTCTTTACTTTAAAAAGGATTTTTACACAATCCCTAGAAGCAAACTTTGGGACAGAATGGAACAACTTGGAGTTTCGGAAAAGTATAGGGTTGTTGTCCATAGACTTTATGATCAAGTCCAGGCCAAAATTAGAACAAAGGAGGGTCTTTCAGAGTGCTTTGGGAGCAACATTGGGGTCAATCAGGGCTTCCCTTTGTCTCCCACTTTGTTTGGGCTATACATAGACAAGTTAGAAGAGTGGTTAGACAAGCGGGGAGGCAATGGTGTGTTCTTGGCCACTTATGTGGTCAAGTTGTTGCTATATGCAGATGACCTTACCTTAATGGAAAATTTAGTAAATAGTCTTCAAGAACATCTAAAATCTCTAGAGATTTTTTGTCAAGATGTGGGGATGCAAGTGAAAATCATCAAAACCAAGGTCATGATATTTACGTTGAAAAGAGCTAAGAAGCAATTAAATTTTGAGTTTGAGGGAAACTCCTTGGAGGTGGTAAATGAATACAAGTATTTGGGTCTTGATTTTTTCAGCACTCTCAGTTGGGAGACCTATAGGGAAAAAAGAATTCAAGGGGGTTGGAAAGCTCTCTACTTGCTTCAAAACAAATGTAGATTAGCTGAGCTATGGGATTGGAAAAAAAAGAAGAAATTATTTGGGATGCTTGTTACGCCCGTGGTCTTATATGGTTGTGAAGTTTGGGGCTGCAACACATCAACATTAAAATGGAGGAAAATAGAAAGATTACAAAAGCACCTAATCACAAGCAATTTCAAGATAAAAAGTGCAGTTCCATATGAGATTGTTTTAGTTGAGGCGAGAGCTTTTCCAATGGAAATGGCAGCATTAATTTGTTTATTAGGCTATTTGAAGAGAATTGAGAATATGGGGGAACATCGATGGCCTAAAATTGTGGTGGAAGAAAACTTAACTAGAAGGAAGAGCACGTGGATGAGGCAAAATGTCAAGTGGATGGGAAAATGGGGGATAAGCATGCAAGAGTGTCCAAACACAAATGTAGAAATTAAAAGGTATGTAAAAGAGAAAGTCAAACATAGCATGTGGTCAAAACAACTTGGTCAAAAAAGAGAGCACTATGTTTTGCATTTTAACCCCACTTGTGATCACGGGAAAAAATATAAAGTGGAAGGCTAAAATTTTGATAGCCCAGTTAAGAACTAGCTCTCATCGTTTGAGGTGTGAAACAGGAAGATGGAAAATACCCAAGGAGGCATGGGCAGATAGGATTTGTTGTTTCTGCTCTTTGGGTTTAGTAGAAACAGAGTGACACTACATCATGCAGTGTAAGGCTTATGAGGACATCAGGTACAATTACTCAAATCTGTTTAAAGTCAAAATGTTAGAGGCCTTGTTTGAAGAGGAGAAGATTGTTGAAACAACAAGTTACCTGATCAAAATACACAGTAGAAGAAACAAAATCAGAAAAGAGTTAGAGGGTTACAAGGAGTAGTTGGTGGGGTCGACGGCTGCTCTATTTGTTGCAAAAAATGGTTTCAGTTTTGTTTCCTGGGTCCCATAAACTGGTTGGTCTCATGGACGTAATTAAAAGCATTCATTCTTCACCATTGTGCCACACATGGAGTACTTTAACAAGGAAGGGCGCAAGTTTGTTTTGTTTACTACCGGTGGGAATTTTGTTCTAAAAATAGAGGGGCAAGGGGTTGATCCTCTGATTTCCCCACCTCCAAAATATTTTTCCACCAACACGCCATTGCATGTTTTTGAAATAATTGTGGGGTTGTTTAGTTTTAATGAATATCTTAAAACGGATTACCTCCATAATCCAATATTCACCCCTTTTAAGGTAGACAAATTTTATCCCTAACTAAAATATAACCTCCTTAAGATTTGAAAAGCCCAGGAATGTGAATTTTGAAGGGCTTAAATAATTTGAAGATAATATTGAATTTATTTAAGGGGCATGGTTCAAATATGAACTACATATTGTAAATTTCTAATGAAAAATTTGGAGATAGGGGAAATATGTTGAGATATTATTGTTAACCCCTTTTTGGGTATGTAAAATTGTATTTAAGGGGGTAGTTTTTGGTCTTAAAGGAAATTGGAAATTATGGTGAAAGGTGGAGAATTTGAATTCTTTGAGAGAAATTGCAAGGTGTTGTTTATTACACCAAAACTTGTAAAGGAGAGAGAGAGACTGTGAGAAATTCTTATGTAGGTGGAGATTGGATATTGTAACAAGGCATTTTCATTGCTTGGTGATATTAATGAAAGCGGTCCATCATTCAGAAGTGGACCCAAAGACGTAGTTCTGATTGGACAAACTTCGTTATCAAGCTCGTATTCATCTATCTTATGTCTTTCATTCTTTATTTGTTTTCTAATTACAACACTTTAGTAATTAGTTAATTTCATTAAGCTATATAAACATGAACCTAGTTTGTAATTTCAACAGTTAAACAACATAGTCACGCAATTCTATTTGATCGGGACTAACTGTAATTTAAGTTAATTATAAACCTCTAATTATAGATGAGATTGTGATAATCACAAGTGATAGTAGCCATTTATATGACAATGACAAGGGGTTTAATCACAGTCCACAAGACAGTCATAAAACAATAAATTCAAAACTCAATAGATGACAGTTCCAAGGCATTGTTAGAGTCTTCATGAAGAACAATGTTGATGGAAGTGCTTATGACCCTGGGTAAGAATAATTCATGACAATAGGGAACTTTTAAAGAGTGGAATGCATGACCGAACCATAATGACAATGCACTATTAGAAATTTAATGATACAGAGGATAGTAATCTTCAAGCGATAGTAGCACTAAAGGAGAGATCACAATGATAAGAAAGGTACACTGGAAGGTGCAAATTTTCTTCAAAACATATAGTTTCATTATTGATTGAGAGGGTAGTTTCATCCTAAAGAAGATAGTGTTGAGGATAGTCATAAAGGTTGTCATAGTATTTTACAAAAGACATCCTTGTAGAAGGGTAGTACTTGCTAAAAGGGACATTCAAGACAAGTGTTGAACAAATAATAATGGCAGGAGCATGCATATTCCAATGACAACATGACAGAGCATAGACAAGGTAGTGAACTATTTGAAAAAATGCCTCAAAGAAATGTGGTCTCATGGTGATGGAATGTTATGACAAGCACATTGAGACCACATTTCTTTGTTGGATTTTTTCAAATAGTTAACTGCCTTTTCTATACTATTGCTTATTATTATGCTTTGATATATTTTTTCCAAGCATCCATAGCTTGTTCAAAAGCACCTATTTTAGGATTTTAGCCATAGCAGCAAGGCATTGAACCATTTGATAAAATGCTTTGGTAGACATGTATGAAAAATTTGGTAGCATAGACAAGGTAGTGAACTGTTTGAAAAAATGCCTCAAAGAAATGTGGTCTCATGGTGATGGAATGCCATCACAATCCATAGCAATTTTCTTGTCATGGAATTCCATCGTCGTGAGACCACATTTCTTTGAGACATTTTTTCAAACAGTTCATTGCCTTGTCTATGCTATTGCTAACTATTATGCTTTGATAGATTTTTTCCAAGCATCCATAGCTTGCTCAAAAGCACTTGTTTTAGGCTTTGGTAGATATGTATGAAAAATGTGGTAGCATAGACAAGGCAATGAACTGTTTGAAAAAATGCCTCAAAGAAATGCGGTCTCATGAAATGCCATGACAAGCAAATGCAATTGACAACTACTCATAGTTATTAGTTATGCAATGTGAAGTAATTGTATAACTGCTTAGGTTGACTTTGTAAAAACTATATTGTAATTGAATTTTTTTTGTTTATCAGCATCTAGTTATTAGCTATGTAATGTGAAGTAATCTTTGAGTTTGAAAGATGTGCAATGCAATGTAATCAATGATATGAATATAAACTACAAAATCTAGTTTTTACAATCCATTAGTAAAACTCTTTATTTTATTTTCTCTCTGTATCTCTATGCTATGGAAATGCCTTTCAATTTCAAGAAATTTTTTTTTATCTCTTGTTCTATAATTTTTTACATTTTTTTTAAATCCTATTTTTTCTCTATTTTTCTCGATTTTTTCATGATTTTTTTCGGAACATCTTATACTTTTGGTTTGCCAAATTTTTCCCCAAAATATTTTTTCTAGTATGGTATTAATCATTTATGAGGCAGCCTTATAGACCACAGTCAAAGGGATGAAGGTAGTTCATTCTTCACCATGATTAAATACAACATATTAGAGTGATCGTGACCTTGATATGACTATGATCAATCTTTATGACTGAGAATAAGACAATATGACAGTCCCTTTGAATGTAATAGAGACTTTTTTAAGGGAAAATGGATGATAAGGACTGCGGCATATAAGTTATATAAATTATTTATGATAGTCCTTCATGGAAAGAACATAATATGTAGCTCAGTGACATTTATAAATGTAATCTATGGTAAGAAGAATGGCAGTCACTTGAGGTGTGACAGTCAAAAAGAGGCTAAGCAGTGATAAGATAATAAAGCTCAAACCTTGCATAGTAAAGTGGAGATTTTAATAGTGAGTTTCCTTACCCCATTGCTGACCTTAAGGGTTTTTCAAATGCTATTGACAGTGTTAGACAAGGAAAATGCAATCAAGGAATGACTATCCAAATGAATTAATAGTGGTAATCATAGGTTCAATGTTTCTTCTTAGCCATTGTATAATGGAGGTAGTGGATTGCATGTTTGAGCAGTGTTTTGAGAGTCATCAAATATGGGAGAATAGTGAATAATACCTTGTGGAATGTGAAGTAGTGATGATAAGGCTGAAGGATCTTAAGACCCACAATACCATGAAACAATGAGTCCCCTGTAGTAAGTAAGTAGGTAGTCTATAGGGCATAGTTTGATTATATAGAAGGATGCTCATGAAAGGAATCTTCAAGTGATAGTGAGTGATTTTTTTGAGATTGCAATTGAGGGTGCAATATCCAGTCTTAAAGGTAGTTAGCAAAGCAGTAAATGTGCGAGAAAATCAAATCCTACACAACAAACAATTCACAATGTTGTCTTGAATAATGCCTTGAGTTTGAAGACAAAAATCTCATTGTATCTTGATGAAAGTAGTGATCTTAATGGTTAATCACTCGCAACCATGATTTTAAAACATGTTATTGTGCTTATGGAGGCAACATTTTAAGCAAGGCAATGAGTGGTGGTTTGAAACAACATGGAAGGTATGAAGGACTTGCTTTATATGCATACTATGTAATCTAGCTTAAGACAACATTCTTAGAGGAGATTGAAGGTGGATTATGGAACTCAAGGGTTACCATGATAAAGATTAAAGCAAAGACTACAATCTATTTAAAAGCCACTATCATGAAGATATTAAAGATGTCACATGCAAAACCCTAGTAGTTGGAGTAATGATTACAGTGCCGAAGAGGACAGTTGACTAGGGTAGATTTAGGATATCTCCACATTATCTAATCACAGGAAAATACATCATTTATTTATCTTTTAAAATTACAATAAATCATTCTAAACCCTATATAGGATACATTAATACTTCAAAAGCATCTAAAGGAATTTGAAATTATGCAAATATATGTTAATTAAATACCCGGATTACAAACAGTAGCGCGAACAATGTAACCCTTGTTGAGCAGAATAGGGATGAGATAAGAAGCAACAAATCATATGCCTCTTGTCATGCACATCTTCTCACCATTCTCTGTCATTCTTTATTGGAACACTTCTCCATTTTGGTGGTCTACGCCTGAAAATAAGGTTTCGATGAAGGTTTTAGAGTATGTTTATTAAAATGAAAACTCCATTTTAGCGAGCTACGCCTGAAAATAAGATTTTGAAAAAAGTGTTAGAGTATGTTTATTAAATTTTTAGATTATTTTAGCGGGCTATTGATTTTGATTCCTTGAATGATTTATTCAAATAGATTGTGACTAAATAAATGACTAACTATTTAGTCATTTTTATTTGTGTGACTAAATAATTTTTTAGTCAACTACAAATTAGTCATTTATTTACTCATTTATAGCTAAGTTGCAAAAAATTAGTAGCATTTAGTCATTTTTAGTTGTTGTGACTAAAATTTTTAGTCACGTACTCATTTATTTGCCAAATTCTACTAGTGAGTTGCCTTTGATCACCCTATGTATGGAAAGTGCAAAATTTATCTTTGATTTAGCTAGTGAAGGAGAGGTGACTGGTGCTGATGGAAGACCACAAGGTAATCTTCCTCTGGATACCACTATGATTGCTCCAAATTTTGATATGCTAGATTCTATTCACAAAGATAGGGATAGATTCTTTGAGGTCGTAGTTTTCATGGTTGCCATCGATCTAGAGAATCTCCCCGCTAAAAAACATTTAGACAATTGGTTTAATTTTGTGTGGAATAAAAATTTAAGTGTGCAAATTTATTTGTGTCAAATGATTCAAAAGGGCCTTTTTTTAATCAAAATTCATGAAATGCAAACAAAGATTTTTTAAAAACCCTATTGGAGCATTAGAAAATTTATGCTTAGGGTTTTGTCCTGGTCGTTGGATGCCAACTGCAATGAAATCCTCACCCTATCTAGCCCTAGATGGCTATTAATTAAGAATATTCCTTAGGATCTATGGTCTTTTATCCCACAAATTTTTGAACCATTTGGGAATGTGATCAAGGTAGATAGGCCCAGGGTTACATTACCAAACCTAAACGCTAGGGTTCTTGCTTCTCTCAACCCAGGGGTGGAATTGCCTGGGAATATTATTCTTAAAATTGAAGGCACTATCCATATCTGCCTTGTCGAAGTGTTGGGTGGAATTGGTGTGTGCTATCTTTGTAGGAAGGAAAGACATCTAAGAAAAAAATTCCTTTGATTTGAGGTGGTGGCACTCACCCTATTTCTAAGTCGCCTGATGGCGTAAAAAATTTGGCTTCTTCAATTGAGAAGGAGGTAGTTTTTGGTGAGGGCCTCATGCCATCTTCGGCTTAGAGGCTTCTCCTTTTGTTTCATCCCCCTCGAGTTGGGACCCTATCTCTCCCTCCCTACCCAATATCAACCATTCCTCCTTTTTTGCTTCCCTCATCACTACCCCCTCTTTGTCACCTTGCCTACCCGTGGTCTCTACCCATAATATTTTCTCTCCTTTGACGGATAATGTTCCCACGTCTTCCCCTAGCATGCCTTCCCCTCCATGAGGTCCTTCTCTTGGTTCTTTTTCTAATGCTCTAGTAGGAACTATGAGGAAAAATACACAACAGTTAGCTCTTGAGAACATCATGAAAAAAGATGAAAACCTAAAGGAAAACAACAAAAATAAAATTGAAGTTATTAAAATCTACGTTAATGGAATTATTATGGATGAAGAAATAGTAATCTCTAACACCCAAGAATGTGAAAACAAAAAATAAAATGAAAATCCCTCCATGTTCAAAAACCTAATCTCTAAATTTGAGTCTAATCATTCCGCCAAGAGTCCTTCGAGATTTGGCTCTAAAAAGTTAAACCTAGATTGCATCGAAGATGCTTCTACCTTGGGTTTCTATGGAAGGGGTGAGGATTCTTGCACAACCAAATGTGATAGACCTGAATCTTCCCTGATGGAGGAATCCCTTGAATCCTTGATTGACATGGTTAGGAAGTGGTCTATAGATAAGACTAATGCACCCCAAGTTGTGAACTCTAGCCTTTTCCTAACACGTGATCTTGTAAGCCCTACTAGGAAACTTGGTGGTGAGGAGACTGTTGGAAGCTCAGTGGGCCTATCTAGTAATGAGCCTAATGGGGATATCCTGTGTGATGGGATGAAACCCTCCTCGAATGGGGAAGACATTGCAAAAAACTCTAAGATAATTTTGCATAGTATTAAAACCCGTGTTAGGGAACCTACCCCCATCCTCCTAAGGATCCTAAGAAAAGAGGAAGGAAGAAAGGAAACACCATTGTTATATGAAAGAATGGTGTAGGTATTAACAAAGGGAAGAGGAAGAAAGCCAACTTAGTACTCAACATTCCCTCTCCCAAGAGAAATGAAAATGAATAATTTACAATTAAGTTCTTTGAAATATTTAAGAATTCCAAAGGGGCCCCTACCATTAAATTCAATAATGATAGTTAATTGCACATCTTGGAATATCAGGGTTTTAGAATCCCCTGACAGGAAGTATGTGGTTTGAGGGTTTCTAAATTTAGAGTATAATAAGGATTTTGTCCTACTGCAAGAGCTGAAGGTTGTGGGTTTCTTCCTTAAGACCAATTTAAAATTCATCTGGGGTAACTCCTTGGCCTTGACTTCCAAGCATGAAAAAGGTAAAGGTGGTGTTGTCATCTTGGTGGCTAATAATTGGAGACCCTAGCTTACCAATTTAGGGGTCTCTCCCTGCAACAAGGTAGTTTGGTCCACCTTTGAGAGGGGTGATGCCAAGTTTGGTATTTGTTCCTCCAAATGACTATCTTGGTAGGATTAAATTGTGGAGGTGGTTAATTATACTCCCAGAATTCCATTGGGTGATAGGTGGTGATTTTAACATGATATTGAACAAGGAAGATAAAAAGGGTGGCATGAATATGGACTAGAAAGGGAATGAAATACATTATTGGCTTAGAATGAAGAAAAAGCTTAATATTCTTGACCCCCTAGAAGGTATGAAACAAGAAAGCAATGGTGTGTGGTTTACTTGTGGTGTAATTCTCAGAAGGGCGGTAAGAGGATCTATAGTAGGCTCGACAAGTTTTATACCAACAAGGATTTATGTTGTTTTGAGCCTTTCAATGAAGGAAACAAAGTTTTGGTTTACCCTTACACTATCTCAATCATCATCCAATTAAATTTAGGATATCCATAAATAGTGGTGTCAAAATCAGTCCCAAGAATAGGGACATTTTCATCCTTAACACTAGCTTGTTAAGGGACAAAGAATGCATTGAGGTTGTGAGTACCTTGCGGGTATCAATAGGTGGATGCTGAAAGACTCTAGCCCCATTGAAAGATGGAATCGGAATGTTAGATCCTTGAGATGTATTTTCCAAATAATTGGAAAAAAGAGGGAATTGGATAGGAAAAGGGAAGAAAATTGACTCCAAGATGAGTTATTAGCTACTGAAACAAAAATTCAAGATAGGCATATGGATGTGCAGCTTTATGAGGAGCTCAATAAGGTTAAATCCTCACTAAGTAAACTGCAAGCTAGTAAGATACAAGGGCTTAAGGTTAGGGCCAAGCTCAACTAGATATGCAACAAGGAGAAAGGTTCAAAATTATTCTTTAGATATATTAAAGAAAAATTTATGAAAGATAAAATAGACTAGATTTGCCACAATGGTGTGACACTGAAAAAAAAAAAAGACACCTTGCAGCAGTTTACACTATTCTATAAAGATCTCTTTAGATCTGAGGATAAGGGAGAAGGCTTCTTGGAGGCTAGAAACAAACTTAAGAGTTTAATGCTTGAAAAATCTCTAAAGAGGACAAAGTGATACTTTATGTTTCTATAACCAAAGAGGAGATTAAAAGAGCAATATTATCCATGAGTAATGATAAATCTCCAGAGATGGATGGGCTCCCAATGGATTTCTACAAAGTCTTCATTGATTGGATTTGTGAGGACCTATACTAGGTCTACATGGAGGCCCTTACTAAAGGTTCCTTGGGTCCCTGTATCAACCAAGGCCTTATAAAATTGCTACCTAAAGAAGGGGACAAAACCTTGATTAAGAACTGGAGGCCTTTTACCCTTTTGAATATTTCCTACAAGGTACTTGCAAAATTTTTAGCCTTACGGCTAACCAATATCCTTCCCAAATTCATAAACTCCACTCAAACTAGGTTTATTAAAGGGATTTATATCCTTGAAAACTTGATTACTAGTTGGGAGGCTTTAGATTGGGCCAAGAGGTCTCAACAAAATGTGGCAATGCTTATTGGATTTTGAGAAGGCTTATGAAAAAGTGGAGTGGTCCTTTTTTAAAATGGCTTTGGAATCCTTCGGGTTCCCACATGAATTTACTAAAATGATCAACACTCTCCTTACTGATGCCTCTACTTTGGTGGAGGTGAATGAATCCAAGTCTGAAGTTATTCAGTTGGAAAGATCAATTAGGTAGGGGTGCCCAATTTCCCATGCCTTCTTTGTTATTTCATCATATACTCTTCACTACCTACTAAGAGACAATTGTGCTTCTCCTAAAGTGAGGGGGTGATCCTACCTGATAATAGTGAGCTCCTAAATATTCAGTTTGTTGATGACACTTCTATTTTTGTGGAATTGGAAGAAGAGAACTTGGTCAAGCTAATGGCCAAACTTGATCTATTATTTCTAACCTATTGGGCTAGGATCTCAAAGGATAAATCTATTTTACTAGGATGGCTTGATACCCCTCCCAGTTGGGTGCATAATTTTGACCTCCAGTTGGGTGGTAGAAGCAGATAAGTTACTTGGGGATCCCCTTCTCAGTTTCACTCAACCTAAAGGAGATGTGGCAATGGCTAAAAGCCAAGATAGACAAGAAGTTTAATGGTGGAATACGAACTATTTGTCTCTTGCTGGTAGGATGGAGGTTTTCCAAAAGATTATATCCTTCCACACTCTATATTTTGCTTTAGCTTGGTTCTTTAATCATTATCAAGTCAATGAGGTCCAAAATAAAATCAGAGGGTTTTTATGGTGTGGCTCTAGTATCAAAGTGGGTCATCAAGGACCTTGATGGAAATGAACCTTGGAAGTTTCTAATCAGGAATTACATCTCACAAGTTTTCCCTAAATTGGCAAAGTCTTGGAAGACATTGTCTTTCAATGATCTCATCACCAAGTACCCAATAGTTCCTGCAAGTTTATTGGTCTTCAGAAGCATTTGAAAGGCTTGGGAAGCTAGAAGGGATAATTTCACTAGCCCTCTCCTAACTAATCCTAATAGTAACCTCATTCATCCAAGTAGGTCCATTTGGTGGAACCTTGAACATAATGGTAAGCCTTTAGCCTTGTTGCAAGGTTGCTCAGCAAAGAAGTGGAACCAAATTGACATCAAAACATTCTGCAATATTGTCAAAGATGGTTCACTGGTTGGTTGGGACCAATTGAGAGAGGTCTATGGATTACCCTCTTCTAATTTCAGAACCTATTATATTTTAAAAGAAGCTTGGAAGGGTTGGCCTCCAAGTCTCCAAGTGGAAACATGGAAAGATGAGCCAATTGAAATACGGTGGAAGGGTACTCTCCTCTTGTAGGAGGTCAAAAAAGACTATTTATAAAGAGATCCTTACCTCTTCCACTCCACTAAGTATCTTAATAAAGTCTAGAGGACTAGTATTGAAAATAAAGATAGGAAAAAGGCATTCTCCTATTTGTGGCATAATGAAATTGATGCAAAAATAAATAAATTAGATGGCTTATTATATTGCAAAAGGTTCTTTTTAAATTAAAGAATATAGATGTTGATATTTGTGAAATTTGCAGAGTACCTGAAACTGTTTCTCATATATTCTTTGAATGCTTGTATGCTAATAAAATTTGGAATTTGTTTTGGAATGATTATGTTACTTGGGGATCAAATAGGAAAATTAGTTGGAAATAAATTCTATTAGGTTTTGATTCTAAACAGAGCAAGGAACTTCATTTATTCAAGTTTCTTCTTACAACTAAAATATTTTGGATTATATGGAAGGCAAGAAATGAGGACAAATATAGTGGGGTTCAGAGGTGTCCTACTGAGTCAAATAAAAGACTCACATTTTTCAATGTTGCATTGAAGGTTGTAGCCACTATGGAGATTGCAAAGAGCGAGTTCTTAAAACTTCTCAAGGATGGTATGGTACTCATCCACTAGAGAGAAATCATGTATGGGCACTCATGGTAGTAGGGGCAACCCAATCTAGTTGTATTCATGCAATATTTGGAGACCTTCAAAGAAGAATTCAAACAACAGTCCAAAAAAGAAAAAGGCATCAAAGAGGATAAAGGAACTCAGTAGTTTACCAACTCTGATTATGAGGTTGAAGAACTTCTTTCTAATGATGAACTGGAAGCCATCAACACACTGGTCAATTGGGACTCTTTGTAGGACTATAGCGAGAGTAGGAATGTGGAGAAGGAAAGATAATTTTGGCTACACCATACTCTTTTTTTAATATATATTTTTGTTGTAATTCTTAAGCTTACAACCTGTATATGGATAGTCCATATATATATATATATATAATCCAGTTGTTTATGTATAGTCCAACCATATATGTATAGTCTATTTTCTCTTTATAGCTACAAGTTTTAAGACTATTAACTTATAAGCTTCTATGACTCTATGTATATAACCAACATGTGCTATAGAATGGTGTAATCTCACAATGCTTAACAAATTATTAATAAAAAAGAATTCATCAATTTGTATTTAATATATGATCTCTCATGTCTTTATATTCAAAGGTTGCAATGAGAAAATATTTTGGGATGAAATGAATGATTGGTAATAGATTCCAATTATCAACCACCCAATCTAGAATTGTTTGGCTTGATAGGTTGGTTCCAATAAAGCAACAAATTAGTGCATGATCACAAATAAAATAATTTGCATTAACAACCATTGAAACATCAAGTATAATTTTGGCAAATGTAGAACTAGCCTCATCAATCTTCTAAGAAACATATATAGTTCTATTTGTTGTGAATGAGGGTACAAATGAAAATCATTGGAAGTGAGATATTATAGTAATATAATAATAAATACTATTTATATATTTTTAAAATACATAATTTATTATATTTATAAATTCATAAATATCATATGATATATG
This sequence comes from Sequoiadendron giganteum, assembly GCA_007115665.2. Taxonomy (NCBI): domain Eukaryota; kingdom Viridiplantae; phylum Streptophyta; class Pinopsida; order Cupressales; family Cupressaceae; genus Sequoiadendron; species Sequoiadendron giganteum. The sequence continues at coordinate 362,437,983 of CM021106.1, read as the reverse complement.
TATTTACCAAATATATATATGTATGTAAGTGATTGTATGTTGTTGATTATAAGGTTTTGGATTAAAATCTGAATGAAGTTTCTTAGAATGAGTTTAAGGAAGCTACTTGGGAGTTATTTAATTTATAAATAATTATTTTATTATTTTATTTACTTAATACTTGTTTTATAGTTTTATTTTTTGTTAAATCTATGTTGGTTATGTTATAGTTTTTATGTATACTTCAAATGGTATTGTAGAACACCTCTTAGCTTGATTAGATTTCAAAATTAGAAATTATTGTAAATTATATTATAAATGATTGTAAATTAGATTATAAACTATTTTAACTTATATATTTCTAAATTAAAGTACACAAAAAATATAATAAATCATAAATTAAATTTAGATTAAATTGTAAATTATAAAGTTTTATTATAAATTTAACAAATTAAATTATGAAATCAAAACTTTAAACTAAGTTAAATTACTAAATTTTAAATTGAATATCAAAATTAGAAAAGTAAAAATGAATATATGAAAAACATGTAAACATATGAAAAATTCCTATGTGCAAACCTTTGCCTGACTAATCCCTATGCACCTCACATGGTGAACACACTTTTAGTCGTTATGGTAGTTGGAACCCATTTCATTAAATTAGTTCTAGGAATTTTAACATGAGATTCAAATTGCATGAGAGTCAAATTCTTAGTCTCAAATTCCTCCAAACTCAAAACATTAATTAATGAATAAGATCAATTATAACAAATATTCATGAGAGTCAAACTTCTAATCTCAATCTCAAATTCTCAAGTGCCTAGTGAAGTGTTCAAATAGAGTTAGTTCATTCAAAACACAAATGAATGAAGAAGCCAAGTTTAAACAAGCATGCATGAGAGTCAAATTCCCAACGTCAAGTGCCTAGTGAAATGTTCAAATAGACTTAGTTCACTCAAAACTTAATATTTGAAGAAATTATAGTGATAAAGCAAGGCTACCCTTTTTTTCCCCGTATCTTTGTCTGATTTTTCCACGTGAAGAGGGCAGCGGGGGCAGGTCATGAAAATAAGCGAGAGTAGATTTTATAACCCCCACGACCCCCTTAGTTTTTCATTCACTTTTGGATTGAGAGAAGAGTGGGTACGCAAGAGAGACCAGTTGGACAAAAGGGAGGAAGCAAGAACAAAGAGAAAGCGTGAGGAGAAGAGAGCTCGTGAACCAGCTATGGTGCCCATCAAGCATAAAAGATATGGATGTCGACAAGTTGCAAAGGCCTTTAAACAATTTAAAACCCTCTTGATCCCCACAACTGCACATTCAAGCTTTGTTTTGGAATGAGGAATCACACGAGAATGAAAGGGAAGCGAGTTGCAGAGGCATCTGGACTAAGAGATATGAGGATTACATAGTTATGGATGAGGGACGTGTTGGCAAGAGACACTACACAAGTCATTTGGTGTTGTCATTTATGGCAACCCTAGTTAGTAATCTCATTCACATCTCGGTAATTGCTTATACCGAAAGTCAAATTGAATAAATGTATTATCTGTCAAAGCTAAAACAGGGTATCCGACAGAGTTGTGTATATTGGTTCATACATAATTTTTTGTTATCATTTTATGTCGTGGATCTCAGGGAAGGTATCTTGATGTATGTACTATCGTATTTGTGAATCATCGAGGTTCACATTGATTGGTGTGCAAGTTAGAAGATCTGGTGTATCGATTTTCAATCTAATAGTGCAGAAAGGCCGACTAAATGAGTGAAGCGTATTGTGGATCTTTGAGACATAATTGTTTATGGTGTTTTGTGTTTGAGACATTGTTTTGGGTCCTCACTATGTTTTGGCCGACATTGGTTGATTCGCATTGACAATTGTCTATGGATTTGAGTCGACAATTTGTATACATTTTTATTTTGTTTAAGCCGACATATGGTTGTTTTAATCTCTAGTGGTGGATATATATAAGCGATCATTCATATCATTTTGATGTGTTGTGATGTGATACGAAAGTTAGAAGGAATATAGATCAATTGTGCACAGTTTTATTTGAGCAGAACAAAGATTGGTGATTTGAATTAAAGAAGACAGAGTTTCATGAGCAGAAGTAGATAGAATGTGAAAAATGTGAATAATGTGCTTAACCAGAACTATACTCAGGCATTTGCAGATGCTACTTCATAGTTCATCTACTCCAGTAGTCTTCTTTTGGGCATAAAGTCTTTTGTATTTGAGTAGTGAGCTCTAGGAAGTACACCTGAATGCATGTGCATTCCTTTTGTAAACACTTATATTGAGTATACTCAAATTATGGATTAACCTCCACCGTGGTTTTTCCCCTAACAAGGTTTCCACGTAAAAATACTTGTGTTATGGTGTTGTGACCTTTCTTGTCTTGTGTTCTTGCATCTTTCTTTTGGTTCAATGCTATAAGTGGTTTAAAGATCAAGTTAATAAAGCTAGATTTTGTAGAACACTGATTCACCCCCCTCTCAGTGTTCCTTGATTCCAACAAGACGGTGTGTAGAGAGAAGGAGATTCACAACCCTTCTCAAATATTTAGCTTAAATGCTTTGTTTTGGGGAGAAATGGCATAAAATGTCAATATAGGAGGCTGAGAAAGAGGAGAACAAAAGAGGAAGTGCAATATGTAAGGTCCCACCCTACATACAACTATTATAACTTGTGTTTCCTTGGTAAGTTTCATTTCTAGCATTTAGTCAAGTTAACTAATGATTTATGTAGCATTGATCTAGTATGAACCTTGTGTTTTATGTTCACATAATACAAATAGATATCATTGTGTAGGCCAAGTGGATAGAACATTAACCATGTCAATACACTCAGCTAATGTTTTATGTATAAACTCAATCAAGAAAAAGTCACTCAATAGGATTTTGAGTACCATAAGTTTATACCATGTGACTTTAGATGGTATAGAGATATCAAGTTTTGCAAGTTTTGTTAATATTCCTTGTTGGATTTTAGATGCATATGATGTTAATATAATACGTAAGGTAGTATCACTAGTAGGTTCTATATGTGCCATCAAGAAATATCAAACTAATATAACTATTACTTCACTTTTGTGGTTTCTTACCTTGTAATTTAGGATTGAAAAGAAAAGTGGTCCTTGAAATTATTTATTATTACAAATTGGTGACTATGTTGTTATATTGTCATCTAAATAAAGAGAAATCAACCTTGTTTAAATATTAACATGTTATCATAATTAAAAATAGAGCAAAGAACTGAATAGCCACACTGATTATAATTATTCATAAACTATTGTTACAATTTATAGATTTTTGTAAACTCACCAGTTTCCCTATCAAACCGGTAAAGAATCTTACAACATAGCAATTATTGCCAGCCACCTACAAATGATCTACAGTTAACTAAATAGTATTGACACATAACTAAATGACTCACTTATATGCAAATGACACATCTACAATTAAGTTGGAGTGTATATTTCAACACCCCCTCTTAACACTACAACACTAAACTAATTGACTACAAAACAATAGGAAATACATTATGCAAAAGTTGTTATTTGAAAATAGTTCTCAGACCAATAAGAATTCTTCAAACTGCTCCCAAGTATAGTCACCTAGCTATCATCCAAGTTCCCAACATCATTGGACAACATTTGCACATGAAGTATCTCATCACCCTCGTAAAGGTATGATATTGAACTTCCGGATTTTGGATACCCCTCTGAACTATTGGACATCAATCTTCACATGCATGTCTCGTAACCCCAATGAGGTATAGTTCTTGTCCACAAACACCTCAAACTATTGAGCATCTATCTATCCTCTATTGCATTTTTCCTTATCTTCAAATTGTTGACCTCTTCAAAATAAAATAACAGATCCATCTTCAATGGAATCCTCTTCGTCTTCTGGTTCTTCAGTAATGGTTGACATTCTCTCAGTTCTTAATGCTTAGCAGCAACAAACTTCATTGTAGCAAGAACAAAAAACTTATACTTTCACAACAACAAGATCCACCATGAGCTCTAATACCAAATTAAAAATAGAGAAAAGAAATGAATAGCCACACTGATTATAATTATTCATAAATTGTTGTTACAATTTATAGATTTTTGTAAACTCATAGTTTCCTTATCAAACCGGTAAAGAGTCTTACAACACAACAATTGTTGCCAGCCAACTACAAATGATCTACAGTTAACTAAATAGTTTTGACACATAACTGAATGACTCACTAACATGCAAATGACACATCTACAGTTAAGTTGGAGCGTATATTCCAACAATCATGATAGACATTTTGAAAAACTTCTCAAGTTGCTATGTTAGATGATACTTTATATGCACCAATGTGGATGTTAATATGTGGAATCTAGAAGTTATTGTATAATAATTTACTAGCTATAGCAATTTAATTTAAGTATAAAAGGGATTCAATTTGAAAAGGTGTATATAGTTAGAATAGTGCAAAACAAGGAAGTTTAATGTGGATCATCACTATTTAGATCATTTTGATTTTGTTTAATATCAATGCAAATTGGCATTGTGACAAAATAGAATAAAATAAAATAAAAGGATAATGGACAAGAAAGTGCTAATTGTGTTCTTGAATGATTTTTTTTATGAGAGTGCTAGGCTAGTTAGATATGTTGCAATTTAGTAATCAAGGTTACAAGCCTTAAAGAGATAGAATTGATAATGGCTAACATTGAGTGGCAAGATTTGTTGTACTACAACACAAGTCTACATTATGATCATTCTAAAGAAGCACACCAAACCATGTTGAGGTATGTAAGTTTAGTTATTGTTTAACTGATAATGAAATTTTGGATATCTCATTCGAGTATTGATACCATGATGCACTAAAAATTGCACTAAGTTATGCAAATATATATAAAAGTGCCAATGGGGAAATAAGAGAACCTTTAAGACCCTAAGCATCCTTAGTTCACATTTTGGGTTAATGTGTTGTTTGTGTTATTTTCTTTTTGTGTCTTAAGTTATTTTGATATGAGAAGTTTATTGACTAGGTGAGCTTATGGAGGTGTATTTTGGGTGTCTTAAATGGGATGTGAATAGTGTAACCCGTGCACATCTTGGGAGGCCAATTTTAAGAAGTGAAAAATAAGGAAATCGGAGTTATTTAGTAGTTTTAAAAGACCCCAACCCAATGTCTAAGAGAGGGCGTGTGAATGAGAGGTTAAAAGGGAGTTTGAGTTATGTTGGAGGGGGATCATTCATTCATTTTTATGTTTTATTTCTTCTTCTGGGCTAGAGGGTTTTGGGGAGAGGGAGAAACTATCTTGTTGGTTGGTTGTCACGTATTGATTTTGTTAATTATTTAAATGCAATTATTAATCATGAGATTTTTAATTATTATGTTAGATGATTATTTAAAATTTAAATTTAAATTGAAATTGAAGTTGAAATGCAAATGCAAATGAAATGATTTGAAATGCATTTTTTATTAAATTTGGGGTTTGTCATTGCTGATGAAAATCCAAGTGCAAGTGAACGCAGGAACAGGTGAACAAGAATGAAGGCGAGAACATCAATCAAGTAGAGTCGTTTTAGCCATTAGACGTTTATGAGGATGATGGAATCTCACACACACTTAGTTATTATTTTAATGTATTTTTGTGATGATTATTATGGAAAATTTTAAAATAAGTTTAATTGATTTCTCAAATATATGTGAAATAGAATATGTTTGCTTAAAATGTCGATTTGATTATTTTGTGAGGAAATTGATTTTTATTTAAAGAAATTGAATTCCTTGTGAATATTTTATTGTTAGTTAAAAATAATAATGTTGTTATTTCAAACTTTTGGAATAAACTTTTAATTGCGAAAATATAAAAGTTTAAAATAGTGTATTGATGTAATTGATATTTTCTCATTTGAAAAATAAAAAAGGAAATATAAATGTTTAAATAATTAAATATAACAAACTAAGTTATTGAAAACAAATCAAAACAAGCAATAATTTTGCAATCAAAATTGGAATTGAATTCAAATCAGCAGTTTACAATTGAAGAAAATATATTTCAATCAAAATTTAAACTTGGAGCTATGGCCAAATAGACTGGAGATCAAAGCTAAGAAAGTGGATCTGGGTTTGTAAATAACTCCATCTTTTGCATGACTAAGAGGGAGAGGAAATTCGAATTGGGGGGAAGGAGAGTGAAAATCCGTTTTTGATATTTGAACAAAAAAAGAGACACGGTATTATTGATATTTTGTAGGGGATTCATTTGGTTTTGGAAAGCTAAGGAGGGAGTTTATTATTGTTAAGTGATCCATTTGCATGCGCAGACCCAAGGGAGAACAGAGAATTTGATCTTGGATTTATGTTTTGATTGGTAACCATTACTTGTTATTCTCCATGCGTAGCTAAGAAGGGAGGTTCAAACAAATACCTTCCACACTCCCTATTCCCCACACAGGCAGTAAAGGGAGACTATGCAACTTTAGTTGCAACTCTTACATGAAGTGCGACCCAAGGGAGAAAGAGGTGTGGCAGGGAAGGAGGCAGCAGGGGGAAAGATAGAAGGGAGGACAGGGAAGAAAGGAGGGACGTACAGCCTGTTCAACAGGTAAACAAAAAACAGAATTTGTCTCTCCCTATTGCGCATGAGATAAGGAAGCAGAACAATAGGGTGGAAATAGAAAGGAGAGGCATGTAGGTAAAGACTTAAGGCAGGAAAAAAGACAGAGGATAGGTGCAGCCAGAAGAACAGAGGAACGACAACATAAAGAACAAAGGAAACAAATAATCAATTTCCAGATTCAAGAAATTGCCAAGTAGACAAATTGAAAACCAATTCAAAATTAATACAATACTGAGTTAAATTATTTTCTATTTTACTTGTAATTTAGTTTTGAACAGGAAAGAAAATAACTCTTGTTGTCAAATTTAGGAAAAAGATTAAACATCAAACTGTTTTTACCAGAAAACCATTGAACAATTAGAAACATAAAATTATAAAAGACTATGAATTTATTCATTCTTTTTGGAGATTCTGATTAGTAAATTGAAAAGATCAAAACAGAAAATAGTAAATTTTTAGATCTATATAGATTTGGAAAAGCTTCAAAAATCCAAAACTGTCAAATAGATTTACTTCTCAAAACGAATGAAACATAAAAGATAATGATTTTATAAAATACTTTTTGGTATATTAAATGTATTCGAAGAATAAGATTTAAAATCAAAGATATTTAGAATGAAACTAAAATCACTACGAAACAGAAATAAAAATGAGTGTTAAACATGTTTTTTGAAAAGTTATTATTTATTTTCTAGAAATGTGAAAAACATAAAATAAATCAAGTAAATTAAAAATATGAATTACTTGGAAACAAAACGAATTAGAACAGGATCATTTGAAATGAGTAAATGAACCGAAAGGTGTGCTCATTTATGTCTGTTTAAATATGTACTAGATTAACTTGAGATACACCTTTTTTTTATTATTTTATTATTTGATTAAATATTAATTTAATGGTGGTTATGTTTTAAAACAATGAAAACACTGCATTAGAACCATTTTTGCTTGAAACAAGATTGCAATTAAGATGTTGTGAAAGATTATTTTTATTTTGAATGGAACCATGCATGCTTGATAAATGAATGTGCATGACATGTGTTTGGAAAGTTACCTTTCGGGATGGGTGCTAAATATGGGTTTATAGAGAGTGTAGTTTTGTTTTTCCAAAACTGTTTTTATTGCCATGCATGACATTTTACTTGGCCAAGTAACTTAAGGACCATTGAAATAGATGGAATGAATTAACTCTCTACCATATCCTAATATCGAACTTGCTTGTTTCTTAAATGAATTAGAAAAATGAAAATGCTTGTGGTTTTACTAGTTATACTAGGCACGCACCAAATTCCATCTTGTTTGTCGACTACTTTTTGCTAAGCGATTCATGCAGAGTCGAGTATTCTTTGAATGACTAAAGAATTTTGGGGAACCATAAACTTCGAGGTTTGGCAAAAAAAACGCCTGATTCTTGTTATCGTCTTCATGTTTGAAGATAAGCTATTGGATTGAAGATCAAAGGATTTTTTCTTCAATTATGTATTATTTATTTCTTGAATTGTGTATTGTAGAGCTTAAGACAACGGAATGCCTAAGTCTCGAATTGTAAACCTATGTTACAAATACTTTTGTATTATTATCAATGTTGTGTAAGATGACACGTGTATGAATTTAATTGGAAGTATTATGAATCTATTTATCGACTTTAATTGTTTGTTTTGAAATTGTTGGATTTTATGATGTCTAATGAATGAAGTGTCGACTTTCTTTTGAATATAAATGAATTTATTTAAAGTATTGCCAATGTTTTGAATTAAAGAGTTTCGCTCTTTACATTGGTTGAATGGAAGGGAGAAAGTGAGACTGCATCTTGGCATTATGTCCATCTTGGGAAGTAAGTCATCAGGGGCTCAACTCCATTGTCTGTGAAACCATTATGTTGAACTTGATGTATTCTTGTGATGAGACATAAATCTAAAAATTTCCCTTAAATGGTTGTGTATCTCTTGAATATGAGATTTCTAGTTGTTGTGCTAGTCCATGTTGTGTGTGTGGTCAAGTTTGTTTTATGTTAGTTGTCTATGTGGAATCTAGTAGGGTCTTAAAGATTCTCTTGGCTTGGGGGTATGGTGAGAGTTTTCATAACTCGAGGACCCATTAAGGTTGGGTGGAAAGCATTTCCCCTCAAGTAGCTAAAAGCCTGCAACTACAACAAACAACTCTTCGTGTAAACAGAGTTTGGTTGTGAAGGTTGCTACTGTATGTGTGGAATTGTACAAACATTATGAGGATGGAAATGTTATAAAGGGAACCTGTTGAGGCCTGAAGATGAATGTTGAGTTGCAAATAAAAAGGATTGTTTATGTCTTTAAGATAGGGGTGTGGTTGTAAAGTTATGGATGTCACTCTTTTTAAGGCAAGATGTGAGTATTGTTCTATACCATACACTATTCCGCTGAGTCTCAAATTGATGCATGAAATTTAGTATTGTCTGATATATTCATTTGCCTGAAGTGAAGTTATATTTAAAAGAAGTCATTTAGATGATTATGCAAGTAGAGGACAGGGCATGTAGGAGAAATATTTAGAACCAATTTAATGCTTATTGATAATACTACACATTTTTAATGTTCTGTTGATAATGTTGCACACCATTTCTTGTAAATTTTGTCATTTACTTTCGAGTATAAAATATAAATAAAGAAGTTAAAATATATATATATATATATATAAATACATAACATTACTTGTAAGGTTACTAAGTTGCGAGCACCTTCCATTACACCTGTTAACCTGTGTATATTAAGTTTCACACAATATTGAATCTTCACGTCACAAACATATGACAGTAATGTAAATAAACTTGTATAAAACCCTTTATTTAATGAATGAACGTTGTTTAAAAAAACTTTTAAATGCAAAATAAAACTCAAAATACAGGGAAAGAAAAGGTCGCGTAATTTTAAAAAAAAAAATTAATAACATTAATTTAAATTGCTTGTTCACTGGCTTCTTGATTGCTTGACTCAGGCCTGAGGGACGTGGTCCCTGCTGGGCACATGCCACAGTGGGTGGTCTACAGTCCCACCAGGAGAGGGTGTCACCTCCAAACGGGGTCACCTCTTAGAAGGGAGAAAATAATAAATAAAAAATAAAATGCATTTTTATATAAAATAAGAGCCAAAACAAAAATTCATGACCAAAGATAAAAGATGACAAATAGAGAGTTGAGATCACAGAGGAAGGCACCTGTGAATAAATTATAGAACAAATCCCCAATCTGACCTAAACTCTAAGACCATGAGCAAGTGTTGCAGATTTGCAACAAAAGAAAACTCCTCCAAACATACTCTGGTGACTTTGCTAGCTAGAGAGACCCATCAAACGTTGTCACGTATCTCGTTCCCTTGCTTTCTAGGTTTTTAGATGCCTCCATACTTGCTGAGACGTCGCTGCAAGTAGATCTTAGGGTTAGGGTTGCCGCCATTTTCCTATGTTGCCGCCATTTGTAGATCTACACTATAACTATTGCCAGAATAATTTATTTTTTGATTCTTTAAACTCTCCTTTATCAAAGTCCTTCTTACGCAATTGGTAGCATTAAGCATCCCCAAAAATTCTGCCAACATCCTAATTAATCGTTCAACTACCACAATTCCTGGGCATGCCTAAATCGATTTCCTCAGTAGGAATTATAATAAATGGCAGGTTGTGTTGTCAGCCAGTTAATAGTGAGGAAAAATATTGAGGCAGAATATTAGTTTACCTTAATTGCATTAATTCTGGCTGTCAGCGTATGATATCCCTCTGTCATCATGAGGCGTTGGCGTAGGAAGCTTTGGTGGATTCTTCCTCTAAAACTATTCTTTCAACTTATTTAATCCCTTGCCTTCATGGCACGTCGCCGCTAAAAAAAATACAGTACCGAGCCAAAGGAATGGGTGGAGTAGTTTAAAGTTTGTGCATAGTTCTTTCTCCATTGCAATTTATCTTAATTCGATGAAGGCACCTCAATTGGATAGACTCAGATATAATAATAGATCCCTACCTCACCTTTAGTGTGAGGAATGCATAGTCTAAAAAAAATGGGAGAGGATTATTTCCCCATGCCTAATAGATGCCCTAAGAAATACGAAAAGTCTAACTCTTCATTTGTTCCTCTTCCTTCCCTTTTAAGGAAAATAATTTTATGCATATAAAATAATTAATTTATGTTTATTAGTTTCTACGGAGTTTACTATTGTAATCATTGCATTTGTTTTTTAATTAGTTGTTTGGTCAATGAGATTGTATTGTTTAAATTTTTTTTGTCTTTTTCTTATAGTTAGGATTTATGCGCATATTTTTGTGCTTAAAAATTATGGTTTATCTCTTTTTCTATTGGTTTGAGTAGGTTGATTTTTTATTTTCCTTTAAGTAAATTAGGGGAAAAGGGGGACATTGTATACATTACATATTGTGACAAATATTTAATCGGGGGATGCATATAGTGCGAGTTTTGGCGACGGGTTGGTGTGTACTGAAGCAATGAATGCATGTATAATGCATTAAATGCAAAGCTCACGATATGTGTTGGACAGTTGATGTGTATGCAAGCAGATAATGCATAGTTAATCCATGAAATATGAGGAAAGTGTTTTTTTTGCTTATTGTTTGTTGAGAAGCTTACGTGTTTTTAGTTATGGGTTTTCGTTTTTGATGCTTGTGATTATGTGTAGTGTTTGAATGAGGGAGGAGTTGAAGGAACAATGTGCAACTAGTGAATGGGTCGTTTGTTTGTTTTTGATAGTTGATAAGTAGAAGCGTTACAGGGGAAATTGAATACTTTGAGCAAGGTCTTATGGACTATGGGTGTGAGATGTGTTGGAGGGTTGGTGGGTAAATATGTAGTGAATGCATAATTAATTCATGAAATTTTAGGCGAGTGTTGGGTTTTGTTTGTGCTAATTATTGTTTGTTAAAAAGATTGTGGGTTTTTTAGTTGTTGGTTGTGGTTTTGCATGTTTGTTATTCTGTAAAAGTGCAGTGGTCATCAATGGCTTCGTTGTGTGTTTATGATACTTAATAACTAAAAGTATTGCTTATTGTTACAAGGGATAACAGGGCAAGTGGGTACATTAAATTACATGTGCTTTGAGCAAGGTCTTGTGGACTATGGAGGCAGTGAATGCATTAATTATGTGTTTATTACTTGAGTGGCTAGTGCGCTATCAGGAAAGCTCTGAAAACAAATTATGTGAGATGTGTTGGAGGGCTGGTGGGTACAAAAGTAGTGAATGCATAGTTAATTCATGAAATGTGAGGCGAGAGCTGGGTTTTATTTATGCTTATTCTTGTTTGTTTGTTGTTTGTTAAAAAACTTGTGTTTTTTTATTTTTTAGTTTCGTTCTTCGACGTTTGTTATTGTGTGGCAGTGCACTATTGGTGAGTGGCTTGTTTCTGTGTTTATGATGCTTGGTTACTGTTACAAGGGCTAAATGAGGAATTCCTGAAAAAAATTATCATGTTGGTTTATTTTTTTGCAATATTTATTGTTGTTTTTGTAGTTCAAGTTTATGAATTTAGTGTATTAATTGTCATGGGTTGTGGTCATTTGTTTAATTTGTCCCTATAATAGGAACGATTACTTACAATTGGAGTTGGAGGAAGACTTCTATATGAGCACAAATATACTTGGTTGTTGAACAAGGGACTAGAAGGTCAGATTCTTGTATCATTCTTACCCTTTGTTTCCAATGAATTTTAAGTCTTCCAATGTGCATAAAATTTATGCTTTGGAAGAGTTGTGAACAATAAAAGAGAAGCTTGGTTCAAGAATTTGACTTACTAAATAGACAAATGAGCATAGTGAATGGCATGTCATGTAATTCATTAAAATAATTATTTTTTTGTTGAAAAGTAGGTCACTATTGCAATTGTTAGTTTGTGTCGATAGGAATTTTTAAATTGCATTTGTTGAATTTGCTTTCCAAATAGTTGCTTGTTCATCTTAAACTTGTTTCTTGTGTGTTTATTGTTTGTTGAAGAGCTTGTGTATTTTTAACTTTCTATGTTGTTGATGTTAGAAAGGCTACGAGGAAAAATGGGTAGATATAGTTGGTTGTTGAACAAGGAACTGGAAGGTCAGATTCTTGTATCATTCTGACAAATGAGCATAGTGAATGAAATTCCATGTAATTCGTAAATATGAAGTTATTTTTATGCAGGGAAGCAGGTCGCTATTGCAATTGTTGAATTTGTTTTTGAATTAATTGCTTTGCCAATCAAATTGCATTGTTTAAAATATTGTTGTCTTTTTTCTATAGTTGGGATTTAAGAACATATTTTTGTTTAAGTAAATTAGGAAAATAGGAGGATATTATGTATCCTGAAAAATATTTAATCAGTGGATGCAAATTGTGGGTGCTTTGGAAGTGGGGTAATGGGTTCTGAAGCAGTGAATGCATGTTTAATCCATATGAAAATTGTGCGAGGTGTGTTGGAGAGCTAGTGATTATGGAAGTAGTGAATGCATAGTTAATTCATGAAATAATAGGTGAGTGTTGGGTTTTGTTTGTGCTCATTATCGTTTGTTGAAAAGCTAGTGGATTTTTTAACTCTTGGTTAGCTTTTGTATGTTTGTTATTCTATAAAAGTACAGTGGTCATGAATGGCTTGGTTGTTTGTTTATGATACTTGATAACTAGAAGTATTGCTTGTTGTTAGAAGGGCTAACGGGGCAAGTGGGTACATTAAATTACATATGCTTTGAGCAAGGTCTTGTGGGTTGTGGGGGCAGTGAATGCATTAATTATGTATTTATTGCTTGAGTGGCTATTACCCTATCAGCAAAGCTCAGAAAGAAAAATGTGTAAGATGTGTTGAAGGGTTGTTGGGTACAAAAGCAATGAATGCATAGTTAATTCATGAAATGTGAGGCAAGTACTAGGTTTTGTTTGTGCTTATTCTTGTTTGTTTGTTGTTAGTTAAAAAGCTTGTGTGTTTTTAGCATGATGCTTGGTTGTTGTTACAAGGGCTAATGAGGAATGCTTGCAAAAATTTATAATCTTGGTCTATTGTTTTGCAAATTTTATTATTGTTTTTGTGGTTCAGGTTTATGAATAGCGTATTATTTGTCATGGACTGTGCTCATTTGTTTAGTTCTGTCATGTGCCTCTAGTATTCATTTTCTTGTAAGCAAAGTAGAAAAGTGGAAATAGATGACAAATTTTGCAGATAACTATAATGCATTGTAGAGCAATGAATGCATAGCTAATGCATTAAATACTATGTCAATAGTGGCACAATTGTCATGTTTTCTAAGCCTAGGGTTACATTGCACAGTTGTTATGTTATGTGGGCTATGATCTACAAATACTGTAAAGAACATTTTGTAAATTAATTGTTATGACTCAGTAGAGTTTGTTAGCTATTAAATATTTGTGAAAAATACATAGAGTTCTATTCTACTAACTTACTTAAACAAAAATAAGTAGTAGACTTGTTGGCATTTAATGCATTAGTTATAGATTGATTGACAAGCCTGTCATTTCCAATGTACATTATACAATTGTAATAGTGAACTACTTTGATCACAACAATGACTTGCCTTTGTGCAAAATTCCATGCACATGAAGTGCATGATGGCAGTAAAACTGATACAATTTGCATTCAATTATTAATTTTAGCATTTTCATTTGTAATACTTGCTTGGCCAATGAAATTTGATTGTCTTGCAGTAGGTCTACTATTGATTTTAGTTTCAGTAAATTAGGAAAATATGGGAACATTATATACTTGACATTTATGAACATATTTTTGATATTTGAAAAGCATTATTTATTTGTTTTGCTAGTGGTATGGAACAATCCCAATACCTTGTAGTATGTGAATTGTGAACAAGTGTAAACAGTAATGTTTGTGTATGCTTTGTTGTGTTGCACACATTGTGAATGTCAAATGAGTGCATGGATGGTGAGAATGGCGAGGGTGTTACATGTGAACATGTGAGAATATAGACTTGAAATAAATTTGTTCATTGATTGATGCATTAGAATAACAGTATGCGTTGGAGGGTTGGTGGGTACAGAAGCAATGAATGCATAGTTAATTCATGAAATGTGAGGAGAGTACTGGGTTTTTCTTGTGCTTATTCTTGTTTGTTTGTTGTTTGTTAAAAAGCTTGTGTGTTTTTAGCATGATGCTTGGTTGTTGTTACAAGGGCTAATGGGGAATGCTTGCAAAAATTTATAATGTTGGTCCATTGTTTTGCAAAAATTATTGTTGTTTTCATGGTTCAAGTTTATGAATAACATATTATTTGTCATGGGTTGTGCTCATTTGTTTAGTCTTGTCATGTGCCTCTAGTATTCATTTGCTTCTAAGCAAAGTAGCAAAGTAGAAGTAGATGACAAATTTTGCAGACAACTGTAATGCATTATAGAGTAGTGAATGCATAGTTAATACATTAAATACTATGTCAATAGTGGCACAATTGTTATGTTTTCTAAGTCTAGGGTTACATTGCATAGTTGTTATGTTATGTGGGCTACGATTTGCAAATAATGTAATTTTTTTTCTGTAAATTAATTGTTATGGCTCAATAGAGTTTGTTAGCTATTAAATATTTGCGAAAATACACAGAGTTCTATTTTGCTAATTTACTTAAACAAAAATGAGTAGTAGACTTGCTGGCATTTAATGCATTAGTTGTAAATTGATTGAAAAGCCTGTCATTTCCAATGTACATTATACAATTGCAAAGTGATCCACTTTGATCGTAGCAATGACTTGCCTTTGAGAAAAGTTCCATGCACATGAAGTGCACGATGGCAGTAAAGTTGACACAATTTGCATTCAATTATTAATTTTAGCATTTTCATTTGTAATACTTGCTTGGCCAATGAAATTTGATTGCCTTGCAGTAGGTCTACTATTTATTTTAGTTTCAGTAACTTAGAAAAATATGGGAACATTATATAGGCATTTATGAACATATTTTTTATGTTTGAAAAGCATTATGTATCTATTTTGTTAGTGGTATGGAGCAATCTCAATACCTTGTAGTATGTGAATTGTGAACAATTGTAAACTATAATGCTTGTGTATGCTTTGTTGTGATGCACACATTGTAAATGTCAAATGAGTGCATAGATGGCGAGTATGGCAAGGGCGTTGCATGTGAACATGTGAGAATATAGACTTGGAACAAATTTGTCTGTTGATTGATGCATTAGAATAGTAGTATGTTGTTGCTATATAGAGCAATATTATTTTAGATCTTTTCCACTATAGAGACTTGCAATGCATTAATTATGGCTTGATTGATTTGATAGGCACTAGCCTGATAGAAAATCCTATAAAATTTGGATTGAATGACTAGATGCTTGCAAAAATCCATTGCATTTTTCAGTTTCTCTTCAATATGTATCATTTTGCTGGCAAAGCTAGCACGATTTGCATTTAGACAATAAATATTTGCAGCAATCTGGTCTTCTCTTTTTTGTTATTCTTTTGTTGTTGGCTCTTTCGTCTATATCACTATATCTCATGTTCTATGACTTAAAACTTTTTGTTGTTTTTGTTTTGAAATTGACATCTTTTCCCTTTATATGCTAGACAATACTTTATTTTCTTATGTTTCGGTTTGAATGGATTAAATTTTGGTGTTGCAACTTTTTAGTATGAAATACATTAGCAATACAAAACATGCATGTTTTTAAAGGGCAAGTTGCTATTGCATATACAAAGAGGAATAGAAGACCTACTGTATTCAATAGAGAGAGAGAGAGAGATAGATGATATATTTGAGACATGAAAGATTAAGTTGATAGTTGATTGAGTTCTATTTGAGCTGCTTTACCAGTTACTTAGTTTTTATGGATAAATTAGTAAGCAATAGCATCCAATTTATAAAAAAAACATAGCGAATGCAAAGGGCATGTTTACTATTGCATTTACTGAATTTTCTTTTGAAATAGTTGCTTGATCAATGAAATTGAACTGTTTAAAATATTTTGGTTTTTTTCCTACAGTTGGAATTTAAGGACATTTTTTGTGTTTGAAAATTATAATTTATCCAGGTTCTTCTATAGGTTGGAGTAGGCCTATTATTCATTTTCATTTAAGTAAGCTAGTACAATAGAAAGACATTATATATTGTGTCAAATATTTAATCAGCGCATGCAATATGTGCAAGACAACAAGAATGAAAATTTTGCTGACAAATGTGATATGTTGGTCTTAATCAAAGGAACCATTCCTAAATAGGAATGCTTGTGTATGCTTCCACATCGTACTAACCTCAGGACAAGGGCAACTACTTAAGTGACTTTGTATAATTTATACAGTTGAAACAAGTTATTATTGCAATTGTTCAATTCACTTTTGAAAGAGTTGCTTGTCCAATGAAGTTGTATAGTTTAAAATACTTTGCTAGCAGGGTAATGTCTATCCAAGCAACTAATTCAGAGTAAATGCATTGTATGCTTGTATAAGGAAGAATACCTAGCTCAAAGATCTAAAAGATTATTGCTTTATTTGGCAATAATAGACTGTGAGATATTGGGATTGGTCCCTATCACTGGTAGTACAGTGAAGCCTTTGATGCAATGTTCAAATTATAGAAATGTTTAGTTTATGTAATTTGATTCATTGGAATGGGTTGTATATGAGTAGCATGGCATATGTCATGGACTGCACACATTTGTTTCTTTAGCCCTTGTAACAACGTGTAATAGTTTTGGTTAAAAAGTTTCACATACGAACAAATAACATGGAGAGCTAAAAACATACAACCTTTTGAACATGCAATAAACAAAAAAGAATTAACTATGCATTTTTTGCTTGCATACTTTTCATCTCTCAAAGATGTCTTGTACATTAGATAAAGAATGAAATAGGTCCTTGATGCTAGTTATGTATCTTTTAAAGTGTTTGAAATTAGTAAATTAGATAACTATTGGAAGTTATAGACAAAGCCTTATTCAAGGTGATACTAATAATGACAGTCTTCTGTCTCTAATGATCTTGAGAATTGATCAGTCATGATGACATACAAAGTGAGAAACTCCCTCATAGTGGTAGGACCGATCTTGATATGAGAATTAGGATCATTTATACCATCAAATTTTGTAAGCATATTTAGAGGCTTTGGAAAACACACCCTTTGGTAACATGAGAGACTAAAGGCATGTGAATGTATTTGAAATTATTGAGCATAGATATTATTCTCCATAAGTCTAAGTGGTGATGGCATGCTAAAAATTATAGCTTAGGTGGAGTACCATTTAGAGAGTATGAGTGGTAATGAAACATCTAATCACACATCCCCTCCTTTGACTTGGGCCCATTAGCATTGGAAAAATTCTTCATGGGATCTTGTTGATCTTGATGCAAAAAACATGTTAGTATGAAAATTTAAGCATTCAATGCTTGTTGTAGAAGTATGAGATTTGGATTGTAAATTTTTCTTGGTAGTGTAGTAGCACTAGTGTGTATTCAATATGTTTAGGATGTTGAGCACCTTGAGTGAAGAATATTGTGATTGGTCTAGAGTCTAGGTTGTAATGATATTATGATTAGGTGAAGAGGTATTGTTCTCATAGTTATTATTGACAATTATAAATTCTTGATGAGAATATAGTAGATTTTCATCTATTCCTAAGGCATTAACATTGTGAGGCTAATTTTGATTGGTTTTGTGAGGTTAATTTCCTTCATACCTCATACTACAAATATAGATTAAGGCTTGAAAATTAGGCATAATAGATGGATAATGAAGAATAAAAATGTTGTGTCCTTACATGATATTAAATCAATAGGAAGACTAATAATATTTGTGGTTCAACATAGTGACACATTAGTCTATGTAGGATGTATTGTTCTTGGATTGAGCCTCGTATATAACATTAGAATTATGGGAGTAGCTATGAATAATGACTATATGTTTGTTATAGACTTCAATTGTAGAGGGTTGGACATTGTGATTTTTTCCTCTCAATGATATCTTAGGATTGATGCAGGGGAAATGATTTTGATTGGATTGATTAGTTTCTTCTACTCTATGCACTAGAGACGAGTCTAAAAATATGTTAAGAGGCATAACTTGGAAACTAGAGGAGATATAAAATTATAACGAAAAGAAATCAAATTCAATTGGGATGTCAATGTTACCAACTATATGGGTTGAAAAAGCATATGAGAATTGATTATCCAAATTTAGAAGCTAAAAGAGGTTTCCTCTACCAAAGAGGTGATGCGCATGCTGCAAGTGTCTAGATAAGGGCACTAAGTAGATCTACATATGACATACGCTTCTAGTATGGATGGGATATGCCCACCCTTTATTCATAAATCAAGTCTAGTAAACTTCAAATTTTCACTAAAGTTATCTTGTCTATTGCATTGGATGTATAATTAGACTTAGGACCCTCGAGTTACATAGAAAAGAGGAATAGATAAAAACCTATTATGTTAATCTTGTAGAAAAATAAATTAAATAGATAGAATGGGAAAATGCACTAATACAAACTAGAAGTGGTGTCTTGTACATATAGGTTAGAAGATTGGAGAAATTTGGACAAATGTAGGCTTTGTAATTGCTAAGTTGTAACAAAGGGGCATTGTAACTAGCATAGATATCTCAAAAATGGTTTTAGAAAGGTATAAATAGAATATATGTCTAGACATGCATATTTGACAAGTGAAAATGACATATATGTATAAATAAGGGCCTTAAATAGGTGAAAATGGTACTGATGTATAGATAAAGGCACTAGATAGATAGAAAGAGATAGAGGGAGAGGGGAAGAGAGAGATAGGGATGCTAGAGAAAGATTAAAAGGAAGAGATAGAGAGATCGAGAGGAAGAGTGAGCTAGAGAGAGAGAGAGAAAGAGGGAGAGTGAATGAGAAAGAGTGAAAAAGAGTGAGAGAGATATAACATAAAAGAATGGTGAGAGAGATAGAAAGAGATATAAGAGAGGGGGAAGGGGAGAGGGATGGAGATAGATATGATGAAGAGATAAAGAGGGATGAAGAGGGAGAGAGGGGGAGGGGGAGAGATAAAGAGAAAGGGAGGATAGAGAAAGAGTAAAGAAGGAGAGAGGGAGAGATATAAATATAGTGAGGGAGAGGGGGAGACATATAAAGATAGTGATATATACATAAAGAGAGGGATAGGGAGAGATAGAGAAATAAAGAGTTGGAGTGAGATAGAGAGAGGGAGAGGGAGAAATACATAGAAAGAATGAGGGAAAAAAAATATATAGAGGGGGAGATGGGGATATATAGAGAGGGAGGATGAGTGATAAAGATAGGGAGATGGAAAGAGATAAAGATAGGGGAGAGAGATAAAGAGAGAGGAAGGATAAAGAGATAGAGGGAGAGAGAAAGAGAGATAAAGAGGGATAAGGAGAGAGTGAGAGAGAGAGAGAGACAAAGTGTGTGAGAGAGAGGGAGAGGTAGATAAACATAAAGAAATAGTGAGAGAAAAAAAAAATAGAGGGAGAGGGAGAGATAAAGAGAGGGAGAGGGAGAGAGATATATAGAGAGAGGGAGAGGGATAGAGATAAAGGGCAGGGAGAGAAACATAAAGAAATGGTGAGAGAGAGTTAGAAAGAGATAGGAGAGGGGGGGAGGGGGAGAGAGAGATAGATGGAGAATAATGAAGGGAAAGGTGGGTAGCAAGAGAAATGGGTGATGGATAGAGATAGAGAGAGAGGAAAGATAGAGAGATTGAGAAAGAGGGAAAGTAGAGGAGATGGAGAGAGACATAAAAAGATAGTGAGTGAGAGAAATAAAAAGAGAGGGAGAGGGAGAGAAAGAGGGAGAGACTAGAGAAATGCCACGTTTCATGTTGTATCTCTTTATTTTCTAAAATGTCACGTTTCATGTTCCATAAAACACAAGCACATTGTAAAGTCAAAAAACTTCTTGCCCTTTTTTCTTTGGGATAGGTTTGGATAACAAACCTATAGGCTTGGACTATTTTTTTTCCTCCATTTCATGTATTTTTTATCTTTAATGGAGTTTATCAACTTGCACATGTCATCGGGTTTGCACATTGTATAATTATATTTAATAAAATTACCACCAAAATTTCACACATCTTAGATTTCTAACCATATAATTTTTTATATTTAAAATATATTAACATATTTATTTTAATTTCTTTTACTCATCTTTCTACATTCCTCAAATACATATGTGTTCATTTTTCTTTTACTAATGTTTCTATATTCCTTAGATACACATGTGTTCATTTTTCTTTATAACTTATGATCTACTTATCAAAATTTGAAAAAAATTATATAGGATTATTCTACTGTTCATTCTTTACACATTGATAATGATATATATATATATATATATATATATATATATATATATATATATATATATATATTAGTGCAAGTTTTGTAACAAACACACTCAATGATGTGATTTTCAGGTTGCATCCACTTTGAAAAATCATAAAAAAAAATTTCAATTAAAAATTATAAAAATAATACAACTTCTAGTACTCACTCTTAACTATATTTCTATCAATTGATTTTCCAAAATACTAAATGCAACAAAAAAATAGAGGGATGCACACCAAACACTATGTTATACTTTAGTGAAAAATAGGAACACTTTTGTGGGCGCAAAAAAAATCATCCTCTTAATCTTAACTATTTTTGAAAAAAATTGCAGTTTAGAAACATGATTAAGAGTACAACAATTCTTGTTATGTTTGTATCTTCAAATTTTGAGTGTATGGATCTCAAATTACTCATCCAAGTTTAGGCTTAGCTGATTTAGAAAAAGAGTGGCCACTTTTGACCCCCTTTTTATATACCATTTCCATGCACTTCCCCTATCCTATATGGACATATGCATTTCATGTGTGGGTAGATTCTTATCCTATTTGGATGGATGCCTATTCCATATGGATGGATGTTTATCCCATTTGGATAGATTTCTATCTTGTATGGATGGATGTCTATTCCAATGGGATAGATGTATGTCTCATATAGATGGATGTCTATCTAATTTAGATGGATGCATGCCTTGTATGGACATAAGATATCTAAGCATGTAAATGTAGGAACACTTGGTTAAAGTTTTAGCAATGGAAGAAAAACAAAGAAGTTTTTTTAAAAAATTGGATACAACTTGAGGGTTCTTATAAGGATTTATGCTTATTCTAAGAAGAGACTCTTCATTTTGGACATGAGAGGTTTTGCATTTTACTATGGTTTGAGGGTACATTATTTTGAGAAACCATTTGTGGTATTCCTCTCCCATTTCCCTATAAATTGGAGGTATTAGATAATAGTTTCATAAGTTTATTTTATAATTACATAGGTGTTGTCAAAATGTTATTAGAGTGAAGAGAGTGTTAGTGTGTTGGATGTATCTCTTTGTTGAAGATCAACAAATACTTGTCTTCTTTCTTGTGTGAAGTTCTTTGAAAGATTTTCTCCACATAATCATGTATTCATATGGTTTGTTCATTTTATTCTTATTAATAATTTTAAATGCAATCACATGGTCATCATATGGTAATCTTTGAATAGTAAATTATATTTTAGATTTGCATACATTTGTAAGAGATTTTTTTTAGAAGTTTCAGCTTGTTTCTCAATATCAAATTGTCAACTCTCCTATATTTTTTATTTGTTACAAGTTGAATTAGTACACATTAGTGTGATTTTTAATTGTCTTGTTATTTAGAGATACCCATTTGAACATGAACTCACACCCTAGCTCATATTAGAATAATCAAACAATGCTAAATCATTTGCACTTCTTGGAGCTTTAAACTTGGAGCCAAAATTTATTTTAGAATCATCTAGGACATTGCATGCTTGAGTATACTATCTTAGATCTCTTGCTAGAGGTTGTAAAGCTAATCAACAAGGGTAGCCAAGGAGAACATGAGCCCTTACAATGTAGCAATTTCTAAATGTTGTTAATCCATACATTTTAGCAAACAACAAAGACACTAAGAAATCAAATTGTAGAAGTAAATATATAACATGAACAATCCCACACCCTATAACATTTCCATGATGTGTGGGTTGAATTCCATGTAACATGGATTCAATCCTACACAATGTGGATTCAATTTACAAAAAAAACAAAAAAACAAAAATGTCACAATTCTTAGGTAGCGAGTAGAATGAGTGCATCTATTTTCTTAACATCGATGATCAAGTTATGTACAACATCAAGTATTATACTTTATCATAACTCTCATAACTAAATACCCAATCCTCCTCATTTAATTCCCAAAGATATCATTCATTACACGTTTATTATTCCCCTATCATTAATTAATTAAAGTTCATTTATTCTTAATTTATATGCATTTATTTAGTTAGCCTAGATTAACATCAAAAAAAATATTCATCCTTTACAATTCTTTGAATTTGAAACAAATATAATATTATTATGTAGTTATTAGTATATCTTTATCACACTACAATTCAACTCTTAAATATTATTATTTTTTTATCGATATTAAACAAAACAATATTATTTTTTGATAAATAAATCTACAATAAAAAATTAGCATAATTTATTTAATTTTTTTTCATAAAACTAATTAAACATACTGTAAATATATTAACATGAAACACTTTTACTCTAGACTTTATTTAAATCTTTACTTTCTATCTTGACCTCACGAACCTTAAAAATCTTCCATTCTACTCTATTCTATCTTTTTTCAAAGTGATGTGTTTTAGCAAGCACGTGTTAGGCTCTGAGCCTCCCATAACATTGCATCCATTAAAGAGGCATGCATGATTTTCTATGAAAGGCGTGCATTAGCCTAATAGGGTTGTCTGTCTTGTCCTGCGAACACGAACATTGCAAATCTGCATGAGGCGGCAGCGTACCAAATCTGATGCTTGAGCCTTGCACAGTAAAAGGTAATAGTTTCATCTGTCATGGTTTTGAGTGAATCCAGAGTCTCTATATAGCCCAACATCACAGCACCCATTTGGGCTATTCAGAGATCTGGATTCCCTCGAAACCGCCATGGAAAATCATAATGTCTAACCTATAATACTTCCTGTTTGCAATTTACACAGAAATATAACTTGTTACGTAGATTTTATTTTAGGTTGAAGGTCCTTTTTCAACGAGGTAATGATAAGGGTTTCGAGGTGTCTATCGTACATCTTTCAGGTTGATACGATAAATGGCTCGTGATTGATTATACATCGAGGTTTTTCAGATGATTGTAATGCGAGATAACCGAGCAACTATATCTGGTTCATGATTAATTTTCTTGTGTTAATCTCTTCTGTTTGGTTTACTTGTATACTCTGTTTAGATCTCATGTAAATATATATGCTTCCTGTGGATTGTGAACATTTAAGCCTTGTAAGCGATTGCATATAAACACAATGGATGCCCATCTACCCTACGGTGCAGTTAGGTACACATGATTTATGAAAGCTTAAATGCGTAATTTTTCAAATTTTAATCGTTAAACTGAAAATTCATGGCGGCCATTTCTTTAAGGGTTAAGACCAACTGGATCGGACATTGTTGGAAGCAAGTTCACAAGATTGCATTTTCTCTAAAACATTATCTAAATTTTTAAAAGAAATTGATAAATCATGTTGTTTTTCACTTCTCTTTGTAGAATCTGGTAAAGACTAGGGTGGAACAGCCCAGCGGTACCCTGGCCTTTATTGGCAGCACACCTAGAGGTCCCCAGAGTGAGATTGGAACCTGCGTCACCATTGAGACAACTATGCATCTTTTCTGCTCATTCACACCTGCTTGTAAGGGTTTTAAATGTTTGAAACAAGTTTTTGTACCCTCTCTCCTCAGAATCTTAGCTAGTTTGGCTAATTTTCCTGTAGTCTACTGATTAATTAAGGGAAACTTTCTTCTCCATATTCTTGTTTGGTCCTTCGAGTCTTGCTACCTTTTTAACTTTTGTGTAGCTTTGGTTCAGCATTGCTGAGAGCTTTAATAATTAGGGTTTTTTACTACTCAGCGTTCTATAGTGAATGGAAGAGGAATTTTTTGTTTTCCACCTGTATCTTATAAACACGAGCAGGAGTGGCACTTCTGCTGAGTAGACGTGCTGTGGTTTGGAAGAGAAAGGCTTTTGATCTCTTAGTTGAGAGCTCGGCACAATACGCAATCTCAAAGTTAGAATTTAAAATAAAGAAGGAATTCCTTGACCAGTAGAGGTCTTAATTCGCTGGAAAATGGTTGGAGGATGTAAGAGTTCTTTCTGATTACAGCATGGAAGAGTTTAATTTTCACCTTGTATTCTGTCTTTATGGTTGAATGCATATCTCTCTTAAAACCTTCGTAGTTCAGATTATTACCCTCTAAGTGTGGAGGACTCGAGAGAAATTGTCAATGCTAAGATTGAGGGAAAAGAGGGAATTCCTCCTGTTCAGAGTTATGCATTTACTCTAAAGAAAATACTCTAAGACAGCTCGAGTATGTGGGCACTCTGATTCAAGAGTATGGGGACGCTCTTGAGTCAATAGTATTCTGTGGTGTTAGAAGCCTGCCAAGAACCAAATCCAGCAGATGTCATGCGGTGTACACCTGAGTTGGCCCGTACATCTGAGTCCACCTAATGGTGGAGAACTTGTATTTTTGAAGGGTCTCAAGTTCAAATCTTGCAGGGGTAAGGTATGTACACTTCGTATTGTGGAGCATGAGTTAGGTGCCTCCCTCCCTCATATTGGGAGTATGAGGAGTCCCATATAACTGTAAGTCTGTAAGCCATCTGTAGACCCAAAAACAGATCGGCTGGTATCGTGGACTATAAAAGAACATTTCTTTTCCTTTTCCCATAAAGCTCTTTTCAAAAGGAGTACTGTTTAATATTTTGATTGAAGTGTTATTGTCGGAGAAAAGTCCAGGTATGATTTCAGGTATATGTTGGGCATGAAAATTACTGTATTTCGGTACATAATATCTTGGGCAAAAAAATAATGATTGTGGGAAAGCACGATTTCAGGTATTATACTAGACACAAAATTATTTTCTTTTGGACAGGGGTTTTACCATTTTAGCCTTAAAGCCTGGATTGACTACAGCTTTGTCTAACGTTCTATCTCCGTTTTTTGAGATTAGTCATATGATTGCTGGCTTTTAATATCCTTCAGTTGAGGATTCCTCCTTAACTATAGCTTTTTTTTGGGTATTAATTTGTTTGTTTATATGGCTAAAAAAATCTAAAGAGATTTAAGACTTTCAAAGTTCATAACTAAGAAATAGATTTCTTGGAATGACATGATATATTTAAGGCTAAAAAAATCTGAAGGGATTTAAGGCTTGCATAGTTCATAGCTAAAAAATCTGGGTGTGATATAGCTTTTTTGGGAATGAATTTGTTTGTTTTATATGGCTAAAAAAATCTGAAGAGATTTAATGCTTTCATAGTTCATAATTATATGGCTCTCATAGTTCATAATTATATGGCTAAATTAAGGCTTTCATAGTTCATAGTTACTTAATTATAGCCTTTTTTGGGTATGAATTTGTTTGTTTTATATGGCTAAAAACATCTGCAGAGATTTAAGGTTTTCATAGTTCATAACTAAGAAATAGATTTCTTGGAATGACATGATATATTTAATGTTCACAGACATTGCGGATAGCACCTTACCCCATGTGTAGATACATCACAGACCTTTGCCAGAAATAAATACATATATTATAATAACTTTATTGGAATCTGATCATTTTTACATTAGACAGGAGTTTGTTAATAGGTTTATGAAAATACGCAGGCGGTTTCATGTCCTTGTATGAAAGTTTTTTTGTTTTTTTAAATTTTTTGGTATCTGCCATTTGGAAGCCTTAAAACGCTGCATTTTATGTTGTATGGGGCGAACCTTCAAATAAAACAACATACCCCAAAATGTTTTTAGGCCTCTATATTTTTATAATTAGATCATACCATTTGAGCTCGTCCCATTTGACATTTGAAATGATTCCTAAGACTTCAGCTCAGTTTTTTCTTTTTCCTAAGCAATCTGCATGAGATATTTACCATGTTCTGCTCATCCATAAATGCCCAGATGCGCCCCTGTAACTTTATCAAACTAAATCCAGCAATTCACTCCCTATAGAGTTATATTTATGTAAAGGCCATTCATAAGAAGAGGTCTTTTTGTGTGTACTCCTGGACCTAGTAGTCGAGAAACTTGTAAGGGATTATACGTTAGGTTTAATAGGATGGGATGGTCGTTATCTTAACTTTATAACCCGATATTGGGTTGGTCTCTTTTTCAATTTTTGCCTGATCTCTTAATTCTCTATTTTAATTTTATTACCTGATTTTGCGCTCTTCTGTGAAAAGCAGAGGTTTGAAGTTGTGAAGTGCAAAATTAAAGCATGGAGAGCATACTTATATATTTTGAAATTTATCATTAGGATAGTGCTGGGCTTTATCATGCAACTTGTATGGGGATTGAGTTCTGTAACTTATGAGGACTTGGGTGAAACTTACCTCCTATTGATGGTGAATTTTCTGAAGGATATCATTGCTATAATTCATAATTCAAAATGGAATAGGCGTAGTCTCAGGTACAGAGAATTGAGAGGGATGCTTGTGCGTCTGTCAAGAGTTCTAAAGAATGATTTGGAATGTGCCGTGGAAATAAGTTTTTTCACCTTCTTTATATATGTTCACAGTAAATGGTAGCAAATAGTATATCAGTGTAGAATGTAATAGGCTACATGTACCAGGAGATGGGCGAAGTGTCATGATCCATTTTCCTGTTTTGCCACAGAGGCTGTAGCTACATTAATCATTTCCACAGAAGCAAATGGCCGTGCACAATTTCTCATTTGCTCATGGTTACCGCGCTTCTTACATTTCCATTTACTTGTTATATTGAAGGGCAGAGTGGAGAGGCAGATTTATTCTCTGCTGCCTCCCCTTAGTTACCCTTCGGACATTGATTTCTGTTGGCCCGGTGGAAACACTGCTAGCATGCCACTATCTAAGCAGACCATTTATCTCTTTTTAGTGTGGTTGGTCTGCGTCACTTGGTGGCTACATTTTATATTTCATTTAATATATAGAGAGCTTTCTCGAGTGCTTATTAGTTAGAGGTTAACAATTTGAATCCTGGTTCCCAGAGTCTCCTGGTTGGATTCTATTGAGAGGAGGGTAGGTTAATATCTGCTGCTAACAACAATCAGAACTTTTAGTAAGCTGAAATGTTGACAGATGAAGCAGCTAAGGTGATAGATTACTGGAGTGGAACTCGAACCAAGGTCAAGATAATGAAGGATTGTAGTGAAAAATAAGTTTATAATCTGTATAGTAATTCAAAACAATAATAGTTCTAAACAGGGATATCATTTGTGAAAAATAGAAATAGGTTAAAAAATAAGATCTAAATGGAACTGGGGTATGTTGTGTAAGGGTATGTTGTGTATAATTTAAAATGAGAAAATAGTGAATGGGCTTTTGGTCTGCTGGTGAAGTTGAATGGTTCGGAATGAGGTCAGCAGGGATCAAGTTTTGATGAGTGTAAGGTTCTGACATCATAAAGGATGAGATCGGGATATCAAAATTTATCATTAGAGGAGTGCTGGGCTTTATCATGGCAACTTGTATGGGGATTGAATCCTGTAACTTATGAGAACTTGGGTGAAATTTACCTCCTATTAATGGTGAATTTTCTGAAGGATATCATTGCTATAATTCATAATTCAAAATGGAATAGGCGTAGTCTCAGGTACAGAGTTCAGAGGGATACGTGTGCGTCTGTCAAGAGTTCTAAAGAATGATTTAGAATGTGCCGTGGAAATAAGTTTTTTCACCTTCTTTATATATGTTTACGGTAAATGGTAGTAAATAGTATATATCAGTGTAGAATGTAATAGGCTACATGTACCAGGAGATGGGCGAAGTGTCATGATCCATTATCCTGTTTTGCCACAGAGGCTGTATCTACATTAAATCATTTTCACATAAGCAAATGGCCGTGCACAATTTCTCATTTGCTCATGGTTACCGCGCTTCTCACATATCCATTTACTTGTTATATTGAAGGGCAGAGTGGAGAGGCAGATTTATTCTCTGCTGCCTCCCCTTAGTTACCCTTCGGACATTGATTTCTGTTGGCCCGGTGGAAACACTGCTAGCATG
Organism: Sequoiadendron giganteum; assembly: GCA_007115665.2. Classification (NCBI taxonomy): domain Eukaryota; kingdom Viridiplantae; phylum Streptophyta; class Pinopsida; order Cupressales; family Cupressaceae; genus Sequoiadendron; species Sequoiadendron giganteum. Next base: position 362,409,334 of record CM021106.1, on the reverse strand, counting down.
CCACTATCTAAGCAAACCATTTATCTCTTTTTAGTGTGGTTGGGCTGCGTCAGTTGGTGGCTACATTAATATATAGAGAGCTCTCTCGAGTGCTTATTAGTTAGAGGTTGACAATTTGAATCTTGGTTCCCCGAGTCTCCTGGTTGGATTCTGTTGAGGAGTGTAGGTTAATACCTGCTGCTAACAACAATCAGAAACTTTAGTAAGCTGAAATGTTGACAGATGAAGCAGCTAAGGTGATAGATTACTGGAGTGGAACTCGAACTAAAAGTCGAACCAAGGTCGAGATAATGAAGGATTGTAATCATTTTTTTATAAAAAAAAAGAAAAATAAGTTTATAATCTGTATAGTAATTCAGGAAAATTTATGTAATAGTTCCAAGTAGGGATATCATTTGTGAAAAACACTGCTAGCATGCCACTATCTAAGCAAACCATCTATCTCTTTTTAGTGTGGTTGGGCTGAGTCAGTTGGTGGCTACATTAATATATAGAGAGCTTTCTCGAGTGCTTATTAGTTAGAGGTTGACAATTTGAATCCTGGTTCCCAGAGTCTCCTGGTTGGATTCTATTGAGGAGGGTAGGTTAATACCTGCTGCTAACAACAATCAGAAACTTTAGTAAGCTGAAATGTTGACAGATGAAGCACCTAAGGTGATAGATTACTGGAGTGGAACTTGAACCAAAAGTCGAACCAAGGTCGAGATAATGAAGGATTGTAATCATTTTTTCTAAGGTGATAGATTACTGAAGTGGAACTTGAACCAAAAGTCGAATCAAGGTCGAGATAATGAAGGATTGTAATCATTTTTTTATAATAAGTTTATAATCTGTATAGTAATTCAAAACAAGGAAAATTTATGTAATAGTTTTAAGTAGGGATATCATTTGTGAAAAATAGAAATAGGTTAAAAAATAAGATCTAAATGGAACTGGGGTATGTTGTGTATAATTTAAAATGAGAAAATGATCAATAGGCTTTTGGTCTGTTGGTGAAGTTGAATGCTTCTGAATGAGGTCTGCTGGTGAAGTTGAATGGTTCAGAATGAGGTCACCAGGGATTGACATCATAAGGAAAGAGGTTGGGATATCACTTAGTTAAAGAGGTTCAATTTATCTGGATTGATGTAAAAATCTCCTATAAAAAAATGGAAAACAAAAATTTGTAAGAAATTATTTATACTAGCAATCGCACCTTGGGGTGCAATGGGTACGCCGAAGACAATATAGTGATTCTTGTGTTAATTTTGTTTATTAAAAAATGGGAAACTTGATTTACAGCCGTAAAGTAAAAATGGGTAAAGTAAATGGTAAAGAGAGTTTGTCTTTCTCAAAAGAAAAGAAACAAAATAACAAATACCACGAGTCAATACCTACTTATCTTTAGCAGCCACTAAATTCCTTCTTTTCTATGCACATAATGACTAACAGCTGCAGATCTGCTGCATATCTTTAGTTTCAGATATTATTGAGGAAACTTGCCCTTATATTTTCATTTGATAAGATCCCAAGAACTAGGAATCTATATCCATTTGGTACTCTGAAATATTTTCTTAACAACATTTTTGTTGTTTACCTATGAAGTGCATAATGGAGATAAGAAAATGGAGGAGAAATCAAGTTGATTGCAACATCTTACCATATGGAACACCTCTTATAAAAGTACATAAATTACATCATTTACAAATAGATTTTAAACCTTTAAACATAGAACTAATAGTCAATTTTATTTTTTTGGAAAATGGTCCCTCCAGGCCCCAGTTTAGGGAGCAGGAAGGCCAGTTTCATATTGAATCCAAATTTTTTTGTTGTGTATCTAGATTGTAGATGACACTAAATTTTAGCAAATTTTGGAAAGAATGCATGAAACATGCCTAACAAGTTCTCCAAACCATGAAGCGATAAGCTATATACCAGTTCAAAGAAGTGTTTTTTCGTTGTGAATTGGATTAAATACTGGGATTAAACTATTTATAAAAAGGCAATTTGTGCTATTCTAGAGAAATTTGAAAAGATTCAATAATGGCCAACACCAAGAACCCTAACAAAGCCCTGCTAGACTTAACCAACTACCATGATGATCTATGGAATTATTCTCACAAAGAAATGCCATACACATAATAGAAGGCATTTGAAGAATTGAAGTGATCACCATGCGTAGTGTTAGTATTTGCTTTACCAGATTTGCAACAGCCATTGAAGATTGAAATTGAATATTCAGAATATGTATTAAAATTTGATAAAGTCTTCACCGAGCACTAGTATTATATCACACACCATACTCAAACATTCACAACATAGTCACAATATATTGTTCAAGCATGCAAGAAGTGGAAGCATTGAATTCTAGAAAAGAAAGCAATCCTCCATAACATAATTCAAAAGCTTGGACTCAGCTAAAACTTAAGAGCCCAAAACATTAACTTGGAGTTAGAAAAAAAACCTCTACAAATAAAATAAATAAATTACATAAATACACAAAATAAATGTATTAAAAGCATAAAGAATGAACTTAGAAAAATACATATAATATTATGATTACAGTAGCATAACTTCATCAGAATTGACTCAGCAAATGAAAATCATAAATGGAATTCAATTAATCATGAGCGAAGTGGTTGCTGAGTTTTAAAACACTGATATATCCATATTGGTTATAAACTTATTCAGCTCCTCCGCAAACTCAAATTGCAAAGCACCATAATAAATTATCAACATCTGTTCAATAGTTTCATTTGAACACCAATAATAAATGAGGAATAACTTAATAAGCAATCTAGTATACTATGTGAGTCAGCCACCAATCACAATGCTTCTCATTAGTCTTGGTTGTTGCAAATATAATATTTCAATCTGGTCACAACTGCATTAACCAAATGCATCTGTTGAGGCATATCAGCGACACAACGCTGGTAAATAAATTCCTGATTCTACCTGATGAAAAGTGGTGTTATAAAGTGATTTGGGACCACATTTCAGTGGTCATTAGAAGTTTTGGAGTAAATTTCACATTGGCAAACCCAAAGAAGTATTTCTAAAAGCCACATCTAACAACATATGTTATAGGATACATCTATCTAGTACAAAGTGCATCATAGCCAAGCCTAGAAATAAGAAACATTGATTATACACTCAACTCCAACCAGAACTTAAGAATTAATCTCTCAAAATTCCTTTGGTTCTCCCACTACTAAGCATGGTTATACTTATGACCGTGTTCTTGTTGTGGACAGAGTTTCAATGATGGCTATCTCAATCCTTGTCAAAAGTAATGTCAACTATATATACCGCAAGAATTTCATTCAACATGTAAGGATTCACTTTGGTTTACAAGCTACCATTGCTTGAAGCTTAAGAGACCATATTTATGGGCACATTGTAGTAAAACACTCAGAACCATGATGAATAGAGAGCTAACAATGCCATGTTTCCATCCTCAAATTGATGACCACATAAAAATGGTGAACATAATGATAGTATTAGGTCTAATGCACATAAAATTAAAGCCTACCTTTCATTCAAAATAAATATAACAAATCTCTGCATTGCTTTACAGAACACCACAATCATCAAGTTCATTTAGAGATTTAACCTTCAAAGTATGTGGTTGTAGCTTACCATGTTTTGCCAGAAACAAAATCTCAATCAACACATAAGGAATCTCATAAAGCAACAAGGTTTAATGAGCAGCTCCAGCATATTAAACAAATGAATATTTTTTCTTTAGAAAACCAATGGCAAACCAAGCAGTGCCATGACAAATATCAAACACCATACAATATGTGCTCTGCAAGGAAAATATGTACGTTGTTTGTCATGAATATCAATTAAAAAGATAGAATAGCATACACATCCTGCGATCCTATCTTCCAAGATGACGAAGTATAATGACTGTGTTACCATCATTGTATGATGCATCAGGATTAGAAGTATCACAGTGTAGCAGGATTTATTTGTCACCATAAGCATTGAATCCTCATCTGTGTTGAACTTGAAATCTACAAAAAAAAGTACAAAACAGATTAAAAGTGCACATATAATTATACTACATTTTATTAACTCTTACAATCTTAATAAGTAACTATTATAGCTTACAAGTTGAAGGTCACTGAGAAAAAAGTAAAACAGATTAGTAAAACACAAAGAATATGTACAAAACACAAAACTATTAAGTACAATTAAGAAAGAAAACTGCAACCATTTACTAATAGCCACTATGTTAGCTACAACTGTAATTTCACAAACTATGTAAACAAACTATGTTGGCTGCAGCTGTAATTTCACACATACCAATCAACCAAGAAAAAAATGAAGTGTCTTTGCAAGGAAGCCCATGAAGAGCTTTTTCAACATTGAGAACAACTTAAAACAACGAGACAACAAAACAGTAAATGAAGTCACCAAGAAACGACTTGAAGAAACATAAAATTTATGAGAGGCTTGACTTTAAGGCAGGCAGAACTAACTATTTTGCAGTCACAATCAAATGCAAGAAGTCCACAATTAAAACAAATCAAACAAAGCTTGGAGAATTGATTTTAAACTGGAAGCCTACAGATACAATCATCTTAGCAAGTAGATATACAGCTTATATAGGTTATTTTAATCCAACAATACAAAACAATTTTCTAATCACTTGTAATTTGTCTCCCTTTAATCATAGACCAGAATTGCTGACATCCAATAGGAACATCATTTAAAAAAGTTACATACAAAGAACTCATTTCAAAATCTTCAATGTTACATACACTTCTTTTGTTCTTGCAATATATTATGTTTGTATTCAAATATCAATTATATATTATTTATATGAGTATAAGTATTATATTCGATAATAATACTTATAAAAAAACTATTCAATAATAAATATTCAATTTATAAAAAAAGAAACAAATTATTTTAATTTTTTGTTAATTTTGTTATGTTTAATTTCTCTTATTTAAACATAATGAATTTATTTTCCTCTTTTACAAATCAATGTAATAGTTAAAAACAGAGCATATGCCTGTCACTTTAACTTGTCACTGATAAAAGAAAAATCAAAAATTTGACAATGGAATGCCGTACAAAAACAGCGGGAAGCATTTTTTAACAGAGTTCGAGATGGGGCACTATACAACTAAATCTAACTTGGGTTTGAGGGACTGTACAAGGGACAACACTCTAAACTGTGTGATTTTAGATGTGATATGCACGTGGAAGCAACATAAAAATATATGAGAACTGGAACAAAAAATATATTAATCTGTGCATTTTGTACATGGCATGCTCTCTTGAGAGGTATATAGTTGGCTTTCTCCCATTAGCTATCTCTATGCTGATTTCCTGGGAAGTCTCTGTGCTTCAATACTGAAAATGTCACCTAAATGTGGTGAATTATTATTAACTTTCACATGTATGATTTATATTCATTTTCAACACTCATGAAATATGGATTGATTTGATTTGACTCTAAACTATGCAGTTAAATAAAAAAAATCATGTTACATGATGTTATAGTTTGAATGGGTCATAAAAGTGTATTTTGAAACTCAGGGTAGGGTAATAGATTTTTGTGGACACCTTGGAGGGCAATTCTGAGCATGCTTTTAAGTTGTCCAGAAGTTGTCCAGAATGATGGATTCTCTATTTATTTGCTTCAGAATGCCATTGCTGAAAATTCAAGCCATCATAGAGGAATGCTATTTGTGGCCCTTATTGAGTGGTTCTATTTGAAGGTGGATTCCCACCGTTTATGAAAATTTTACAAGGGGTTCTCCCTATCTCAGAGTCCTTTAAATGATTTTTTATGACATAATACGAAGGAGACCAAAAAATATTGTCCTAAATTTAGGAAAACTAAATGTCACACACTTTTATCATTGATGGTCACTGATACTTTTGCAGTTAAGAAAAAGTGCTTCTCTATTCCTCACCACCTGCTCTATGTATCTGTTAGTCTTTTTCTCTAATGTTTTGTTTTGCTTAATACAAAAATATTTAAAAGTGGAAAGAAAAGTAGTGCAAATGCTTATTTTCATTGCATGAGCAGCTTCAGTAGTAGCTGCTATACATTCAATACTAAATAGGAATCCTTACATTGCCCTTCTTTTAAGGTAAGAAATGAAATGATATAAGGAAATAACCTGCCTACAAAATCTCTGTTTTTTAAGCCTTTTGTTGCTAATATTTAACTTTCTTCTCATCCAAGGTAATAACAGAGGATGGGAAATGCAAAAAGACTATTGTATGTGTGATTGAACAATAAAAATGAATTTGTAACTTAAAAACTCTGAGAATTTGAAGCATTTTGTTGCTAAGATCCTTCGCAGTTTCTATTTGAATCTCCTTTCATTAAGTTAAAGTCCCCCTGTATGGGTTCAACTCAAACCATACACATTTCAAAGAGCATATGATGGTATTTTACTGTTGCAATAACAAAAACACAATTGAAATTTGAAACTTCACAATTTCCAAAACAATTGGAAAGTTTGGAGAAGAAAATAGCAGAGGCCGGAGTCAATAAAAGGTCTTAAATTTCACGATTGATAACCCATAAGGAGCTGCTGTAATTTTTTATTATGTCTTGAAATCAAGAACTAAAAGCTTCATTATATGATACTTATGAAATTTTCATAGTGGACAAATTTTCCTAACCAAAAGTTCCTAAATCTAGTGCTTTTGGGAAAAGTCCTGAATGACTAATGAAATTGATCTCCAATTTCTGCAAGCTTCAGATGTGTTACATCAATAACCATGGGAACAAAAAAAAACCAACAACCAACAATTAGAAAACCAAAATCTGATATCCAAGTAAAATAGTTCAAAAGAAACATTCAGGCAGCTTGTAAGCAAATAATAACCAAACAGGCACATGTAAATATTGCAATTAATTTAAAAAAAACATGACTTGTGGACTAAAACTATGGTTTATTTATGAAGGCAATAAATTACAACGTGCATCAGTAATTTTGGGGTTCAAAGGAGAATGGTGATTCCTATTATTTGGCTACAGATGTGATATTATTTTTTCTTTCCCTGTTCATCATGTTGATAGCATTGTTTATTACAATGTAAAAATAAAAAGGAAGGAAATTATGGGGCATTCATGATCAAGACACATTTATTACATTAGCATGGTATTAATTTGGCAAGATCAGAAAAATTACAAATTTCATTTGAATGTTCTATTACTTCACAAGAACATTAAAATTATCTCAGGTAGATGATTTGCCACATCAAATAGAACATACAATGCACGTGCTTATTGAAAGACTCCTTTCGAAAAGACAACTTGGTGCATCGAGTGTACCATACAAGAATGCCCCAGCCTAGTTCGCTCTACATTTCAAAACAAACCCACTGTTCAATGGCCAATGACCTTAAGAAATCGATGGTCATTCTAAGGTTTGTATAGGTACTACAAAACAGTTAAAGTTGGGAAAACCCAAATGATTCTTCACTTGATCATCCCAAATTGATACATAACATGGAGTTGGTCTACATGAGGAATTTGTAAATCCTGTCAGTAAATCTTCCTCTTAAATCATGTCAGTAAATCTTCCTAAGAAAGATCAAAGAACCCTCACACCAATACTATTAA
>CM021106.1:362144719-362401652 GCA_007115665.2 Sequoiadendron giganteum | reverse complement strand
TGTTTGCAATTTACACAGAAATATAACTTGTTACGTAGATTTTATTTTAGGTTGAAGGTCCTTTTTCAACGAGGTAATGATAAGGGTTTCGAGGTGTCTATCGTACATCTTTCAGGTTGATACGATAAATGGCTCGTGATTGATTATACATCGAGGTTTTTCAGATGATTGTAATGCGAGATAACCGAGCAACTATATCTGGTTCATGATTAATTTTCTTGTGTTAATCTCTTCTGTTTGGTTTACTTGTATACTCTGTTTAGATCTCATGTAAATATATATGCTTCCTGTGGATTGTGAACATTTAAGCCTTGTAAGCGATTGCATATAAACACAATGGATGCCCATCTACCCTACGGTGCAGTTAGGTACACATGATTTATGAAAGCTTAAATGCGTAATTTTTCAAATTTTAATCGTTAAACTGAAAATTCATGGCGGCCATTTCTTTAAGGGTTAAGACCAACTGGATCGGACATTGTTGGAAGCAAGTTCACAAGATTGCATTTTCTCTAAAACATTATCTAAATTTTTAAAAGAAATTGATAAATCATGTTGTTTTTCACTTCTCTTTGTAGAATCTGGTAAAGACTAGGGTGGAACAGCCCAGCGGTACCCTGGCCTTTATTGGCAGCACACCTAGAGGTCCCCAGAGTGAGATTGGAACCTGCGTCACCATTGAGACAACTATGCATCTTTTCTGCTCATTCACACCTGCTTGTAAGGGTTTTAAATGTTTGAAACAAGTTTTTGTACCCTCTCTCCTCAGAATCTTAGCTAGTTTGGCTAATTTTCCTGTAGTCTACTGATTAATTAAGGGAAACTTTCTTCTCCATATTCTTGTTTGGTCCTTCGAGTCTTGCTACCTTTTTAACTTTTGTGTAGCTTTGGTTCAGCATTGCTGAGAGCTTTAATAATTAGGGTTTTTTACTACTCAGCGTTCTATAGTGAATGGAAGAGGAATTTTTTGTTTTCCACCTGTATCTTATAAACACGAGCAGGAGTGGCACTTCTGCTGAGTAGACGTGCTGTGGTTTGGAAGAGAAAGGCTTTTGATCTCTTAGTTGAGAGCTCGGCACAATACGCAATCTCAAAGTTAGAATTTAAAATAAAGAAGGAATTCCTTGACCAGTAGAGGTCTTAATTCGCTGGAAAATGGTTGGAGGATGTAAGAGTTCTTTCTGATTACAGCATGGAAGAGTTTAATTTTCACCTTGTATTCTGTCTTTATGGTTGAATGCATATCTCTCTTAAAACCTTCGTAGTTCAGATTATTACCCTCTAAGTGTGGAGGACTCGAGAGAAATTGTCAATGCTAAGATTGAGGGAAAAGAGGGAATTCCTCCTGTTCAGAGTTATGCATTTACTCTAAAGAAAATACTCTAAGACAGCTCGAGTATGTGGGCACTCTGATTCAAGAGTATGGGGACGCTCTTGAGTCAATAGTATTCTGTGGTGTTAGAAGCCTGCCAAGAACCAAATCCAGCAGATGTCATGCGGTGTACACCTGAGTTGGCCCGTACATCTGAGTCCACCTAATGGTGGAGAACTTGTATTTTTGAAGGGTCTCAAGTTCAAATCTTGCAGGGGTAAGGTATGTACACTTCGTATTGTGGAGCATGAGTTAGGTGCCTCCCTCCCTCATATTGGGAGTATGAGGAGTCCCATATAACTGTAAGTCTGTAAGCCATCTGTAGACCCAAAAACAGATCGGCTGGTATCGTGGACTATAAAAGAACATTTCTTTTCCTTTTCCCATAAAGCTCTTTTCAAAAGGAGTACTGTTTAATATTTTGATTGAAGTGTTATTGTCGGAGAAAAGTCCAGGTATGATTTCAGGTATATGTTGGGCATGAAAATTACTGTATTTCGGTACATAATATCTTGGGCAAAAAAATAATGATTGTGGGAAAGCACGATTTCAGGTATTATACTAGACACAAAATTATTTTCTTTTGGACAGGGGTTTTACCATTTTAGCCTTAAAGCCTGGATTGACTACAGCTTTGTCTAACGTTCTATCTCCGTTTTTTGAGATTAGTCATATGATTGCTGGCTTTTAATATCCTTCAGTTGAGGATTCCTCCTTAACTATAGCTTTTTTTTGGGTATTAATTTGTTTGTTTATATGGCTAAAAAAATCTAAAGAGATTTAAGACTTTCAAAGTTCATAACTAAGAAATAGATTTCTTGGAATGACATGATATATTTAAGGCTAAAAAAATCTGAAGGGATTTAAGGCTTGCATAGTTCATAGCTAAAAAATCTGGGTGTGATATAGCTTTTTTGGGAATGAATTTGTTTGTTTTATATGGCTAAAAAAATCTGAAGAGATTTAATGCTTTCATAGTTCATAATTATATGGCTCTCATAGTTCATAATTATATGGCTAAATTAAGGCTTTCATAGTTCATAGTTACTTAATTATAGCCTTTTTTGGGTATGAATTTGTTTGTTTTATATGGCTAAAAACATCTGCAGAGATTTAAGGTTTTCATAGTTCATAACTAAGAAATAGATTTCTTGGAATGACATGATATATTTAATGTTCACAGACATTGCGGATAGCACCTTACCCCATGTGTAGATACATCACAGACCTTTGCCAGAAATAAATACATATATTATAATAACTTTATTGGAATCTGATCATTTTTACATTAGACAGGAGTTTGTTAATAGGTTTATGAAAATACGCAGGCGGTTTCATGTCCTTGTATGAAAGTTTTTTTGTTTTTTTAAATTTTTTGGTATCTGCCATTTGGAAGCCTTAAAACGCTGCATTTTATGTTGTATGGGGCGAACCTTCAAATAAAACAACATACCCCAAAATGTTTTTAGGCCTCTATATTTTTATAATTAGATCATACCATTTGAGCTCGTCCCATTTGACATTTGAAATGATTCCTAAGACTTCAGCTCAGTTTTTTCTTTTTCCTAAGCAATCTGCATGAGATATTTACCATGTTCTGCTCATCCATAAATGCCCAGATGCGCCCCTGTAACTTTATCAAACTAAATCCAGCAATTCACTCCCTATAGAGTTATATTTATGTAAAGGCCATTCATAAGAAGAGGTCTTTTTGTGTGTACTCCTGGACCTAGTAGTCGAGAAACTTGTAAGGGATTATACGTTAGGTTTAATAGGATGGGATGGTCGTTATCTTAACTTTATAACCCGATATTGGGTTGGTCTCTTTTTCAATTTTTGCCTGATCTCTTAATTCTCTATTTTAATTTTATTACCTGATTTTGCGCTCTTCTGTGAAAAGCAGAGGTTTGAAGTTGTGAAGTGCAAAATTAAAGCATGGAGAGCATACTTATATATTTTGAAATTTATCATTAGGATAGTGCTGGGCTTTATCATGCAACTTGTATGGGGATTGAGTTCTGTAACTTATGAGGACTTGGGTGAAACTTACCTCCTATTGATGGTGAATTTTCTGAAGGATATCATTGCTATAATTCATAATTCAAAATGGAATAGGCGTAGTCTCAGGTACAGAGAATTGAGAGGGATGCTTGTGCGTCTGTCAAGAGTTCTAAAGAATGATTTGGAATGTGCCGTGGAAATAAGTTTTTTCACCTTCTTTATATATGTTCACAGTAAATGGTAGCAAATAGTATATCAGTGTAGAATGTAATAGGCTACATGTACCAGGAGATGGGCGAAGTGTCATGATCCATTTTCCTGTTTTGCCACAGAGGCTGTAGCTACATTAATCATTTCCACAGAAGCAAATGGCCGTGCACAATTTCTCATTTGCTCATGGTTACCGCGCTTCTTACATTTCCATTTACTTGTTATATTGAAGGGCAGAGTGGAGAGGCAGATTTATTCTCTGCTGCCTCCCCTTAGTTACCCTTCGGACATTGATTTCTGTTGGCCCGGTGGAAACACTGCTAGCATGCCACTATCTAAGCAGACCATTTATCTCTTTTTAGTGTGGTTGGTCTGCGTCACTTGGTGGCTACATTTTATATTTCATTTAATATATAGAGAGCTTTCTCGAGTGCTTATTAGTTAGAGGTTAACAATTTGAATCCTGGTTCCCAGAGTCTCCTGGTTGGATTCTATTGAGAGGAGGGTAGGTTAATATCTGCTGCTAACAACAATCAGAACTTTTAGTAAGCTGAAATGTTGACAGATGAAGCAGCTAAGGTGATAGATTACTGGAGTGGAACTCGAACCAAGGTCAAGATAATGAAGGATTGTAGTGAAAAATAAGTTTATAATCTGTATAGTAATTCAAAACAATAATAGTTCTAAACAGGGATATCATTTGTGAAAAATAGAAATAGGTTAAAAAATAAGATCTAAATGGAACTGGGGTATGTTGTGTAAGGGTATGTTGTGTATAATTTAAAATGAGAAAATAGTGAATGGGCTTTTGGTCTGCTGGTGAAGTTGAATGGTTCGGAATGAGGTCAGCAGGGATCAAGTTTTGATGAGTGTAAGGTTCTGACATCATAAAGGATGAGATCGGGATATCAAAATTTATCATTAGAGGAGTGCTGGGCTTTATCATGGCAACTTGTATGGGGATTGAATCCTGTAACTTATGAGAACTTGGGTGAAATTTACCTCCTATTAATGGTGAATTTTCTGAAGGATATCATTGCTATAATTCATAATTCAAAATGGAATAGGCGTAGTCTCAGGTACAGAGTTCAGAGGGATACGTGTGCGTCTGTCAAGAGTTCTAAAGAATGATTTAGAATGTGCCGTGGAAATAAGTTTTTTCACCTTCTTTATATATGTTTACGGTAAATGGTAGTAAATAGTATATATCAGTGTAGAATGTAATAGGCTACATGTACCAGGAGATGGGCGAAGTGTCATGATCCATTATCCTGTTTTGCCACAGAGGCTGTATCTACATTAAATCATTTTCACATAAGCAAATGGCCGTGCACAATTTCTCATTTGCTCATGGTTACCGCGCTTCTCACATATCCATTTACTTGTTATATTGAAGGGCAGAGTGGAGAGGCAGATTTATTCTCTGCTGCCTCCCCTTAGTTACCCTTCGGACATTGATTTCTGTTGGCCCGGTGGAAACACTGCTAGCATGCCACTATCTAAGCAAACCATTTATCTCTTTTTAGTGTGGTTGGGCTGCGTCAGTTGGTGGCTACATTAATATATAGAGAGCTCTCTCGAGTGCTTATTAGTTAGAGGTTGACAATTTGAATCTTGGTTCCCCGAGTCTCCTGGTTGGATTCTGTTGAGGAGTGTAGGTTAATACCTGCTGCTAACAACAATCAGAAACTTTAGTAAGCTGAAATGTTGACAGATGAAGCAGCTAAGGTGATAGATTACTGGAGTGGAACTCGAACTAAAAGTCGAACCAAGGTCGAGATAATGAAGGATTGTAATCATTTTTTTATAAAAAAAAAGAAAAATAAGTTTATAATCTGTATAGTAATTCAGGAAAATTTATGTAATAGTTCCAAGTAGGGATATCATTTGTGAAAAACACTGCTAGCATGCCACTATCTAAGCAAACCATCTATCTCTTTTTAGTGTGGTTGGGCTGAGTCAGTTGGTGGCTACATTAATATATAGAGAGCTTTCTCGAGTGCTTATTAGTTAGAGGTTGACAATTTGAATCCTGGTTCCCAGAGTCTCCTGGTTGGATTCTATTGAGGAGGGTAGGTTAATACCTGCTGCTAACAACAATCAGAAACTTTAGTAAGCTGAAATGTTGACAGATGAAGCACCTAAGGTGATAGATTACTGGAGTGGAACTTGAACCAAAAGTCGAACCAAGGTCGAGATAATGAAGGATTGTAATCATTTTTTCTAAGGTGATAGATTACTGAAGTGGAACTTGAACCAAAAGTCGAATCAAGGTCGAGATAATGAAGGATTGTAATCATTTTTTTATAATAAGTTTATAATCTGTATAGTAATTCAAAACAAGGAAAATTTATGTAATAGTTTTAAGTAGGGATATCATTTGTGAAAAATAGAAATAGGTTAAAAAATAAGATCTAAATGGAACTGGGGTATGTTGTGTATAATTTAAAATGAGAAAATGATCAATAGGCTTTTGGTCTGTTGGTGAAGTTGAATGCTTCTGAATGAGGTCTGCTGGTGAAGTTGAATGGTTCAGAATGAGGTCACCAGGGATTGACATCATAAGGAAAGAGGTTGGGATATCACTTAGTTAAAGAGGTTCAATTTATCTGGATTGATGTAAAAATCTCCTATAAAAAAATGGAAAACAAAAATTTGTAAGAAATTATTTATACTAGCAATCGCACCTTGGGGTGCAATGGGTACGCCGAAGACAATATAGTGATTCTTGTGTTAATTTTGTTTATTAAAAAATGGGAAACTTGATTTACAGCCGTAAAGTAAAAATGGGTAAAGTAAATGGTAAAGAGAGTTTGTCTTTCTCAAAAGAAAAGAAACAAAATAACAAATACCACGAGTCAATACCTACTTATCTTTAGCAGCCACTAAATTCCTTCTTTTCTATGCACATAATGACTAACAGCTGCAGATCTGCTGCATATCTTTAGTTTCAGATATTATTGAGGAAACTTGCCCTTATATTTTCATTTGATAAGATCCCAAGAACTAGGAATCTATATCCATTTGGTACTCTGAAATATTTTCTTAACAACATTTTTGTTGTTTACCTATGAAGTGCATAATGGAGATAAGAAAATGGAGGAGAAATCAAGTTGATTGCAACATCTTACCATATGGAACACCTCTTATAAAAGTACATAAATTACATCATTTACAAATAGATTTTAAACCTTTAAACATAGAACTAATAGTCAATTTTATTTTTTTGGAAAATGGTCCCTCCAGGCCCCAGTTTAGGGAGCAGGAAGGCCAGTTTCATATTGAATCCAAATTTTTTTGTTGTGTATCTAGATTGTAGATGACACTAAATTTTAGCAAATTTTGGAAAGAATGCATGAAACATGCCTAACAAGTTCTCCAAACCATGAAGCGATAAGCTATATACCAGTTCAAAGAAGTGTTTTTTCGTTGTGAATTGGATTAAATACTGGGATTAAACTATTTATAAAAAGGCAATTTGTGCTATTCTAGAGAAATTTGAAAAGATTCAATAATGGCCAACACCAAGAACCCTAACAAAGCCCTGCTAGACTTAACCAACTACCATGATGATCTATGGAATTATTCTCACAAAGAAATGCCATACACATAATAGAAGGCATTTGAAGAATTGAAGTGATCACCATGCGTAGTGTTAGTATTTGCTTTACCAGATTTGCAACAGCCATTGAAGATTGAAATTGAATATTCAGAATATGTATTAAAATTTGATAAAGTCTTCACCGAGCACTAGTATTATATCACACACCATACTCAAACATTCACAACATAGTCACAATATATTGTTCAAGCATGCAAGAAGTGGAAGCATTGAATTCTAGAAAAGAAAGCAATCCTCCATAACATAATTCAAAAGCTTGGACTCAGCTAAAACTTAAGAGCCCAAAACATTAACTTGGAGTTAGAAAAAAAACCTCTACAAATAAAATAAATAAATTACATAAATACACAAAATAAATGTATTAAAAGCATAAAGAATGAACTTAGAAAAATACATATAATATTATGATTACAGTAGCATAACTTCATCAGAATTGACTCAGCAAATGAAAATCATAAATGGAATTCAATTAATCATGAGCGAAGTGGTTGCTGAGTTTTAAAACACTGATATATCCATATTGGTTATAAACTTATTCAGCTCCTCCGCAAACTCAAATTGCAAAGCACCATAATAAATTATCAACATCTGTTCAATAGTTTCATTTGAACACCAATAATAAATGAGGAATAACTTAATAAGCAATCTAGTATACTATGTGAGTCAGCCACCAATCACAATGCTTCTCATTAGTCTTGGTTGTTGCAAATATAATATTTCAATCTGGTCACAACTGCATTAACCAAATGCATCTGTTGAGGCATATCAGCGACACAACGCTGGTAAATAAATTCCTGATTCTACCTGATGAAAAGTGGTGTTATAAAGTGATTTGGGACCACATTTCAGTGGTCATTAGAAGTTTTGGAGTAAATTTCACATTGGCAAACCCAAAGAAGTATTTCTAAAAGCCACATCTAACAACATATGTTATAGGATACATCTATCTAGTACAAAGTGCATCATAGCCAAGCCTAGAAATAAGAAACATTGATTATACACTCAACTCCAACCAGAACTTAAGAATTAATCTCTCAAAATTCCTTTGGTTCTCCCACTACTAAGCATGGTTATACTTATGACCGTGTTCTTGTTGTGGACAGAGTTTCAATGATGGCTATCTCAATCCTTGTCAAAAGTAATGTCAACTATATATACCGCAAGAATTTCATTCAACATGTAAGGATTCACTTTGGTTTACAAGCTACCATTGCTTGAAGCTTAAGAGACCATATTTATGGGCACATTGTAGTAAAACACTCAGAACCATGATGAATAGAGAGCTAACAATGCCATGTTTCCATCCTCAAATTGATGACCACATAAAAATGGTGAACATAATGATAGTATTAGGTCTAATGCACATAAAATTAAAGCCTACCTTTCATTCAAAATAAATATAACAAATCTCTGCATTGCTTTACAGAACACCACAATCATCAAGTTCATTTAGAGATTTAACCTTCAAAGTATGTGGTTGTAGCTTACCATGTTTTGCCAGAAACAAAATCTCAATCAACACATAAGGAATCTCATAAAGCAACAAGGTTTAATGAGCAGCTCCAGCATATTAAACAAATGAATATTTTTTCTTTAGAAAACCAATGGCAAACCAAGCAGTGCCATGACAAATATCAAACACCATACAATATGTGCTCTGCAAGGAAAATATGTACGTTGTTTGTCATGAATATCAATTAAAAAGATAGAATAGCATACACATCCTGCGATCCTATCTTCCAAGATGACGAAGTATAATGACTGTGTTACCATCATTGTATGATGCATCAGGATTAGAAGTATCACAGTGTAGCAGGATTTATTTGTCACCATAAGCATTGAATCCTCATCTGTGTTGAACTTGAAATCTACAAAAAAAAGTACAAAACAGATTAAAAGTGCACATATAATTATACTACATTTTATTAACTCTTACAATCTTAATAAGTAACTATTATAGCTTACAAGTTGAAGGTCACTGAGAAAAAAGTAAAACAGATTAGTAAAACACAAAGAATATGTACAAAACACAAAACTATTAAGTACAATTAAGAAAGAAAACTGCAACCATTTACTAATAGCCACTATGTTAGCTACAACTGTAATTTCACAAACTATGTAAACAAACTATGTTGGCTGCAGCTGTAATTTCACACATACCAATCAACCAAGAAAAAAATGAAGTGTCTTTGCAAGGAAGCCCATGAAGAGCTTTTTCAACATTGAGAACAACTTAAAACAACGAGACAACAAAACAGTAAATGAAGTCACCAAGAAACGACTTGAAGAAACATAAAATTTATGAGAGGCTTGACTTTAAGGCAGGCAGAACTAACTATTTTGCAGTCACAATCAAATGCAAGAAGTCCACAATTAAAACAAATCAAACAAAGCTTGGAGAATTGATTTTAAACTGGAAGCCTACAGATACAATCATCTTAGCAAGTAGATATACAGCTTATATAGGTTATTTTAATCCAACAATACAAAACAATTTTCTAATCACTTGTAATTTGTCTCCCTTTAATCATAGACCAGAATTGCTGACATCCAATAGGAACATCATTTAAAAAAGTTACATACAAAGAACTCATTTCAAAATCTTCAATGTTACATACACTTCTTTTGTTCTTGCAATATATTATGTTTGTATTCAAATATCAATTATATATTATTTATATGAGTATAAGTATTATATTCGATAATAATACTTATAAAAAAACTATTCAATAATAAATATTCAATTTATAAAAAAAGAAACAAATTATTTTAATTTTTTGTTAATTTTGTTATGTTTAATTTCTCTTATTTAAACATAATGAATTTATTTTCCTCTTTTACAAATCAATGTAATAGTTAAAAACAGAGCATATGCCTGTCACTTTAACTTGTCACTGATAAAAGAAAAATCAAAAATTTGACAATGGAATGCCGTACAAAAACAGCGGGAAGCATTTTTTAACAGAGTTCGAGATGGGGCACTATACAACTAAATCTAACTTGGGTTTGAGGGACTGTACAAGGGACAACACTCTAAACTGTGTGATTTTAGATGTGATATGCACGTGGAAGCAACATAAAAATATATGAGAACTGGAACAAAAAATATATTAATCTGTGCATTTTGTACATGGCATGCTCTCTTGAGAGGTATATAGTTGGCTTTCTCCCATTAGCTATCTCTATGCTGATTTCCTGGGAAGTCTCTGTGCTTCAATACTGAAAATGTCACCTAAATGTGGTGAATTATTATTAACTTTCACATGTATGATTTATATTCATTTTCAACACTCATGAAATATGGATTGATTTGATTTGACTCTAAACTATGCAGTTAAATAAAAAAAATCATGTTACATGATGTTATAGTTTGAATGGGTCATAAAAGTGTATTTTGAAACTCAGGGTAGGGTAATAGATTTTTGTGGACACCTTGGAGGGCAATTCTGAGCATGCTTTTAAGTTGTCCAGAAGTTGTCCAGAATGATGGATTCTCTATTTATTTGCTTCAGAATGCCATTGCTGAAAATTCAAGCCATCATAGAGGAATGCTATTTGTGGCCCTTATTGAGTGGTTCTATTTGAAGGTGAATTCCCACCGTTGAGTATGAAAAGTTTACAAGGGGTTCTCCCTATCTCAAAGTCCTTTAAATTATTTTTTATGACATAATACGAAGGAGACCAGAAAATATTGTCCTAAATTTAGGAAAAATAAATGTCACACTTTTATCATTGATGGTCACTGATACTTTTGCAGTTAAGAAAAAGTGCTTCTCTATTCCTCACCACCTACTCTATGTATCTGCTGGTCTTTGACTCTATCGGTCTTCTCTAATGTTTTGTTTTGCTTAATACTAAAATATTTAAAACTAGAAAGAAAAGCAGTGCACATACTTATTTTCATTGCATGAACAGCTTCAGCAGTAGTTGCCATACATTCAGTACTAAATAGGAATCTTTACATTGCCCTTCTTTTAAGGTAAGAAATGAAATGATATAAGGAAATAACCTACCTAAAAAATTTATGTTTTTTAAGCCTTTTGTTGCTAGTATTTAACTATTCTTCTCATCCAAGGTAATAACAGAGGATGAGAAATGCAAAAAGACTATTGTATGTGTGATTGAACAATAAAAACGAATTTGTAACTTAAAAACTCTGAGAATTTGAAGCATTTTGTTGCTAAGATCCTTCGCAGTTTCTATTTGAATCTCCTTTCATTAAGTTAAAGTCCCCCTCTATGGGTTCAACTCGAAGCATGCACATTTCAAAGAGCATATGATGGTATTTTATTGTTGCAATAACAAAAACACAATTGAAATTTGAAACTTCACAATTTCCAAAACAATTGGAAAGTTTGGAGAAGAAAATAGCGGAAGCCGAAGTCAATAAAAGGTTTTAAATTTCACAGTTGATAACCCATAAGGAGCTGCTGTAATTTTTTATTATGTCTTGAAATCAAGAACTAAAAGCTTCATTATATGATACTTATGAAATTTTCATAGTGGACAAATTTTCCTAACCAAAAGTTCCTAAATCTAGTGCTTTTGGGAAAAGTCCTGAATGACTGATGAAACAAATCTCCAATTTCAGCACATGTAAATATTGCAATTAATTTTTAAAAAACATGACTTTTAGACTAAAACTGTGGTTTATTTATGAAGGCAATAAATTACAATGTGCATCAGTAATTTTGGGGTTCAAAGGAGAATGGTGATTCCTATTATTTGGCTATAGCTGTGATATTATTTTTTTTTCCCTGTTCATCATGTTGATAGCATTGTTTATTACAATGTAAAAATAAAAAGGAAGGAAATTCTGGGGCATTCATGATCAAGACACATTTATTATAGTAGCATGGTATTAATTTGGCAAGATCAGAAAAATTACAAATTGCATTTGAATGTTCTATTACTTCAAAAGGACATTAAAATTATCTCAGGTAGATGATTTGCAACATCAAATAGAACATACAATGCACATGCTTATTGAAAGACTCATTTTGAAAAGACGACTTGGTGCATCGAGTGTACCATACAAGAATGTCCCAGCCTAGTTCGCTCTACATTTCAAAACAAACCCACTGTTCAATGGCCAATGCCCTTAAGAAATCGATGGTCATTCTAAGGTTTGTATAGGTACTACAGAATAGTTAAAGTTGGGAAAACCCAAACGATTCTTCACTTGAACATCCCAAATTGATACATAACATGGAGCTGGTCTACATGAGGAATCTGTAAAATACTAAATGAGGCTTAATCGCCACTTTCCTCTTAAATCCTGTGTAAATCTTCCTAAGAAGATCAAAGAACCCTCACACCCATACTATTAACCCTAATCTTGATGAAGCTTAAGGCATAAACCCGTCACTTTAATGGAAGGAAAAATATCCAACAATACATTAAAAATTTCTGAATGAATATAAGACTAGATGTTTATCTCCCCTTGCCCACTGTAATTGGACCGCTAGCCTAATTAAAGCATAAACCCATGATTTTAATGGGAGTAAACAAAACCTAAACTATTACCAGAAAAATCCATGGAAAGCTAGAAAGAAGCAAGAAAGGTGAAATACCCATGGGCTGATTCTCTCATTCCTTGTCAATGTAATCGCAGTGGTTCATCATGGCTATAAACAATCATATTTGTTTATGCAGTCTTTATCCATGGTTGGTAGTTCCGAGAATGCATAGGGGCGCCGATGAGGATGAGGAGAGCATCATGGGGATCGAGGGAAAGATCTTATCAGAGTGGTCGACGAAGGGCTGTGCACCCATGTTTTGTCCTTGGCTCCACTGGTTCTCTCAGTAGTTGAAGAATTTGTGGTCTTTTCTGGCTGTGCATCATTGCAAAGATGGAGACCAAGGCTTACGTTCCCAACTTCTCCAAGGCGTTCTAGCATGTGTGCCTTCATTCAGAGGAAAGTCGGTTCTTAATGAGATCGCCAGGAGCCTTCCGGTCGCTCTCAAATATTTCCTTTGCAATAACTGCTGTACTGCTACATTTCCGCCCTCTGCCAGGTGGAGAAATGAAAGGTCAAGACCAGCGAGGAAGAGTTTGGAGGAGCGGGGAAAATAGGCGAGGAAAATGATGAACGATTGGGATGCATTCCATCACAGGCAATTGGCTCTCCACCATTCTGCACCGTCCGATATCAAAAGGCCTGCAAATGTTAAGCATAGGGACGCCTTAGCGTAATAAAAATAGAAGATAGATTTTGATTTATATATGAAACATGGGTATTATGTGTATAATTAAAAAATCAATAAGAGTAACATAAATGTATTGTAGTTTGAAACAAGGATATAATTTATTTCAACAACAAAAGATTGAATGAAATAGATCTAAAATTATAAAATCATTTTTGAGTGGTTTCTTGAGGCCCAGTTTTCACCTAAAAACTTTCTCTAAATTGGTAGGACATTTTTAGGAACGGTGATTGTAAAGATAGATGACTGCCTACATGTCAATGGAATGGGAGTTCTCATACTCAGTGAACTAATTGCATTAACTAGATATCACTTTGGAGGGTGTGTGGAATTTAAAACTCTCTTGTTAAACCTAAGTTTTATTATGTTTAATTAATTTCGGGCATTATGGGCATTTGGGGACCAAGTTTCCAGTGAACTTTCAATTAGGATTATCCTAAGTATGCATTATTTTTGTTCATTCCAGTGTTTGGGCATTTCATAGATATGCATTATTTTTGCTTGTTTCAGTGTTATGCTAATCTACATGTTCCCTTTCTTGTATCTTGTATCTCAGCTACATATTTAGTGTAATTTTTTTTTATAGTTATTATATTTAATATTTGGTAAATAAGGTTATAAATATTTGTTTTTAGTCTTTTGATAGTTAGTTTTTATAGTATTTTTTTTCTATAAATTTGAAGAAATTATGAAATTATATTATTTTGTGTTATATATTATTAAAATTTAGAGTTATATTTTAATTTATTAATATTGTTGATTATATTGAAAGATATTCAAGAGTAACAATTATTATGAATCATAAGAATTTGGATAAATTTATAATTTTATTTTAGTTGTGCTACGTTTTTAATGATACATGTGTTGTGTGCAATTGATACATAAAAGTTGATCAAGACAATCAAAATATGCATAATTATAATTTTTTAATGGTACATGTGTAGTGCACAATACAAATAATAGATACATACAAGTTGATCAAGACAATCAAAACAAATCAAACATGTATTACAATACTATAAAAACATATTTTTTAGTTGTAACATGTATTACAATAATATAAAAACATATTTTTTTAGTTTTACATCATATAAGTTATATAAGCTTATAGATAAATGAAACATGTAAAATAATTTTCACAATTATATAGGTTTTTTTTTATGGAAGTCATTCATTTTTCTTTTTCTTTTTGTATTTCAAAATATGAGAAGAATACATCATTATAATCCATAACAAATCTATTAATATGCAATGTATGCGTGACATCTTTGATTATGCAATCATTTATAACATTAATAAACAATTCTTTATAAGATTTTGAATTATATTGACAAGAAACCATTAGGTATCAATGAAGTCAATCAAATAGAATTTAATTGATTATACCATTTTCAATTACATTACAATACTATATCTATGCATTGATTTAAATTAAGTTTTTCATATATACAATTATTTTATCAAATCTTACCCCCACCATTCATGTTAGTAGTTTCATTTGTAAAAAACAAATTTGTCAATTTTTGACATAATGAATTTAATTTGATGAAGCCTTGTAATTTTTCATTATGATCTATTGTGTTTGAGTATAACATTATTCTATATTTTGCATTATCATATAGAAAGGAAGTTGAACTCAATTTTTATAAACACAAATTAAATGAAATTTATTTGTTGACTTTTTACTTATAATTGTTGTGAAGTTTACCAATTTAATTTCTATTTTAATGGTTGATTGCTTAATAATTCAAGATTAAAAAATGAGCTTAGAATATAAATATTATAAAATGTTACCAAGATAGTGAAATAACAATCCCTACTGTGTGACCACCTTTGGACCGATATGTTGACGCTGATTTGACTGTGCCTGACTCAACTTTAGCTTCTGTTGTCGTTGCTCTGTCTGTTTCAGTCTGCCCTTTGTTGAACGCCTCTATTGTTCCTTTGGTTGACTCGATCGTTGTTGCTCCGCTTCCATCTCCATTGCTCCTTGGTGGCTCCTCTCTGGCGGTGTATGGGGTGGAGCCGCTTCTTTCTCCTTCCTTGTTGCCTATTTTTGAGCCTCCCTGGTCGGTAGTCCTACGAAAGAAGAAAGGTCTCCCCCAATTTGTTGCTGATTCTCGGCCCCGGATTCGTGTTGCTAGCCTTGACCTCTATGTTTCTGGGTTTGCTTAATTCTTTTGTTTTTCTACAACTGTCTATCAGTTGTTCCTGGTTTTTTTCCATAACTGTCTGTCAGCTGTTTCTGTTTGTTCCTATTGTTCAAATTCTGTTTTGAACTATATTGTCCTTTGGCCCTTTGGGCCTTTTGTGAAGGGTACGACACCTTGTAAATGTTGCTTAACTTTTCAAAAACAATGTATAGAATGACTCTCATAAAACTTCTATCAATATAAGGGTTTGGTATGTAGATTCTATAATCGTTGGTCTGCTTTGATTAATCTTTACAAATGGATCTTGGATTCTTGGAGGCTTATTATTGAAATTTAGATTGAGCTATTCCCACTTGCAAAGGGTTTCTTCATTGCTTCTTTCAATCTTTAAAAGATAGAGATTTGGTTTTTGATGATAGATTGTGGTTTTGCAGAGAGCACTCTCTCCATAAAGTCTTGTTTAGCCTCCTTCAACCCTTTTACAAAGCCTCTAATGTGTGTTTGTTGTGGGTTAAACTTTTAAATCTCTCCAATTTTGGGAGGTTTAATGCTACGAGGTTGCAATCCATTTTTCTTTGTAAGTTGAGTGGTTGAATTGGAGTGTCTTATAGACATTAGAAGCTTTTCATGAATTGGAGCAGTTGTTGATGTAAATAGTTGCTAGATATTATTGTAGCAATTCTTTTTTTTTTTTTAAACCTTCCAAGCCTCACATCTCTCCTATGAAGTGGGTTATATTTTTTAATCTCCCTCTCCGATTTTGGGAGGTTTCATGCTGCGAGGTTGCAATACATTTTTTTTGGTAAGTTGAGTGGCTAATTTGGAGTGTCTTATAAACATTAGGAGCTTTCGCCTATTGGAGCAATTGTTGATGTAAGTAGTTGTAAATCTTTTAGACATCACCAAGGTTGGACAACAACACTAATAGAATCATATCTATTGTAGGAGACTTCAAAGTTGGGTAATTAATTTTTTGAACTTTTAAAACACCTCCCAAATATGGATAAAAGGATTAGTACAGTACTACATACATTAGGACTCTTCAAATTAAACCAACTATAACATTGAAACCATTCCTACACCTCATTTATAATGTTGTGACATATTTAAAAATGACGGTTAGGTAACTTATAAGTTATGCCCCTTTTTGGGCATGATAAACACCACTCTCTCATGCATTCCAAAAAACATATATTATATTTTTTCAAAACTATTCAATTGAAAAAATCCAAAACAAAATACTCAGTGGATTCTTTAATATCAAATATCTTTGTTATGTAAATCATATTGATAAACCTTTGCAACCAACATTTGTTTTACCGAGAGGAAGGAGAGTTTGGCCCAGCAACCTGAAGCTTAGCTCTTTATAGGGCAAGCCTCCTATAAGCTCTCGAGTGATGTGCAATGGACCTTTATCAACACCACAGGAAAATCAAGAGTTGAACCCACAACCAGGGCTACCTAAAGCGACAACCAAGACCAAGTGGGCTAACCTTAGGGGTCCTTTGCAATCAATGAACTAAATACAACTATGAATCCTATATGAATTCACTAAGAATACATTAGATAGGTTTTCTTCCACAAAATTGATTGTCAAAAGGGTTTTCATCCTTTGGTTGAAGATTAACTCCAAATTGGGGTTTTTAAAATAACATGCTAAGAATATCTTTTCCATTCCAATTTCCCCATTTTATACACTTTTCCCCCCAAAAATCATAAAATAAACTTCAATTTTTCGTCAAGTGACTTATTAATTTAACTTTATATTTTAAACCCATTGGTGTTTCAATTTGCACCTCTAGAAGGCGGATTAGAAACAGACAACTATGCATAGTTAAACTGCTTTTTAATTTAGGAGAGGAAGCTCCCTCTTTGTTGATGATGCTTAAAAAGATTACTAAATTACTACTAAGAGCACAAGGTTACAAAACTCTTTGCATCATAGTTGAGGTTTTCTCTTTTCCAAACTTCAAACTACAATTAGGACTAAACTATAGACATTTCTGACAACTAGAGTAAACTCAAACCTTGAGAGTCAAAAGTAAATGATGAATGATTTGATTAACACAAAAACTTAACAAACTTACTTCCAGATCACACCTGAAGACTCATTGTATTTATAAGATGTAAGCTAAAATATTATGCAAGAAAAACACATAAGACAAGAAACTGAAAGAGATTGAGCAAGAAAATTAGAGAAAATAAGGCGTAAGTTTTCACTTTTCTCAATTTCTAACAACAGTTCCACTTCTAGATTTTGAAATGTGCAGGAGCAATAGCACTGCAGGTGATGCCCAACGGGCAGTTTCTCATGAGAGTGGGTGTTGTGCGTTTGAGGCCCAACGGGCAGTTTCTCATGAGAGCGAGTGTTGTGCGTTTGAGGCCCAATAGGCAGTTTTTCCCTGGCACGTTGGGCTCCACAGACAGTTGAAATGTTGGGCAGAAGGGCCAAAATTGCCAATGACAAGGAGAATGGGGGTTTAGCAAAGCTGGTGGCAAGGACAAGGTGAACCGAATGCAAAAAAAATTGGCACAAAGCTCTCAGCTTGGGAGACCACCGATTGGTGGGTTTAATTTTGTGGCTAATGCTATCTCCGTTGATTTGAAAGCTGAGACGGAAGAAGAAATTGATTATAATGCTTCTGTCTTCTCCTCACATGGGGTGATATGCTAGTTTAAGGGTTTTTGGCCTTCCCTCCCTCAGCGGCACTCGTGGATCTCAAAAGAATGGGAGCCTTTAATTACTAGTAAAGTTCATATTTTCCCCATGGCCAAGGGGTTTTTTGTTGCCAAATTTGACATTGATCTGGATATAAACAAAATTTTATGTGATCACTTTTTTAGTTGGGAGAAAAATTTCTGCTGATGATTAAGCCTTGGCATGCTGATTTCAACCCTTCTTCTGAAACTTTCAATAAAATCCCGATTTGGGTTCGGTTTCCTAATCTTCCTCTCCATTTATTGACTAATTCCCTTTTAGAGGAAGTGGGTGAGGCTCTTGGAGATTTTTTGTTGGTGGATGATGCATCCTCTGATATGTTTCACTCTACCTTTGCTCGCATATTGGTTGAAATGGATATTTCAAAAGGGTTGCCTATTGAGATTTTACTTAAAACTTCTAAGAGTTCTTGGGTCCAACCTTTGGCTATGAAGGGATTCTCTTTTGATGTAGAAGATTTTTTAAAACAGGTCATGCTGCTGCACAATGTGGTTTTGAGAAAAAAGCCATGAAGGCTACATGGTGGAAAGGTGCTTCTCAACAACACTATATGGTTGAGAAGAAAGTTGAGCAACCAAGGAGTTTTTCTGAGGTGGTTGCTTTGGAATCACAGGGCCTTGAGGCTTCCTCTCCGACTGTCTCTAATGGTGGGGTTGTTGATGCTTTGCAAGACTACAATGTTGAGACCCCTAATGAGAAAGAGAGTGGGCCTATGGCTGCCACTTCTGGTGATAGTGCTTTGGCTATCATTTCAAGTGGCTCTCCTGATATGGCCATGCCTGCAAGGAGGAATACAAATCAAATCTCTAAAACAGCGGCTGCAAGCTTTTCTCTTCAAGATAATGGTGCACTGGCTTGGCTTGATAAGGCAACACAAGTGGAAGAGGGTTGGATCACTATAAAGGGAAAGAAAGATAAGTCCTCTAAGCCTCCTTTTGACATAACTCTCCGCTCCCACAAGAGTAATTCTAAATGTAAATCTTGATGGTTCTTGTTTGGGGGTTGGTTTTTGGCTGTTTTGCGGTTTTGTAGTCGGTTGTGGTTCTTTGGCCTTGGTTGCCTTTTTATCCTTGGTTGTCTATGCTTTCATGTATTTTAGTTTTAATAACCTTTTGGTTGAGGGTTCCAAATCCATTCAAAATCTGTTTGTAAAGGGTTTCAGAGTCCCTTCAAAACCTATTTTTACCTTAATAAAAAATACTTACACTTCTAGGACAATAGATTGTAGCAAAGACAAGCTTACAATCAAACCCCAGATTACACTTGACACAAGTTGAATGGCACCCCATATTACACTTGACACAAGTTGAACGGTAACTAAACAATAATTTGTAGCAACACAGGCTTACAACTTAGCTCTTACAATAACAATTAGCAAATAATGGGCAAGGCTAACCCTAAAATCTCCTTGCTTTAAGTTGACTAGACTTGCCAACTCGTAAGATTTGTTTCTAAAACTAACACAAGATGACTAACTAACCATCTACTAAAATCAATTAACTGATTTAAAAACATGGAAAGTTCCAACTATACATTTGATTTTTCTATTTCACAAAGAATAGATAAGCATGAAACATGAATAACAAGTTAAACTCAGTAAAAGCATCGAGTTAACTGTTGCTTTTAGTTCTATTCTTGGAAATTTTCGCTACTCCAAATAGGTGACTCATTTTTCTCCAAAAAGTGGATTCTTAGAAGAAAAAAACTGAGGTCTAGGTTTTGTAGACAATCACATTCTGAAGGGACCCAATTCATCAGATTTTGAAAAAGTTGAAGGCTTCCCAAAAAAACATCAAAAAAGTTGATTTTTGGGAATAAATTTTTTCCAATCTTCAAGAGGAGCAAAAAGTAGATGGACCCAAAGCAATGAAAACTTAAAAAGTTGACCACCTATTTTTGAAATGTGATGCCCTAGAATATTGGACCATGAAAAAGCATGCCTTTGTGCTTCCTAATCTCGAATCCATGAAGAACATTGAAAAGCACTATGTTTGAGGTTTCAAATCTTGACATGAGAAGAAAACGATATTTTTCTTCCTTTGGATGCCAACCTACAAAATATGAAAAATGAATGCCAAAAGCCTTTTTGAATGGAGTTTGAAGATGAAAAAGCGCTTTCTTTGTAAAAGCCCTAAAATTTTGAAGTCTATACATGAAAATAGAAACTTTGTATGCAAAAATCTAAGTCTATTTGCACGTGCAACGGTGAATTCCTCCTTTGTAGCTGCAAAAAACACACACATGAAGACACATTTTTGGAAAAAATATACGCATTCAATGACATCATAAAACACATAAAACCTCTCTAGTCTTAGCCATTTTCTTTGTTTTTTAAACTTTTGCTTGCTTATGCTTCCAACGAGGCTTGCCTCTAACAACAACGAGTCGACCATCTGATAAAATTTGTTTGAGCATGGAAATCTCATGTTTGACCACTGTTGAAGTGATCCCCAATTTCATATCAATGTTCAACATCATCTGATCATGATTGTAGGCCCCAAAAGTGACCAACAGAGACTGAACTGGAAAGAAGGCATGTCGAGGTTGAAAATATTCTAAGTGTTGGAAACCCAAGCGCCCTTGGCTGACAATGGCACCTAACATCCCATGCCTTAGCCAAATTTCAATGGTTTTAATCTTTCTTTCATCCCTGATCTTCACCTTTTTCAATTGTGTCTTTTGATCACATTTTCATGAAATGACACACCTACATTCAGATGTTGAGTATACTAACCTATCTAAACCTCAGTGATATGTTTACTAGCTTTTCTCATCCTCTAATGTTTCTTCTATCTTGTTTTCTGCGCGATTGAAGGTTATTGACGGACAAATTTCACCATTTTCGAACAATGAATGACGAAAGTCGAAAAATAACTAAGGCACCAAATGTTAGGTGCCTTGACTGGACAAAGGAGCCTAGACATCCCAAAGTTAGAGATTTTTAATAAATTTCACCATTTTTGGATTCGACTCTGTTTTGTGTGAACTCCACCTTTTCTCGATCTTTGATAATTTGACGTTGTCTGCACAACATTTGAGACTTTGAATCTGATACCTAGTAGCAGATAGTCATCCATTGATGACCTTGGAGCTCGTACCTTCACCTTCTGAAAAAGAAGAATTAACCCACCAGAGAAATCCTGACCTTTTGACGATTATGACCAAACCAACCTGATTGGGAAGTATTTTCAACTAATCAAAAACAATTAGAGCCCTCCAAACAAAGATTCTATTTTTAGAAATTTTTGCTAGCATCCATTTAACAACAAACCCAAAAAAACCCGAATCAAGTCTAGTTTTAGAAGCTTTCTAAAAATAGAAACTTTTTGTTTTAGAAACTTCAACTTTTGACAAAATTTTTTACAAGACTTTGACCACTCTTTACAAAATGCCTTAATAAAGCAAATTTTTTGATTGGGCACTGTAGACACGAAAAATATACAAATTGATCCTATACACTTGATCCTGATTTTACTAACACCAATTCGTCCTGAATCATCTCCTCTGCTAGTCATTTAATTAAATAATCTTTATTTAATTATATTCATCATATTTCATCTCTTAATTAAATAAATCAAATTTATCTGATTCAGTCATCATCTTCTATTAATTAAATAAATCATTTTGTTTAGTTAATCCTATAGTCCCTCTTTTAATTAAATAATTCTTTTTATTTAATTAATCTCTAAAGTCATCTCATTTAAATTAAATAAATTTATCTTTATTTGATTTAAAACTAACACCATTCCCTTTAATTAAATAAATTGAACTTTATTTAATTTAGTTTAAATTCATATTTCTCTCAATTTTGATTTAAATCAATCCAAAAAATCCAAAAATCTAAATCAAGTTGTTACATCAGCTAATCTCCTTTTAAATTAATCAAATCCCGATTAATCTTAATCTTAATCCCTCAAATCCTCTAACTTTTGCAACTTGCACAAGTAAATCATTTTATTTGATTTATTAAATCTCTCATTTTCTCTCAGCATGGCATCAAGGAGGGAATATTCTTCAAATTCAAAAATCTCTCCAAAAGGGTGTGTACATCCAACAAAGCATTAAAACCCTCTTACATGTCCTTTGCCTTGAGCCAAGTGGCATTAACTCCATTTCTTTCTCCCTCCAACTTGTCATTTAATCAATTTCAAATGTCCACCTAATAGTATTTATGTGCACATTCATCAAAATGTGCTCCACCTTTGTTCACTCACATGTTGACAAGTGGCATTTTGCTATTGGTTGGTCTTTAATCCCACATTCATCCCCTTTGTCTTTTTCTCCATCATTCTCTTCTATAAATAGAAGACTCTCATTTGGATTTTGGATCCACAATCTTAGGCATTTTGATCCACAACTTCATGCAACATTACTACCTTCAAGTTTTGAGCAATCTCCATCCATCTTTATCCATTTTCATCCAGTTTTCATATTGTCATAGCTAAGTTATGGAGAAGTTTCATGAAGGAGCATCAAATCTTCACCATTGATCATCAAGCTTGTAAGGAATTGGGAAAGGGCCATTTCCCACATCAAAATGGCACCAATTCCCCCATGGGATTGAGAGTTTGATCATTTAAATAGGATTTAATATTTTCTTTTATTGTGTTCATATTATTTCTTGTTTTCATGTTTCAAATGGATTTCATGGGGAATGTTGTTTCTAACTTACTAATTGTGTGTTTTTTCTTTGTGTTTGTGTGGGTCTAGGATCACCATTCACATTTTGGCGTGAGAGGGAGGGAGAATTTGAAGAATCTAACACGTTTTTTTGAAAAATTCTATTGTTCTTTTTGATGTTTTTGTGTCTATAGGAAAGCTGCATCGCTGACTGTCAAACTCCACCACTAGCAGTCCAGCGACGCCATATAGCGACGCTGACAAACTCCAAACCGCGATGCTAAGTCATTCCCGCCAAGAAATTTGAATTCCAAACTCCAAACTCTGTCGTTGGTCAAAATAGTGTCGCATTTGCGCTCACTGGTTTCTGCACAATCCGTCGCTATCAGTCTCAATGGTGCTATATAGCAACACTGACTTATTTAAACTATGTCGTCATCACAAACTACGTTGCTGGAGTTGGGTAAAAGGAAGTTTTCAAATTAATTTCAACATGTGTTTCCTCATTTTAATTGCTTTTGACTACTAACTGGTTTTTGGTCTTTGTTTCTGTAGTATTGACTAGTTTTTGTAGGTTGGCTTGATCAAAAGTGAAGGGAGGAAACAAAGACGATGACTTCTCTATGACATCATCATTTCATTATATCGAGTATTTTTAAACACTTTGGGGAGAAATTATAATCCC
This sequence comes from Sequoiadendron giganteum, assembly GCA_007115665.2. Classification (NCBI taxonomy): domain Eukaryota; kingdom Viridiplantae; phylum Streptophyta; class Pinopsida; order Cupressales; family Cupressaceae; genus Sequoiadendron; species Sequoiadendron giganteum. The sequence goes on along the minus strand of CM021106.1, from coordinate 362,378,063 downwards.
TTTTCTAAGGACTTTGTCATCTTCATTCTTTTTAGGACTCAATAATTTTTGTTTGGGCTTAAAAAGAACAAAACAAAGGGATTAAAAAGAATCATAGAAAATTTACTAGATTTTATTTTGGAATTAAGAATTGAACAAACAAATCTCACACTTCAAAGTTGGTGCTTAAAAAGAACTTATATTCTTGCTTTTGAAGGATTAAAATGAACTTGTGCCTTTTATGTTTTGTAATCCCTTATCCAAAGTAATATCATTTAAAAAGACATGGGCTTCTCTCGTGCCTCACAATGATCTTAAGAATCAAAAGACTTATTTTGTGATATTAAGTGGTATAAGTGATTACCTCCACACTTCAATTTGGATTCTTAAAATTGAACAAAATCTTTCTAGTGTGAGTAAAGTATATTGTGAGTGTTCTCTTTTTGTTTCTCAACAAAGATTGATTGAACTACGTATGTGCTTGCTCGCTTTTGTTTATCCTTAGAGTGCTTGCCTGGTGGAAAAAAGTAATCACCCCAGAGAATGACCCAACCGAGAACAGGCTAAAGCCAAGCGACTTCCAACCGTTATATAAGTGTGGGTACTTGAGGAAAGTTCAAGTATCATGAGGATTGTTCCGATAAGAAGGGCAACAATGGTCTCTTGTTGTATGGATGATCCCCCACAAACGGAATGCCTATACTAGAACCTTTTGTTTAGAAGGACCAAATCCTTAAATCTATTTGTTGGTGAAAAATGGTCATTCTGAAGCCGTCCCACATTTTTACAGCTCTTAATAGAGATGAGAAGTATGCCATGGGAGTTTCATGGGTACTGATGCTTGGCTGACCCGAGAAGTGTGTCTTGGAGGGGAGCCAATGTGGTAAAAAATCTAATCATTCGCTAAGAGTAAGCGTAGCTAGATTTATCCAAGTGGGAACTCAACAAATATTGTCTCATTTTATCCTAGGGTTGTGAATCACTTTGGAATCAAAACACTTTGCTTGGATCTAAAACACTTGAAAACAAACATTCACCAAATCCTCAAAATTTCAAATCCTTTAGGGGGAACAAATACCTTTGGCAAATCCAAGTGCTCTTGCTTTCCCTAGGGATTTCATCCTTAGGGGCTTCTAAGTATTTGGATTTATATCATAATTTTCTCTTACTAAAGTCAATATTAGGAAACTATTGCCTTGATTTCCACATAATGGACTGTGTGGGATGAAAAGAAATTAGGACATTAGACATTCAATGTGAAAAATAATCAAGAAAGTGTTTGTGGTAAAAAACAATCAATCTAAGCAAGATAATAGACAATTGAACCTCACCTATGCTTGATCTCATGATTTCTCAAAAAGTCAAAATTCACAAACCAAGTCGTCACAAGTTCCTTAGTCCGAAAGCTCATGAGGGACGTCTTTCAAGACTTCACAAAGTTAGAGAAAGGTTGGTCTATAATTTTTACAAGAAAGCTTCAAAGAACAATCCTAATTTGTATGAATTTTACTACAGTCAAAATCCAAGTCTTTCAAAAATTTGCATTTCTCACATAGGAAGTACAAGCATGTTCTTCAATACCAAGGTCTTGTAGAAAGGAAATTTATCTAAGTCTAATCTAGGATCAAAGTAAACATTCTCGCCCACCCGTCAAACATCAATCAAATCTCATCCCACCAAACAACTCTTCAAATCTTGGAAAAATCAAATCATTTTAGACTTTTGGAAAATCCTTTAAATCAAATAAAAAATCATCTTGTTTGACTAAGTACGTGTAGATGAATCCTTCTTCATGTGCTTAGTTAAATTATCCATCCTTGTGAACAAATTTATTCCAAGATAAACATCCAACCTCTTGGGGTTTACGAGTTCATTATCCAAATCCAAAACAAATCAAATCAAGAATAAAAAATCCAAAAGTCCTAAAGTCTAGTGTCCCTTCAAGATTCTTAAGTGTTGAATCATTCACACCATCCAACCTTCATCTATCTCATCACCATCCTTTGATCCTTGAACAAACTTGGTTTTTCTTCTTTATACCTAAAAGTTGATCCTTCTTTTATGGTGCAAACTCGATCTCAATACAAGAAAAACATGGAAGCCAACAAGGAAACATCTACTTCAAGTGACTTGATTCAAACTGCACCCGAAATCAATCCTATGGGATCTAGCAATCCACCACCCAATCTTCCTCTATTACCAAAATATCCTCAGGAGGAAGGTCAAGTGGAAGACATCACCAACAATGTCTTGGGAATGACTCAAGAAAAAATCATAGAAATGGTCCAAAATCTCGAGAATCACAAAATTGTCAATGCCATGATGAGACTTAATCCTTCACAATACATTATAGAATTGGCAAAAGAAGGGGCTAAACTCCCTTTAGATCTTGACGTAAACACTATTATGGAGAAACCTCTTGGGATTATGCCCCCAGTCTCATTCACATCATCTTTTTAAAGCATTGTTCAACACATCCCCCAACCCACATCATCTCTTGCTTCAACTCAACCAATTGTCAACAAGGGAAGTTCATTACTTCAGGCTCTTCAAACACCCCCCCTTGTGAACAACCAAGACTTGGATGCAAACACCATCTTGGGTCAATCTGTCCCCCTCAATCTGAAACACCCCTACGTTCCACTCATCTTTCATGACACCAATAATTCATCAACCTTCTTTGTGACACCGACATATTCTCTTAGTGAACAAGTCTCTCTCCCCATGGTATCACAGGGGCAAGAAGGTTTATTGGGACAAGGGGGAATCTTTGATCCCTCATCATTACTTTTGCAAGGAAGCATACCACTTATCCTTCCACCACTTCCCCTGCTAACATCAACAACCACACTAATCATTGGTTTAGGGAAACCCCCTTTACTTACCCAAAATCAGTCGAATTATATCAATCTGCCAAGCGTACCAAATCCTTCAGGCATACCACTGACATCGCAACAATAGATGGTGCGATCCAAACATCTCAATCCACCCTTAAATCATCAACAACATCTCAAAACGTGATTTCCTAAGGACCCAGCTTATCCACTATACCCTCCACCACACAACCCATCATCATCATTCAAACACCTCAACAACCACCCCAACACAGTCTCATCACACCATCCCATACCATTTTGAATCCCCCACCTCTGCCACCAAATCCAAACGTGGCCAATCAATACAACATCAGTTTGCAAGCAGTTCGACAAGCTTATCAAAGGGCACTCCAACAATTCCAAACCCAGCAAACTACACAATCTATACAATGAGCACAAATGCAACAAGCCGCACAACAAGATAAAATTTTTTCCCAAGCGCAAGCACAAGCATTGCTACAACAACAACAAGCTCAAGCGCAAGCACAGGCTTTATTTCAACAACAACAAGCCACTCAAACCACTCAAGTCACTCAAGTCGCTCAAGCCGCCCAAGCTGCACAAGCACAAGCACAAGCCCAACATCAAGCACAAGCCTTGTTACAACAAGTGTATCAAAAAGCCTTACAACAATACCAAACACAAGAATAAGTAGCACAACAATAGGTGACTCAACATCAAGCCCAACAACAAGTGTTGTTGGCACAACAACAAGTCCAACAACAAGCGTTGTTGGCACAATAGCAGCAACAAGACCAACAACAAGCTTTGTTAGGATAGCAATAACTACGAGCATATCAACAAGCATTGGCTGCACAAAAAACTCTCGTGAGTGCACCACCCAATCCACATGTCACCACACCTATCTTCCAAATGAATACTCCAGACCATAGCACAGTCATTCCACCACTTGACCCGCAAAGTGATTTATCTGCCCAAATCAAGAGGCTCTCACAACAGGTGTTGGACATCTAATTAGGGAAGAACCTTAAATCACAAGGGAATCTATGACCTTATCCGTTTGACAGGAGCATTATGATGAAACCATTTCCAGAAGGCTTCGAGATCCCAAAATTTGACAAGTATCGCAAACTCGGAAACCCCGAAGATCACATTAGGGAATTTCATATGTACTGCATGGAAGTGGCCTATGATGACTCTTATTTAATGAGGCTCTTCCCGCAGAGTCTAGCTGGCCTGACCATGGAATGGTTCTCCCGAATTCATCAGGGATCAAGAAATTCCAAGAAATTGTAGACACGTTCATGCAAAATTATGCATTCAACATGGGCATGGACGTAAGCTTGGAGGAACTATCCAACCTCAAACAAAACAAAGGAGAATCATTTGAATCTTTCTTACAACGATGGTGATCCAAATCCAATAGAAGCAAGTGGGCCATGCTAGAAGAGAAACAAGTCAGAACTATCATTGCAAATCTTGAAGGAACTCTGGCCTTCCATCTCAAAGTCCAGTGCATCACCTCCTATGACCAACTCATCCCTAAAGCTCTCAGCATTGAAAGAGCTCTCATCGCATAAGGGGGACACCTGCTTATCAAGATAATCACCCATTAACAACCTATAATGACAAACCATGAACATGAGTGAAAAACAAGAATGCTACCAATGACGGTGTTGTTCATGCTAAGGTTGTGATCAATGCTCCGAAGCCAAACACACAACAAAAAATGTATCAACAACCTCAAAATAATACCCAAAATATCCCCCGATCAAACATGCCTCATCAACAAAACAACACCCAATAAATTATTTAACTTTTAAAAAGAGACATTTAAATATTGCATTGAGAAATATTCAAATCACGTGGGCCACTGTTTACTCGAACCCCTAAAATATTTACCCTCATAAATTTTACTGAAAGCTTTTCTCTTTTAAAAAATGTTACCGGGCACATAAACCTTTCACATATTTAGCTATCTTTAAAAAAATTATTTTCAACAAATCACTTTTGCATACATTTGCTATCAATGCGACACTCATGAGATCACATTCAAAAGATAATCTGTCACACAGGCCGCATGCCTTGCTTATGCTTTCAATCTTTGCTCTGATTGATGCACATACCCTGTTTCAATTTGTGTTTGATCTGTTAGTATGCTTGATAAGTATCAAGCAGCAAGGTGCGTCTCATGATGGTTCAACTTGTGAAAACTATTTTAGCTCACTGGTTCTCTTATCTTCAATAGACGCATAGTGATTTTCTAGCCATCTTGTAAGCTTTTGAAACATTCTCATCTTGTAATGTCATTTCCCTTCACTTACTAAGCACTCGGTGCTTTTGATGAATTTTCTTTGCATTTTGAGCATGTCCTCCATCCCTTTCAGCAACAAAACATTTCCTCATATGCTTTCCAAATATCTTTTAGCTATTCAAAAGACCTAGCAAAATTGAATAGTGTTGTGACTTTATGCCATGGTACCCCGAGTGCATTACCACCTCCTATCCAAGGCTATGCCATTGTCTAATTATGTTTGCAATCGCTACACCTCTGAGACAAAGCTACACCCGTTCAATATCACCATCCATTTGCTCACCTCTCTCTCCATCCCTATCTATCCCTTTATCCCTCTCTACTTTTCTCTATCTCCCCTCTCTAGACTCTCTATCTAGGAAGGTGAGAGAGAGAAATAGAGAGTGAGATAGAGGTAGGGAGAGAGTAGAGAGGTGATAGAGAGGATTACAGAGGGAAGGAGGAAGGTGGAGAGATTGAGAGAGGGAAGGTGGGTGGGAGGAGAGAGCAATAGAGAGAGAGATAGGTAGAGAGAGGAAGGGGGAGATAAAGAGTAGAGAGGGAAGGAGAGGTATGGAGGGAGAGAGAGAGAGAGAGAGAGAGAGAGAGAGAGAGAGAGAGAGAGAGAGAGAGAGAGTAAAGAGAGAGAAATGTAGAGAGGGAAGGAGGGAGGGAGGGAGATAGAGATTAGAGAAGGAAGAAGAGAGAGAGAGAGAGATGGACATGCAGAGAGGTAGATCTTAAGTTCAAGGGGGAGAGATTCATATAAAGGGATGGACATAGTGATAGAGAGAGGTCTAGAGCATAAGAGATGAAAATGAGTGAATAAAGAGAGAGAGAAAGATTATACAACTTGCTAATTACTAAAATTTGACTTCCTGATTACTGAAATTTGACATGTTGATTACTAAAATTTGAATGTCTAAAAAAGTATAAGATCTTCCAAAAACTAGAATTTGCATTATAACTCCAAGAGATTTGAAACCACTCTCAAACATCCTGAAACTATACACATGAAATATAGCTTAAAGTATATGAAAGTAAATTTCCATATGTAAATACCAAATGGGTTGCATTGGGAAATACCAATACAAAGGGTTGGATTTTACATTGGGCATCCAACCCAAAGGGTTGGATTACCATTTCATGCCAATGACATGATTTTCAAAAAGGGTAACAAAATTTCACATATTTTTGGTCATGTTAATCCTAAGGTTTGCATGTATTTCAATGCAAGTTTATAAAAAATATGATGATGTTAGGATCTTTCTTACTTATACAACCATATATTTTTTTTAACTTTTTGATTATGTTAAGGTTTTCATCCATAACTTCTCTTGTTAGTGCCTTCATTTTTTTTCAAAAACTAACATGTGCTAGTTTTAGTATAGTTTTTTGCTCCTTCATTGAATTTTGAAACAAATCACATTTTTATAAACTAGACTCCATTCTACATGTAATGAAAAAATTGATTTTTGATTAGTTTTTAAAAAATTTAGGGGGGAGCATTCTTAAATTTTAGCTTTTTAGGATGTGTCCACTTCATAAATTCATAAAATATTACATTCATTAAAAAATTATCCAAAAGAACCGAGATAAACTTCATGGTGCTAGCTAATTTCTCACTATTCAGATTTTTGAAATTCTTAAAAAAGGTTAACTTTTAGGGAGGTCATAACAGACACTATGCTATTTTTTTTATGAAAAATAAGACCACTTTTGGTGACCCCTCTTTTTGAACCCTTTATCTTCATTATTCTCCTTTTTAAAAAGTAGCTTACAAAGTAGATTTGAAACACTACAACTCTTGTTCTTGTTGCTTGAGTGTGACTATCTTCATTTTCTCATGAACATTAGACGTTGTTGATTTAAAAAAAAAGTTGGCATCTTAAGAGCCATTTTTGTGTCACAACTTGATGCACTTACCCTATTTGTAACTCTATTTTTGATACTTAAAAAAAGAAGACTATTACACACATACCATCCTATATGAATGGAGAATTTAACCCCTACTCTATGTTTGCATTCTAGGAGGGTATATGAAACAATTATCTACCTTGAAAGTTATAATAAAACTATTTTATTAATAGGGTTCCTAGGAAACTTAAATGATTTTCCATATAATCCCTCCATTATTTAATATATTCTCGAGTTTGGGGAATTGAATGAACAAATTTTTCATGCTATTTATAATAGCTTGAGCTTCTATAGATAATCTCTTTGCTTTATCTCCTTCCATCATTTTCACTAACCACATAGAGAATATTATTTCCTTCTGTAGTGAAACATGACTTGATTTCTCTCCAATTATGGATTATAATCATATATCACTTTTTCCCAAGTTTAGTTTTGAGTGTTTATGCTATTTCTAATCTGGTAAAGGTAAACCTTGCAGCCAATGAATATATTGAGTACAGAGTCATAAAATTTGTGTTCAAATTTAGAATTTTTTATTTATTGATATAGGTTATCATTGGTGGATCTCAGGTCCAATACAACATATTTTGTCTTGTCATAATAGCCTTAATTTAGAAGTATATCCTTGTTTCAAATGTAGAAGCACTAGCTAAACCAAACACTTAGTTGAGGACTGCAACCATATCACTAAATTTATTTTGGAAGTCACTATTGTATATTACTTTAGGAACTTTTGATAATGACTTATTTAGTTCTATCATTCATTGCATGTTGATTATTCTACTACATTCTTCATTGAATGATTTCTTTGCAATATCCCACTCAATAATCCCTAATTTTGTGTAGAAAGGGATATCAAAATTTGTTCTTATAGCATATTCGCTAAGATTTGCATAAAATTTACCATCTACAGGTCACTTTCTTGGTTTCTACATTGTAATTATTCATATATTCCATGACCAACTCAGGGAAATATAGAGATGATAGGAAAACTACAACCTTATCTAATATTTTTAGCACTATTATTTAAGCCTAATTAGTGGAATTTGGATCTTTCACCATCTGGTGGAATTCTTCCATGCTTATATGCGCTAAGTCAATATTGGTTATGTCTCCATATGTAGGGGTAATTTGGAAATGGAAGGCCATCCCTTTGAATTCATACTTCATATCTTTTTCTCTCTTACTGATTTACCCTAAAATCATATGAAATTCTATATTACCAATTTTGTTTATCTAGGGTTTCCAAAAATTATAGTTTAACCTTTGACACTAGATTGAACTAGGGTTCTCATATATAATTCCAACTTAGATGCTACCTTGTGTAATTACAACCTAGATTTCACAAGGGATTTTTTAATTTTCAAAAAATATATTAAAATATTATGAATCTTATAAGAGTTTGATGGGGTGCTTACCTATATTGACAAAAAAATCAAATTCAATTATAAAAACATGAAAAATACCAATTATTTTTTACTTTTTTCAGTATTGTGGTTAATATCCTTTTCTATAATTCTTCAATAGTCATTTGTTCAAATTTCGCCTTCTTTGGAAAACTCTTCTTTTACAAATGCTCCACGGGTTGTCTCAGATGCTCAAAATGTTCTTGTGATGAGATGCTGAGAAGAATCACATTACAATTCTACAAAAATATAGAGAATTTAGGTTTTATTCAATTCTTGATGGGAGGAGGTGAGTATTTCATATGTAGGTGGGAAAATTATTTACAAAATTTTGAACAGTAAGTATACATTTATTTTAGATGTTTTAGACATGTTGAGTTGAATATGCATTGTGCCTTTTATTTACTTTTAATAATCTTTTGGTGGGAAAATAAAAGTAAAAAAAATATTTGGTTAATGTTGGAATTTTAGGTTCAAACGAGCTTGCATATCAATAAAAGTTCCTTATGTGGGAGTTTTGAAGTGAAATGACTCCTCACTCCAATGTTATGGTTCATGTTCAAATGGACACTCCACAAATGTGATAATTCCACTCAGAACTGGTTGTGCAAGAGATCCTTAGATGCTAGTGTCATCAAAATAAATGATGATGACAACATGATAAAATCATGTGTCAAGAACAAAAGTGAAATGGGTGACATAATAATGATGTGATGCTGATACCATCATGACATGAGTTACGTTGCAATTATAACATAACTAGTTTTAGAATGTTTCAAAATGTCTTGTTCATATGAAAGGAGGATCTTTGTAAAGGGAAGATGAATTCATGATGATGTCATGAAGGTAAACATTTTCAAGTGAAGTAGATTTATGCTTGATGTTTTAGTTCTCTTATTGTAATAGGGTTTGGGCTATGCCAAATGTAATGCCCCAAAAATTGCACAAAGGGCAAAAACACAACTAATTTTTTAATTTCTTGAATTATCATGTAAAACCTTGGTTGTTGACATCTATGCACGCACATCGTTGCTAACTAGGTGCTTGAATGATGCTTGAAAAAGCCGCATCTAAGAGTGGGGTGAGGGGATAAAATTCATTTGGGAGTGTGTGGCCTTACACACACACCCTCCCCAATCAATAATAGGTTGGCACTTAACCTAGGTGGAGAAATAACTAGGTTAAGATGAAAGATCGTAAACAATGTTTTAACTATTTTCATGAAACAATAATATTGGATTTGAGTTGATTAAAACCTTATCAATTTAGTAATGCTCTTAATACTATCACCATTCAATATAACCAAAATCACTTAATATACTTGATTTATTAATGACATTAACATAATTTTAATACGACAACATTAATATTATTGTCAATGTATCATATTATCATTCATTTTACAAATATTTTATATTTAATAAAATATAAATAATCCTCTTAGAAAATATAAAATTAAATTAATCTTAAAAATTAGAGTTTAATTTATCTTTAATAATTATTCTTTATAAGAAAATTATAAATATAATTAAATTAATCCTAAAAATATAATTTGAAGTACCTTTATTTAAATATTTAAATTATCTTTAAATAAGTGTAAGAACTTCTTTAAGGGGAAAGGTACACGTATTTAGCTAAGACCTAATTAAAGTAATATTTAGATCTAAAAGGTAAAGTCTACATGGTGGTTTTCAAATAAAAAGAATGGGAAACATGACACATGGCTTTTAGTGGATTTTCTAATTCAAGACATAAAGTTTACGAAAGAAGCCCTATTTGTTTTTTAATTAAGGATATTATTATATAAATTCCCTTTTGGTAAAGGCATCGGTATTACAGTGGGTTAGAATATTCTTTATTATTGATTTATTCCTGCAACGATATTAGGGGAGAGGGGTCAATAGTCGTGCGGGCTAACTTCGTCACCATGTAGCGATTGATTGGAATATCGTAGGACCATTTTTTTTTTGAGATGTGGACTAGCCTCTTATCTATCTATAACTAAGGTTTGAAGGTGTGACTCATCATGCAACTTGCCACATCAGCACATCTACTGAGAAGTGTCTAAAATTTGACTTTTTAAAGATTCGACCAAATCTTAATCATGGTACCCCTAGTAGTCGAACAAAAAAATATTATTTGTTGCTTATAGAATATCATATTTTTATTTAAAATAAAACTTATAAGCAACTTAAATGTACCAAATACCTATTGGTAACCATAAATCTTTTTTATTGCTAGTTTTTATATTCAACACAAATGGACCAATAATTGAACACATAAAAACTATTTGTTGTTATAAAAACAATACATAATTATTTAAATTACAACTTATATCAAACAAAAATGGACCAATAGTTGAACACTAATTTTTTTTTAAAATCCTTCACATTTATTGAAAAAATACATAGTATTTATTGTGCCCACCTTTTATATTTGTGATAGGACAAAATATTAATATTAAATACTCCAATGCTTGTACATTGCTAGCCCAATAGTTGTACACATAAGAACAATATTTGTTCACTATATAACTATACTTGTTCATGAATGTATTTATGTTTTGTTTACTTGAACAACTATTGGTCTCATAATGTCACATATATAGTAATATTTTGATTAATATGTGAAATGATTATATACAAGATATATAATATTAATTCATTCTAGTATTGATATGAATAATCACAATTGACTGCACGACTATTGAACCCCGCACGACTACTGGCTCCTCTCCTCTAACATCAATCGATAATAATAATACCGATTTGATAATAAAAGAATCAATTGATATTGATATCGATTTTATAACAGGGGAAAGCTATTAATATTTAAACGTTAACATGAGTCAAAACCATTTATATTTTTGCATATTATGATACGTGAAGTATAAGTTAAAACCATGGATATCTAAATCTTTGTACAAGCAAAAGTGTTAATGGGTAAACCTTATTATGATTTAAGTCATTAGCGTTCGAATAACAGTATATGGTAAGGAAGATATGACTTAGATGATAGTATGAATCAAAGCCATTTATAATTATACGTTATCAAAGATGGTAATATTTAATATTCCTCTTAGCATCGATTTAAAAACATTATATTCTCAATATCAGCAAAAAGTTCATACTAACGTTAGCCTCAGCACTAAAGAATGGAATGACGGTAAAAAAGAAACAAAGTACTTTACTTTGGTAATAATGCAGTCCGGGTTGAAAATCATATTCGCCTTACAAGAAACTTCTTTGTTGATGGCAGAGGTGCTACTCGATTACCAACGTAGACCGGCTAAAAAAATAAATTTAATGCCAAGAAACAAATCTCCTAGCATTTATTAAAACTGCTCAGAAGTCCTTTCTGATTAAGCTGGCAACCATGATGAACTGATTTCACAGCCAACCGCCATTAATGGGGCGCTGCCATTGACGTGGAGACTTCAGCGTCTATTAATTGCACCACCCACTTGGATTCATTATATTTGGCACAACCAATCCACTCATTGAGGGCACTGTCTATACAGATGACAATTTGCACGAGTGGAATGATGGGCATACATACCTGCTGCTAACGGTTTGTCAGTGTTGTATGCGTATAATACTATGTGCATGCCCAACAATACAACCTATTAAATCAATCAAATCAAATTCTCACTGCTCTTACGGAGCTTTAATGAACATGTGTAGTATTTAGGGTTAGAAAAAAATATTAAAGCAGGTCACTATTAAAATTTAAAATTTTTTAGTATTTATTTTTAGAATTTAAGTTAAAAGTTTAACTATGGAAACACATAAGTTAGTAAATAAATTTTATTTTAAAATTACTTTATAAAAAATAGTTTGTGAAAGAGTTATTTGATTTATTTTTAGAATAATTTAAGTTATTTTATTCTTATTTATCAAAATGTTTAATATGAAATTTAAAAATATATATTTTAAATGTCTATACTTATAGTATTTTTATTTTATTTTATTTTAAATTATTTTAAATATTATTTTGTAAAAAATTAATAAAAATAAAAATAAATCAAAATAAAAAAACCCTTTAATGAATTAATTTTGTATTTTGTAAAAAAATAATAAAAATAAAAATAAACCAAAATAAAATAACTCTTTAATGAATTATTTTCTTACAAAATAATATTTAAAATAAAATACTATAAGTATAGACATTGGGGTTTTATAATTATATAATATAATATAATATAATATTTTAATTATATTATATTATAATAAAATATTTTAATAATTAGTTTTAAATCTAGGATAAAAAATATATTTGTAAATTTCATATTAAACATTTGATAAATAAAAATAAAATAACTTAAATTATTCTAAAAATAAATCAAATAATTCATTCACAAATTAATTTTTTATAAAGTAATTTTAAAATAATTTAAAATAAAATAAAATAAAAATTTATTTACTAACTTATGTGTTTCCATAGTTAAAATTTTAACTTAAATTCTAAAAACACATACTAATAAATTTTAAATTTTAATAGTGATGGCTTTAATTTTTTTTCTAACCCTAAATACTAACCCTAAAAAATATATTTATAAATTTCATATTAAACATTTGATAAATACAAATAAAATAACTTAAATTATTCTAAAAATAAATCAAATAACTCTTTCACAAATTAATTTTTTATAAAGTAATTTTAAAATAATTTAAAATAAAATAAAATAAAAATTTATTTACTAACTTATGTGTTTCCATAATTTAACTTTTAACTTAAATTCTAAAAACACATACTAATAAATTTTAAATTTAATAGTTACCTGCTTTAATATTTTTTTTCTAACCCTAAATACTACACATGTTCATTAAGGCTCCGTAAGAACAACAAGAACTTGATTTGATTGATTTAATAAGTTGTATCGTTTGACATGCACAAAGTATTGTACGTGTACAACACTGACAAACCGTTAGCAGCAGGTATGTATGCCCATCGTTCCACTCGATGCAAATTGTCATCTATATGGACAGTGCCCTCATTGAGGAGTTAGCTTCAGGAGGATACTTAATTAGCTTAGGTCACACCGTCCATAGGAGTTAATTCCATTTACTGTCCATCTTGAATGGATTCTTGGTGCCGACCCTAAAACGGTAATGAGAAAGCTTTTAATAATTATTTTATTTGGCCTTCTATTGGGATCCCTAAGTTTCATTCGGTTGCATATTCTTTTGGGGTTAGAACGAATTCAGAGTTAAGAGCCATGCTAGGACAATGAGGCAAATTTTATTCTCATATTGCTTGTTACCAGAGAGGCAAGACAACCATGAAGCAAATGAGATTTCGTCGGATCAACATCACACAACTAGCGTGCTCTTGGAACCCGACTTCTCGCCAGTTGGAGATTTAGTTATTCTCGTAAACAAGAGTTGTTGGAAAATAAATAAATAAAATGTAGATGTAGATTTGTGTCCTGGTGGCTTCACACTTTAGTTTTTCTGTTCTTATGAATGATTGCAATCTAAAACAATCTTTGCTTGCATTCCCATAGTAGTAGATTTTTCTTACATTTCCAGCCTCATAGGGGCATAGGCACGGAAATATCAAGATCTAGACTTTATTTATTTTAATAAACTATTTGGTTGGCTAACAAACGATTGTATAGTAGAAAAATGTTGTGCCAAGTCTAACTTCCTATAGATTTCTATGTAGTCCCAGAAATAGAATAATCTCATAGGTCAGCATTCCGACATTTCTTTCATTCTTATATATATTTACACCCAGAAAAAGGAATGCAACACCTATCTACTGTACCTATTCTTAGGTCAAGTTGAGCAGAATACAGGCTTATATTAGGCTGATGCATAGGAGTATGGTTCCTTTCTATCCAATATCCGAACTGGGTATTCTAAATTTTGGAAACTAATGAGATTTGGTAATTATTGAGTACAGATTATGCAGTCCATTCCTTTTTCCCTTTTTCACTTTTATATTGAACGTAATCAACACTATTTTACTCAATCCTTTCCATCACAAGACTGTGCATGCAAAATTTCTTTGGAACTTTTTATTCTATTTATAAACTAGGTACATAATAGCTAAGCATAAAAAAAAGGTGGTTTGAAATATAATGCATATTTTCTTTCAAATTAACAAAATATCATGTTTCAACCATTGCACCCTATTTCTACCAGGAGCATCAAATGCAAGCTCTTTTTTTTTTTTTTTCGTCTTACAGAAACGATAGATCAATTATTATAGAGAAGAAATTTCATTTAATTTTTTTTTGTCTTTACTTTCAAATTTAAAGCCTTACACAAACTAGTTCATTAATAGAGCTTTTAAACCACTAGTTTTTTTTTGAAATACAAGCTGCTTCATGCAAGAAAGGTGTATAATATTCTCTGTTAACATAGCTCTAATAGTAAAATTAATATAGAAGAAAAATTTCTTTCACAATAATATAGTAAACATTAACACATCACGAAGAATAACACTTATTACATTATATTTTCATATACACATTTTATTCAGAGGAACAAGTTATTCTTTCAAATTTTTTTACATTCTTTTACATCCTTTCAAAATGTCAATCCACAAGGTACAATAAAGTTGAACATTGAAGACTATATTTATTTTTCTTGAAACCCTTCTGCACAAGCTACAAATATGGCCTTTAAATATGCAAGTAAACACATGAAGCCACTTCTTTTCATGGCCAATAGGGAGTGCTCACCTCCCAACCTTGGGCTGGAAAACCAACCACCCCCGAGCTAGGTGGTAACCAAGCTACTGAGTACACACAACAATAGAGCAAATAAGCCATTCCAAAACACAACACTCAAGCACATTAATCCCAACCAAGATTTACACATTTACATAGGGATTCTTCAAGAATCCAAAGATGGGGATAGAGGTGGACATCACTTCTATATGGGGAGACCTATTAGCAAGTAGAAATAACCAACAACACAACCTTTCTTTTTATCCAATCCACGTATTCATCAAAATCCTTCATATCATACATCCTCCATACAACAATCTCTCAATACATCATAACATCATGAAATAATTTTGGGTACTCATACCCCATTGTTTGCCTCTCCTTCTCAAAGGAGGAACAATCTCCCCATAGAGGTTCCTACACATTCCTATCCCCCACAAGGATTCTCTTCCCACATTGGGTGAGTTTATCCTATACAACCCCAAACCAAACACATAGAAATGCAAAGGCACATACAATGAACATACATTCCACATAAACCATTTTTTTCACATTTCCAAACAAGAGATAAAATAAAAAGAGAAGTATACATAAAGGTAGAATAAAGCCTACCTCAAATCCAAGCCAACAATGAAAGAAGTTTGAGGATGAACTCCAAATCTCAACTCCAATCCCAAGCCAATTTTTCCCTCCTCCAAACAATCCAAACCCCAAACAAGAAAGAAGAACCCTTCTTTTGGCTTTCCAAAGGGTTGAAATAAGAGTCAAGGGTTTGGTTTGGAAACCCTTGGAGGAGAGAGTGACACATGTCCATCTCCTATTCACTCCTATGGACACACCTCCCCACAATCTCTCACACATGTGTGAGAACTCTTGGGGAAGTGAAAGGCCAAAGAGTGTTGAACACTCAACAAAGGCCTTCAAATCTCATAAATGAGATTTTAGAGTCAACACTCCAATCCCATCCCCCAAAATCCGTCACCCTTCTTAATGGCTAATTAAGGAGGGTCACAACTTGCAATTTTCAACAACTATGGGCTTGATTTGACCCCTAACCCATATGTAACCATCCTAGGGGTTAAATTAGGGTCAATTAACCCATTCCAAAGACCAATTTAACCTTTTTAAACCCTCAAAAGAAATTGGCATTCAAACATAATAAAAGAATTTCCAAAATACCCCAAAACCCTAGTCAAAAGCTTGATTGACTTTAAAAAGAAACATAATCACAAGATTCAACATTAAATCTTTTTAATCACAAATAAAATACAACACAAAGAGGTTATGGTCCATTCTTCAAATGGACCATAGTGGCTTCACTTGGCTGACACAATCAAGTACCCTTGGCTACCTCCAATCCCATTGGCCATGGGCATGTACCTGCACACTCAATTTCCACATGTCAAGATATCCAATGCATGATAATCAATAATTAAACAAACAAATTCATATGCATACATTTTGCACAATCTAATTCTAAATCAATAAATTCTATATCCATAATCATTCTTCTTCTAGCAATAACATGTATTATCAACTTGTATCAAATCATGACATATAAGGAAATCACATCACCAAATTGAATTTAGCATCCTATCGATTCCATCTCATAAAACAATTATCCATTTCTATCATGATAACAAGATCATATGAGCATATCAATAAAGGAAGCGTAACGTGCAACATATAATCATCATAGCGTCATAAACATAAAACAAGCATAACATCAAGTATCTATGATCATCCAAAATAGTCCAAAACACATAGAGTATCAACATGATCGAATCAAAAGATAGTCAAATGAGCGTGTCAAATGGTAGGCCTCACACCAAAAACCTAACTTAACTTAATCATAAACAACTTTCTTTAATTTTTAATTCTAATATTAAAATTTGCACCATGAATAATATAATAATATTAAATTCCATTTAAAACAAATTTTATAGAAATATTTTATTTAAATTGAAAATTAGGATTAAAATATATTAAATATTCTAATTAATTTTTTCTATAAATGTAGAATTCACACTAAATAAATAATTAAGTGTTAAATCAATTTATTTTAATTTTAAAAACATATTAATTAATTCAAATAAAGACTATCCTATGAATCAATTAATGAAGAAAATATTATTAATTTAACTCATCTTGTTAATTAAGCTATTTTAATTAAGTAATTTAAACATACATTACTTCACACTTTCAATTATGGTTTTCTTACCATCATGAACCAAGCTTAGTTGACATTTCCTAGTAAAATTCTTGCCACATACCTTACTAGAATTATTAGAAAAATAATAACAAATATCTTTAAATTGATATTTCAATTTATCACAAATATTTATTAAAATATTTGTATTCAAAAGAGTTAAGAATTAGGGTTTACATCCTCCCCCCTTAAAATTTATGTTGGCATAGACATTACATAATGTATCACAAGTAAAACATAATCAACTAATGTATTTAATAAATAAAATCTAACTTAAGAATATTAAAATACAATCCATATAACATGCACTACCCTTATTTATCATAAAAAATAAACTTATTATTATAAAGAAAACCAAGCATACAATTAGAATTTACCAAAAAATATTTTGAAATCCACAACATACACAAAGAAAATACTACTACCACAAAGTGTCCATAACAACTATCACAAAAATATTTCATCACCCAATTAGTGCATAAAACAAGATACACATGACAAGTGTCATGAAAATTCATGTATTTTCTAGCCACTTATAATATTATACTTTAAACTCATATATACAATTCCCATGATGAAAATATTGAGTTGGTTGAAGACTCAATAAAATTCTAATCATGAAAATTATAAAAATAAATAAATAAAACATTATCTAGTAATACAATCATAGACTACATAAGACAACCCTGAAAACATAATGACATGGAGTTCCATCCATACTTCCACATGAATAATGATACATAAATTTAATATTTTGACATAAAAATGGTTTCAAAAGATGGGTCAAAAGCATGTGTAGTAAACTCAAAGTGACCACATTGATGATCCACATATTAGGTGTCACCCACTTTAAGGACAAGAATATTTTAAATAATTGAAAACTTCCTTAAAAAATATAATAAAATTTATACAATTTAATTTTTTTTAAATATAGTCTTGTGAAATATCTAAGCTAAAATATTTATATCTATATCAATTTTAGACAAAGTTATTTAATTGTTTTAAAAGGAAACAATTTATTATATAAGGCCCCCAAATATATAATAAGACACTAAGTTGTGTTTTCAATATAAAAAATTACATTGCCACAGGTTCCAAGAGGATTTGAGTGACTAGATCTTTTATATCTTTTTTAGAATTGGTGAAGCCATCTCTCTCTTTATAGAGAAGTTGATAACTTCTAGCAATATTATAAGCATGGTACTTGCTTATAGATGGAACATTGTTAGGTTTCAAATATTTCCAATCTAATTCTGCAAGTATTTTTTGCAATAAATCTTTAAGGTAATCCAACGCTTCTTCCTCGCTAGATGTAGGATGATCTTTTATATAACATGATATTCCTGAAACTAATTCTCCACGATTTGCCTCAGCCTTCAAAACCAATCATTAGAATTATAATCAAACTCATTTGAACTTATAATTAAATTTTTTATTTTACACATACACCTTTTGGTATAGATACAAATTTAAAATTATGAATATAGAATTATGACATACCTTGAAGGTTCTAGTGTCACCTTTTAGTCTAAGGGATAAGCACAAAAGTTCATTAAACCTTGAAGGACAATCTATTTCTCGAAGGATGCTATCTGGAAGAGGAGCATCTAATGTTAATATAGGTTGCACCATGGTTACACGATAGCCTGAACTTGGTGCACCATTTTCTAAATATTCCTCTAAACTTGGTATGTACTCATCAACAAGCCACTCAACTTCTTTTGTAAGGGATTTGAGATAATGTTCCCACTGTACAAACAAACAAGAAGTTTATTTAATTGAAGTGATATTTTTTGAATAAAAAATTATATATATGCATTAAATTATAAAAAAATAATAAGAAAAATTCTTAAAGCATTAAAATGAAAGCCCAAAATAAATTAAATATATTTCAAAAAATTATAAACAATTTTAAATTTTATTATGAAATAATTTATTATATCTCTCTATATAATAAATATTCTTTCTAAATAAATCCAAACAAAATCTTAATAGGAACATAGAAGAAAAACCAAAGTGTCTTTTAAAGTTGTGTTGTCACTATAATGTGAATTCTAATTAAAATAACATACAAGGAAAATGAGAATAGGTTAGCATTTGTCCAAACAACCAAGTAAACCAACTCATATATTTGTGCTACTAACTATAACTAGCAAAGCCATGCTGACATACTATTTGGTTTTGGAGATTAGAGTCAAACATATAAATCTTATAAATATTTGGCAAGAGAAAATAAAACTAAATCAGCAAAGCTCATTTAGTCCTATAGATTATGCATATTGTGGGGATGAAGTAGTGATATAAATTTTGAAATGAGTAATAGATTGATATTCGTACAACTTTGTATGAATATGAGAGCATGTTTCGTCCTTGAGCTTTCTTCGCCGTTTGTGCGCTTTCATTTACTGCCATGTGAAATGCCTTATATGCAGTTTTAATATTTTTAGGAAGACTATCTAGAAGAGAAGGATCCCACCTAAGAGACAATCATGTCAATACAATAAATTAAGGTTTATTAGTGGCATGCACTCTAGTGCATATATATACTATAATGCAAAATAATAAATTTAATAGAAGATTTTAATTTAATATTTATCAAGTACATGGAAAAACCTTAATTAAATATATAATGGCTACTTAGGTTCAACCACTTAATAATTTTATTGTTTAAAATAATAAAAAAATTATTAATAAACCTCTCCCTATATAATACTTACATCTTAACAGCTTGGTTGAAGATTTTAATCTCATCAATAGTTCCATAAGTGTCATAGATATCATCAACAATGGTTGCAAGAGCACAAAGCTTTGCAAAATCACGTCTATAAGCAAAATACTTAGCATCTATACAATATGCACATGCTAAAGCAAAATATTCTACATGCCGATGATGAGCAAAGTCCACTTTATCCAAATCTGAATCCTTCCACCATCTAAACACAACATGAACACACATTTTAGTTTCCTATTAAACCAACCCTCGAAACACAAAGAATACAGAAGCAATATTCATTGAAGTTCCTTATCAAAACTTCAAATAAGGAAGCTTGGCAAGGAAACCACTTTGAAGTCTTAAAAATGGTATATAACAGTAAAATATATTTTAATTGATCAACATAGTTGCTGTGTATTTTCACCTCATTATCTAATATCCACTCATGGTTTTAATCAATCAACTTACTTTAAGATTGATTCAAGCTCCCGCCGATGGACTGACTGCATGATATTGAAGTCCAAATTAGCCAGATTTAAAATTTCTTTGTTACCAGCAACCTTGAAAATCAGAGGTAGAAGGTCAAACTTTCGACAAAATAATAACCATGAGAGGTAACAGGAAAAATAAAAACTCTGTTGAAAAGTTATGCCATTACTCTGTCCAAGATCTGTTTTCGCCATATATGTCCATGTAATTCCTTGCTTCCACTCTTGGCAGATTTGTGTGCCAGTCGTACTCCAGGTTGTACTTTATCTGCGTGTTAAAATTTTGGGTTAGAACATAAATGAAAAGTTTCTCCATGGTATGGGGAGAGCTAACACTAGAACTTCTGGTCACCATCACCTCTCGTGAAAGATGTGAACTGATATCATTCTTCTATAGAGCTTCATTTAAATATGCTATTGCAAAAGCTTTAGCCTCCTCCATAACATTCTCCCCTGGAAAAGCAATTAATGAAGCTCTATACAGATTTAGAATACTCCCTATCTTCTCTTCCTCTGATTGAGTTGACGGGCACAAGAACTGCCCATCATTTCCTTTGAAGTATCTCAACACATCTGCCATTATATCAAATAAATCAAACATCATTTCCTTTGTAGACGTAGCATGCACAAATGCAAAGTAAGCAATAAGAAGGAAACGACAGGAATGGGCAAAAGAGTATAAACAATAAAGAAACAACCACACATTCAATCACCTGAAGAAACTGGGTATCTGTTCAGTCGAAGGATTCGAAGTCCCAAGGCTGTGGCATTGAGATCTCTAGGGCATTCGCTCCAATATCTGCTAACAAATTAGAGTATTTATATAAAAATCACATAAAATTTAACTTTTAGAAAGCAGAAAAAGCAAATATACTGTTCCAGCAACGTTTTTTGAATGATAATTATAAAAGTAATATAATATTTTTCTGATTAAAAGCTTTTAATAAACGTGTAAACATAATCAAGTGCTTCTGTTATTTCATTTTGGAAATGCCGATCTATTGCAAGGCGTTGAACTTTATCCACCATGACAAGCCACTCAAAAGCATTCTCTGCGCAAGATTTGCCACTTTTTGAGGTAGGCAATGCATTGAACATGTCCTTGATCTCCCCAGTAAGCCTCTCAGCACGCTCCATGTAATGAGAAGCCTGTAAAATCCCCACGTTCCAGTTCATATGATCATCTTAAAAACTAGAGGAAGAAAATAATAATGTAAAAATGACATAAAATGAAATTAGCTTGCCTCATAAGGCTGCTCTTGAATAGGTTTTATAAAATCAGTGTCCCATAAGTTGGGATGATGGTTGCCTGTGCACCTAGTGGTGATCGAAGCCTTAGTAATGAAAGGATTAAGCCTCCTGCTGCTCAAGCTTGGAATTTTTTTATTGAAAAACTTGACATGATGGCAGGGAGAAGATTTTAAGCATGAGCTCAAAACAGAGGGAGAAATAGACAAAAGAGCTATTGCAAGGATTGTACACTGCTAAAGAGCCTTTGATGTCCTTTTATAACAAGAGTTGATGGGACAAATTTTCAACCCTTACTGCAAATTTAGTTCCGAACATTTTATTTTCCTTATTTGTTGGAAAACAAAAGTACGTCCACTCTAGTATCAATCCAAAAATGAGAATCTATCAACTTTACAAGATGTACTATTTTAAGTCCATTTGGTTGGGAACATTTGCTTTTCTTGCATTCAAATTAATTTATTTTTTATTAATAAACAAACGTTTATCTAATTAATCTATTTAGTATCAACCGAAAAATAAGAATCTAGCAATTATATAAATGTACTACTTTACTACTTTAGATTCATTTTGTTTGGAACATTTGTTTTTCCTGTGTTTGAATTAATTTCTTGTTTACTTCTTTATAAACAAACGTCCACCTAACTTTTCTCTTTAGTATCAACCCAAAAATAAGAATCTAGCAACTATACAAGATGCACTACTTTATTACTTTAGGTGTAGGTGGACCATTTCAAATGCAATTTTATAGTGTGCATTATTTGCATAAACATATTTGAACAAATCATAGATTTAGGATACATAGAAAATTTCTCAATATTACATCTATAAAAGAGAGTACCCTAAACCTTTAGTTACTAAAATTTATAGCAAACCCAACACTTTCTTATAAGGGAGAGTGACTAACTAATCTAATAAGCCAACTTTTTTCCCACCTAACTAATGAAAAATATTGAATGCTAGATTTGTTTATCTTATATTAGATAGTTAGTGGGTCTCACCATTGGTAATAATACCTAAAAAGATGGGTAAGTGGCATGTCTTTAACTATGAAAGATCATTTTCCCTTACCCTTCATTAACCAAGTTTTAGTCTCCATCATAGGAAAGAAATACTTTCTTTTTTGGATGGGTTCAATAGATATATCCATATTAAGATAACATTTGAGGATCAAGATAAAACAACCCTCACATAGCCTCGGGGAACTTATGGTTACTTAGTCCTACCATTTGGATTATGCAATGCACCTGCTACCTTTTACAGGGTTATATTGAGCATTTCCTTTTATCTTTCATTTGAATGTATGGAAGTCCACATGGATGAATTCACCACAAATAGCAACACATATGAGGAGGCATTAAACAATATTGGAAAGGTAATCCAAAGATGCCAAGATCATAGTCTATCTCTCAACAATGAGAAATTTTGTCATAGATGATGGAGGAAGGAGTACTCTTAGGACATTATGTTTGAAAAAGAGGAATTCAAGTGGAACCTAATATAATTGAATTTATTACAAACCTACTTGTTCCAAAAACAAAAGTTTCCAAAGTTTTCTTGACCATACAGGGTATTATTGAAGATTCATTAAATATTTTAGCAAAATAGTTTCCCCTATGTTTGTCCTACTCTCATAAGATTCTAAATCTAAGTGAACACCATCATGTCAAGAATATTTTTAGACTCTTAAGAAATATTTGAATATGAATCCTCTGATTAGAAGAACCAACTAGTCCATACCCTTCCACATTCGTATAAATCTTCTAAATTTGCAGTAGGGGTTGTCTTAGGTCAAAATGAAGGAACATTAAAATATGTAACTTATTACATTAACAAGAACTTTCAAGAAGTAGAGTTGAACTATAGAGTCATTAAAAAGAAATGTTGGCTATGATTTATTCCATAAATATTTTTAGACATTGTATCATAGGTTATCTAGTCTTTGTCCATATTGATCACATAACCATTAAATACCTAATTAATAAACTAATAGTTAGTGGTCGATTGGTTCAATGACTACTATTGTTACAATAATTTGACATCACTATAGTGGATAAACCACGTACACCAAATGTTGTTGCTGACTTCCTCTATAAATTGACTACTCCTCTAGATGATACCATCATTGATGACTCTTTTCGAGACAAACATCTATTTCCTTGACTATATAAATCCATTGGTATACTAATATTGTTAATTACTTGGTTATATAAAGAACACCTCCTCACTTCTGACCGAGAGAGAAACATCTTCTAGTGGAAAGGAGTCTTCCTTTTTCATGGATAGTTTGCTACCTTTTCTACACAAGATCAAATAATGTAAAGTGCAAGTGTATTCATGAGGATGGGGTATTTGATATTCTATGTACCTACCATGATAAACCATGTGGTGATCATTTTTTTTTCCAAAAATACAACACTAATGATACTCACTATAGGCTATTGTTAGTCCACACTACATAAGGATGTAGGGAAATATATAAGGAGGTGCGATAGATGCCAAAGGATAGGTCACCCTACTAGACGTGATGTAATGACACTACAAACTTAGTTGGTAGTAACACCATTTGAAAAATATGGCATTGATTTCATAGGATCAATAGATACTCCTTCTAACTAAAAGGAATATATACTAGTCTACATTGGCTCTTGGCAAAATCCGTAGAAGTTAAATCCATGAGAAATGCCAAGGATAGAAAAGTAGTAGAATTTCTTGTAGTGTAGAAAAATCTATCCCTTTACATTTTCACAATTGTTTGGGTCCTCCTTACTAAAATTTGGCTAATTTATGCTTTAATTGGTCCTATTTTTCATCCACAAGCCTAGTTGCATGCATTTTTCTAAGGATAATCCCAACATATAATAAATGGAAAATCATAATTTAATGTTTTTGGCTATGTGTTCCAGATTTACGGATCTAGGACCCATACCCCCATCTAGGCATATGGGTCCTCCCTAGGTCTTGGGCCTTGATTTCAAATGTCACATTGAACATAACAATTCTTGAAGTATGTGTCCCAGGTTTAAGTCTATAGGACTCATATGCCCAACCTGGCGTATGCGTCTTGCTTTAACCTAGGACCTATTTTAATTCAAATTCTTGGTGGGATTTTATTATCCTTAGATTCAATTTCTGAATGTCAGCTTTAGTGTTGTAATTTCAGGAAATTAAGCATAAACAAGTATAAATACAAGGTTATTTCACATAGTTTATCTAAGCAATTTCAAGCAATCCTAGCAAGCAATCTAAGAGCCTTCAAGTATTCATACAAGAGTTTACAAGAGCACTCAAGATTCAAGCATCATGTCAAAGTGTTCATGCATCATGTGTGTTTGTGAGCTAACATTTTCGATGTAGGTTTAATGATTCAAGCACGTATTGAAGTCAAGAATTCAATCATCCAATCAAGATTCAAAATCTGCATCCATTAAAGCCCTTTCATACAAGTTTGCAACCTCCATTTCAAGGGTTTGGTGAGTTGCAACATTGCATTTGTTCATTCATCATTCCTTCATGATTTTCTATTTCATTTCAGGGTTTAATTACCAAAACAGGGTTTGACCAAGGGAAACCCCCATTCCCTAACAGAACAAAAATGTTCTCTCTTGATGTGCATTTATAGATATAGGTGAATTAGAGCTTGAAGATCCTTTGAAGGAAAAGTTACAATTTTTTTCAAAGTTATCATCTTCACGAAAACTCACCTATAGACCAAAATTTAGAATTTGAGACTTGAAGATTGGATATGAAGTTACAAAAGATCACTAGAGGCTATAGAAGTATCAGTCAAAACCTAGTAACATGACTAAATCACCCAACCTGGAATATTAGTCTCAGTATAGCCATTTTTTCCATCTTTCTACAGATCCTAATCAGTCATCAAAAGATTCTATATTTTTCCCAGAAAGCCTATAGTAGGACTAAATCACCCTACCTAGCATATTAGTCCCAGTGATATATGAGACAATAATTTCTAGATTTTACAAATCTTGTTTTGGCCTCTCCACTCCTCCAAGTACTTTTCTATTTCATTCTATTTATCAAATATGATTTCATGCTTTCAAGTTTTTAGGGTTTGTGCATAAGTGTTTGCATTTCTCCTTTGGAGATTCATTTAATGGTGAACCCCCATCTAATTATCACACTAGGAAACCACTAGTCTATTCCTCAATCAAGTCACTTGGCCGAGGGACCTTGGTTTCCTAATGAACAAAAGTGTGAAATAGGTCCAATTCCATCTCCCAAAAGGTGGAACAACCATTTATTTATTTTTCATTTTGGTGAACCTAACCTTTCATCCCTTGAATTTTTTATTTGGAGAACATTGTAGTCCTAGATCTAGATTGCATTAACTTTGCATTAACTTTGCATTAGTTGAATTACATTTAGTGCTTCTAAATATTCCATTAGTGAAAAGTGCATAGAGGTTGCATTTTTTCATTTTGGATCATTTCATTTCATTAGAAATCTATAATTGCAAACAATCAATTGAGCATATAACCTAGACACATTAAAATCAACTCAAAATTTGCTAATTTAGGATTAAAAACCCTAAATTGGGACTCATTCGTCCACCTGGGCGATTTAGTCCATTTATAGGTCTCTTTTGTAGATTTTTGGGTATTTTGTACTATCTATTTTTCACTATTTGAACCTGTCAAAAACCCTAATTTGGACTCATACACCCACTTGGGCATATATGTCCTTGATTAGGTCTAAATCTACATTTTACAACATTAAAATTTTGTCATTTATGCTTTTGGTTGATGTCTTTAGATTACTATTTCAGTTTTGTAGAATTATTGTCATGGGAAATAAAAATGGCCAGCCTTCATATTATGTCAAAAGCAATCCCTTATCCTTGGAGATATTAAGAATGACAATACCACAAGGTATAGAGATTCCTAGGTTTGAGAAATATGGAGGGAAATGAGATCCTTCTAACCATGTTTCCACTTACACCAGCTTATGCAGTGATTTCATCCTTGAAGATAAGCTCTTGGCTAAGCTTTTCCCTAGGTCCTTAAAAGATACCACTTTAAAAAATGGTTTTCCTCATTACAAAATAACTCAATTTGCTCATTCAATGAACTTGTTGAGGCCTTTATCAAACATTTCCAAGTGCACATGACCCCTAAGATGAGCTTAGTTCATTTAATGAGATGTAAGCAAAAGGATGATGAAAAGGTTATTGACATCATTTCACGCTACCAATTGCTTTATTCCCAAATCGACATAAAGATTCTTGATCCCCACCTTCAACAAATGTTCACAATCAATAATGTCAATAACCAAAGTGGACCATCCACAAGAAACTGATATCCTCAAAAACGCAAGTACACACCGCTTGGAGAATCGGTTGAATCCGTCATGAATCGACTCATTGATACTAACATCATCACGCTCCTTGTCATTGAAAATTACCAAGAGCCTCAAGTTAAGCCACCATGGTATAACGAGAAGCACTTGTGTGATTTTCATAAGATAAAAGGGGCACACAATAACCAATTGCACGAGGCTCAAAAATATAATCCAAGACTTCATTGAAAACAAGACCATAAAAGTTGAACAACCGACTGGAAATCATGACCTTAAGATATACACGAATATAATGCCGGATCATGACAAGTCCACCAACAATGACAAAGGCAAGAAGTATGGTAGCGCCAACCATGTTTATGACCATTTTATCGCATCGTTAGATGAATAGGTAGGTGTTGTCCATATCCCAGGGTCCAAAGTTGACTGTGGAGTCACCACACCAAGCAACAAAATCACCATCCTTGGACCATCCACACAACCCAGAGCACCCCCCACAAATTCAAAATCAGTCGCTAGCGGCTATAATGTCTTTGAACAACTAAAAAAGACCCTCGCTCAGATCTCCATCATGGAGTTACTAAATTTTTTTCCTATGCATAGAGAGATTTTAAAAAAGGCCCTTGCTGAGTCTTTTGTACCCACAAACCTTGATGCAAACTAGTTCTAGGCTATGGTGGGAAAAATCACCACACCACATCTCCTAACATTCTCTGAGAAAGATTTCCTAGCCCAACCATCTCACAATCGCACACTTCATCTGGAAGTATTTGTGCATAAAAATAAAGTCAAACGGGTCTTGGTGGATGGAGGCAAAAGGTTGAATATTTGGTCCCTTAAACTAATAAAAAATCTATGATTTTTGAAGACATGATTGAAAAAAGAAAAGGTATCACTATCTGAGCCTATGATGATCAAGAAAGGGTGTCTCAAGGCACCATTCAACTTCCCATCCAAGTAGGACCGACCATCATGGAAACTACTTGCTAGGTTCTAGATCTCGATCTCCCTTATAACATTCTTCTAGGGTGCCCATGGATCCATGGGATGAAAGTTATTGCATCCACATTTCATCAATGTGTTATATTCCCCTATGAGAACCAAGAGGTCACAATTCATGGTGATCCTGAGCCCTTTGCCTATTGCAAAAATATGGAAGCCAAGTTCTACAAAATCCCTCAATTCCCAAAGAATGATGAAGGTCCTACAACTCCATATGTAGATCCAACTACACTCGCCTCCACTTCTGAGATAAAGACACCCACCATTCCAAACATATTTGATATCAAATTTATTATCCAAGATAACAGGTGTGGAGACTACAAAATGAAGAAAAGTTCCTTTGTGATAGGAGAGTTACCTCAATCTCCTAGGACCCGAGGGCAGCCACAACCAGCTAGCACAATGTCTCAAACATTCATGGTAGACCCTTCTCAATTCAGGAGTTGGGGAGACCTAGGTCAGGAGGTGGTGGATGAAAAAGATATATCCAGTCTCCTATATCAAGATGAAAGACTTGTAGCAACCCTTCCTATGGATGATGCTTACAAAGGACTTCAATTAATGCTGGGCATGGGCTATAATAAGAATAAAAGCCTTGGAAAAACAACAACGATCGATTAGAACCCATCATTTATGAGAAGTGCATAAAAAATATTGGCTTTGGATGTACCCCTGAGTATAACCGTACGTGGCAGAAGTCCCCCCATTAAAGCAGCTAAAAATCCCCTTCGTTTACCAGTATCTACAGGTCTACCCTTAGAAAATTTTACCTTTGACATAACTAAGGTATGTGGGAGTGACAATGATGAGGACACCATTTCTGACCTACCTATGTTGTTTGAAGATTCCTTATTCATGATTTCCATTGTATCCTTTGAGTCAAACAACCAAGCCCATAAGTTAAAACTAGTGTATCCCTAGCTCATAGACTACAACCAACGAGGACCGCCAATTTTAGACACATTCAAAAATGATGAGGCACTCTCGAAATTCATGGGATTGCGAGATAATATACCTTGTGGGGATCACAAAGTTGCATTCGACATTGAACTGGACACACATTCTTATTATAGGGAGACGATTGAATCCCTCAGTCGAAAAAGTGAAAATTTGAGAATAATCTCTAGGTCTTTGAGTGAAAACCACACCGTGGCGCTTTCAGACCCGAAAATAGTAAAAACAAAGGATGCATCCAATGGTGAAAACCTCTCTGAGGTGCCAGAGGATGGGGGATTCAATCTTCCTCTTAGTGCTATTCACCAAAAGTTAGCAATCTTAGCAAAAAAATGCAATCCCATCAACTTAGGAACTGAGGCAACACCACATATAAAATTCCATGCAGAGTCACTTCTAACCAAAGAACAAGAGCTCCTAGCTACCTTCCTGAGGGAAAGAAAGGTGAAATTTGCATGGACCTACACCGGCATGCCTTATCTTGATCCAAAATTTTTGGTGCATCATCTAGTTGTATATCCATAGGCGAAGCTAGTAAAACAAAAGTTGAGGAAATTGCACCCATAGATCGCACTGTTCATCAAAATAGAATTACAAAAACACCTAGATGTTGGTTTCATACAACCAATTGACTATCCGAAGTGGGTTTCAAATCTTGTACCTATTTCAAAGCCCACTAGGGGCATCCACATTTGCATTGACTTCAGGGATCTAAACAAAGCATGTCCAAAGGATGACTTCCCTCTCCCAAACATAGATATGATTGTGGATATGATGGCAGGACATGAAATGCTATCACTAATGGATGGATTCTCAGGATACAATCAGATCACGGTAGCCAAAGAAGATCAACACAAGATATCTTTCACTTGTCCGTGGGGAACATACTGTTGGAAAATGATGTTGTTTGGACTAAAGAACGCAGGAGCTACCTATCAAAGGGCCATGAAATTGATCTTCCATGATATGATTCACAAAACTATGGAAGATTATGTGGATGACATACTGGCCAAGTCAAGAAAATGATAGGATCATATATCAACATTGAGCTCCATCTTTGATAGGCTAGAAGAATATCGGGTTAGACTTAATCCTAAGAAGTGTGTCTTTGGGGTGCAATCATGAAAGCTCCTAGGGTACATTGTGTCAATGAGAGGGATCGAGATAGATCCTTTCAAGGTTAAGGAAATCCTCGAGATGGAGGCACCAAGGACATTGAAGCAACTAAGGGGCTTACAAGGAAGATTCCAATCAATCCGTCGATTTATAGTGCAATTAGTAGATAAGGCTATCCCATACTCTCATGTACTCCACAAGGGGGTAGCATACAAATGGGATGAGAAATGTGATCAAACATTCAATAAGATCAAGGAGTACTTGCTCACAACACCAGTTCTTATGCCACCAATTCTTGACAAACCCTTGATCCTTTATATATCAGCAACAACAACAACCCTTAGTGCTCTCTTAGCACAACATGATAAAAATGGGAAGGAGAGAGCTATTTACTACATCGGTAGAACCATGGTGGGACACGAGCTGAATTACACATCCATTGAGAAGGCTTGCTTAGCATTCATGTTCACGGCACATAAATTTAGACACTATATGTTGGCACATCAGATAAAACTCATCGCCAAGATAGACCCTCTCAAGTATCTGATTTCTAAAGTAGCACTCATAGGGTAGATAGCTAAATGGGTTATGATCCTGACAAAGCACGATATTGAGTATGTGGAACAGAAGGCCATTAAAGGACAAGTAATTACAAATCAGTTGGAAGAAGTACCAATGTATTCAGAGAACCCACTTGTATCAGAATTCCCTAACAAGTCCATCTTTAACATAAGCATATCAGATCACTGGAAAATTTACTTTGATGGATCCTACACACAACATGGGTAAGGAGCCAGAGTTTTATTCATTACACCACAAGGAGATTGCATACCCAAATCACATAAGCTATCTTTTGCTTACACAAAAAATATTGCAGAATATGAGGCTCTTGTCATAGGGCTGAGAATTGTGGCACAATGGCAAATCATGGCACTCAAACTCTATGGGGATTCACAACTTATCATCAACCATGTCAATGAAAAATACCAAAAAAAGGATGACAAGTTGACTCCCTACAAGAAACTCCAGTGGAAAGCCTCAAAGAGTCCTTCATTGATATCACCTTTGAGTAGATACCAAGGGAAAATAGCAGAGCAACAAATATTATGGAAATAATAGGATTGCTACTAGATGTCCCACGTAATGTCCCAAAGCAAGAATTCCTTGTAGAGAAACTTCTCATACCAACATTCAAGGTACTAGAGTCTGAATTTGTGTGTGAAATCGTTGGTCTTGGTAACCCGTGGTATCATGACATATACACTTATCTAAGAATAGGAGTCCTTCCTGCCAACATCACCCCAAATCTAAAGAAAACCTTTGTCAAGAAGTTGACCCGTTTTGTTATCCTAGGCAACACCTTATACTGTAGGAATATTGAGGGAACCCTATTATGATGCTTAAATGTTGAGGAAGCTTTGACTACTTTAATGGAGGTACATAATGGTATCTACGGTTCATATTCGAGTGGTATGACCTTGGCCAAGAAGCTGCTGAGAATGAGGTACTATTGAACGATGATGGAAAGGGAAGCCCACAAATATGTTAAGAAGTGCTTGCAATGTCAACAACATGGGGACCTCATCCATGCACTAGCTCAGGAGCTCTGCTTGATTGTAGCACCTTGGACCTTTTCACAGTGGGGGCTCGATCTCATTGGAAAAAATCACCCCCACCTCATCTAATGGACACAATTTCATTATCACCACCACATAGTACTTCACAAAGTGGGTGGAGGCCATCCCAATGACCTATACCATAGGAAATCAGATTTCCAAGTTCATCTTGAATTACCTCATTTTCTACTACGGTGTCCCACAAACCATTATCTCAGATAACAAGACACCTTTCAAAAACTAGTATTTTTGCAACCTATGCCAAAATTTCAATATCCAACATCACTTTTCCACTCCATACTACCCCCAGGGTAATGACCAAGCTGAGGATACAAATAAAACCATCCTTAGAATCCTCAAAAAGATAATCAATGAAGTTGGTCATGACTGGCACTTGCAGTTGAACCCTGCCCTATGGGCCTACCGAACAAGTATCCGCACACCAACAGGTGCAACCCCATTCTCCCTGGTCTATGGAACATAAGTCATCCTCCCCATTGAGATCGAGCTCCCATCCCTAAGGATATCATTGCAGAATCTCATTACAAATGTAGAATATCGGGTATCACAATTGGACAAGCTAGAACTACTAGATGAATGACACATTGATGCCTTAAATCATTTGAAAGTCTACCAAAACCATCTCAAATGGAGCTACAACAAGAAGATCAAGAGTCACACCTTCCAAGTAGGATAACTGGTATTGAAGGAGAATCAAAAGAACGTGCCAAATCTAGATAGCAAGGGCAAGTTTGAACCTAATTGGTTGGGACCATTCATCATCATAGCAAGCTAAAAGTTAGGGGCATATCAACTATCAACGCCCGAAGGGGAGCCTCTACAAGAGCACATGAATAACTCCCATCTCAAAAAAAATTATGTCTGATCTTTTAAGGGTAAAACCAAAACTACAAAAAAATATAAAAAATATAAAAATCCAAAAAAAAAGAAAAAGGATTTAAAAAAGTAAATAAAAAAAATTATCCTCTAGTGAAAACCACTTCGGTGGCGCTTTGGGAAAGTACCTTGGTGAAAACTTGGCAAACAAGTGCCTTGTGTGAATAAGAACTCTACATCCACCATGATCTCTACGGCTTACCCTTCATCACCTAACCATGTCTATGGCTTACCCTTCATCACCTAACCATGTCTATGGCTTACCCTTCATCACCTAACCATCTCCTTCCATCATTCATCCATTGCACTTCCATATCCCCATCCATCACTCATCCATGTCCACATCATGGCTTGATCCTGTGTTCGTATCATGTTCCACCTTAGTACTACTTGGCACATTCCTATAGGTCAATTTGTCTTGCCTATATCAAAGTAGTCTTCACACCACGCTGGGGGCATGTTATTTTACCTGCATTCAGATCAGATTTGTGTATATCTTTGAAGTCTTCCTTAAAATCAAAAAGTAAAAAAACATTCATAAAATCAGAAAATCCAAAAACATCAGAAAACCAAAAATCCAAAAACAGGTTAAAAGTCCAAAAAATTCAATAACAATAGAGTCATCCTGTCGAACTATGTCATCTCTGAGCCTAAACGTAGGAAAGGTTGATCTTTGATCAACCCCCAAGACACCCTAGGTTAGTCCTTTAGGAGTTTGCCATAATAAACTGAAAGCTCATCATCTATTTATATCTTCATCTTGTAAATTGGTCAAGTTGTTAGTCGAACTACATGGTCTTTGCATGTGTAAAATAGGAAAGGTTACTCTTTGATAATCCCCTGAGACCCCTGGGATAGGTCTTTAGGTTAGGTTCTTGGTCAAAATCTCAGAAAACCCAAAAACATCGGAAAATTCAAAAATAATTTTTTTTGTAAAACATCTTAAAAATCCCAAAATAGCCTCAAAACATTCAAGAAACACCAAAAAAATCCAAATATTTGAAAAAATCCATCCATCTCATCTCGCTTTCACCTGTAATAAGCATCTACTCATAATAAATCATCATCAACCTCAACCTTTGGTGAAGCAGTTAAAAGCAAGTCTAGCAGGTCAAAAGTGGAAGCTCAAATGTCCTTGTCTTAAGGCTAGGTCAGTAGGTAAGCAAGTTAGTTAGTTCTAAGTATCAATATCCTATCATCCATTCAATCTCATTATCATCTAATAACATCATGTCCTAGGATGCATCCTTCCTACAATAGACATCAACATCAGGCATCATCGTAGTTTAGTCTTGGCTAGCAGTATGAAGAACATTAACTTGTTTGTTATCTTTATCTCTGTCTTTTTGAATTATCTTATTTTTTGCACGCATTTTGATGACCTCTTGATGATATCCAAACAAAAGGATTTAGAGAAAAAATGTAATGGGGCAACGATCATTATCTTTTTATTTGATGTGCTTATTGGATATTCTTGTAATATAACCTGGTCATGCGTAATTTTTTTGGGTGTAGGGAGGATGTTTTAGGTATCTTGTTGACCACATAGGAAGGCTTACCTTTCTATGTTTTTGTCTGAGATGTTTGGAATATCTGAACCACATTTTAGTTAAGGTTTCATATGCCAAGTGTGAACAAGAGTACTCCTATCTAATTGTCGAGTCAAAGTCCATCACACTAGGTACAATGCCATCTTGGTTCTTTATACGTTAATGCATCATACCTATGTGTATTATCAAACATAAGGTAAGTGCCCCTTTTAAAATCTCAAATCTTGATAAACAAATCGTCATCATCATCATTAATAATGTAGGCTTGTTGGATCCTCTTTTTATTATCCTATTTCTTCTATCTTCTCTCTGTGCTAACATAATACCATGACAATTAATCAAAAACATCACTAATGCATTCATCCTCCATCCATGAGTCATCAACACACATACAACTCATTTTCTAGATAAATTCATGCATATCATAATCGGTCACATATTATTGCATAGTCATTTCACATCACATCATCGCATAGCACCTCATAATCATTACACATCATAAATTATTATGTACCAATAGGTATTCATATCATAGGCATATCACATCATAATAATATCATTACATTTCATAAATCATGTCATAATCGTTTCACATTATCGTATCATTACAAATCATTGCATGTCATAGTACATTATTTCATATCATAACATTGCATCCACGAATCATTGTAAAACATGAATTATCCCATAGGCATAGCATATCACATTCACATTCACATAGTATGAAACGTAATCATCTCATATCACAACCATTTCATTATTATTTACATGTCATAATCACATATTTCATATCACATCATCATCTAAAGTTATGAAGACTAATCTAAATTTATTATTCTAGGTATCTTAAGAAATAGTTGCATCCATATCATTGCATTTACACCATTACACTCACAAATCATAAATCACAATGCATAATCATAATCATTGCATAACATAACCATTGCATGTTGTAAACCATAAATATCATAGGTCATCTCATGTCATAACATAATCATAATCATTTCATATCATTACATTTACATATCATGATTACATTGGTATCCATCGCATAATCATATAAGCAACATTATAACATCCATATATCACCATCATAAACACATAAGGAAAAATACAAAAACATTGCATTGCATATATCGCATAATCAAGCCTTGAACCATTAACATTTAGGATATCATATAGGTTTTGTTAAGCATCTCATAAACCATACATCTGCATCATCATATCACCCATATATGCATCATCACATCATACGTGAAAAGGATATAAAAACATTTGCATCCGCATATCATACATCATCATCATAAAGTGCATAAAAAGTATACAAAACTAGAGAAATGCATCCATCCATAAATATCTGCATGATTGTTGCATCACATTAAATAAATACATGCATCACATAAGATAGAGTCATATCATGTCATGTCATTGCATATAGGAAATTAAATACATCCATCCATCATGCATAAATAAGAATAGGAGACATCTCATATATCGAACCATATCATATATATATCATCAAAAAATATAACTATCATGGTACAAAGATCAAGATCGAATGTATGTGTATCAATCAAGGATACAATGCCCATGAGGCTATCAAAAATGGAGTCTGTGGATCTCAAAGAATGGTGCCAATCAAAAAGATATCATGGTGGCTATCCCTGCTGGCTGCTCCCCTCACTCGCTTGCCTCTCAACCTGGTCCTCTACCTATCTCATACCAGTCTGTTGAGGGTACTCTGGCACCCAAGCCCCTGCTGGTATGACCTATCAATAGTGCAACCTGTAATACTCTACCTCTCTAATAGCCTTGCGATACATCCGCGCTGAGACTATCCTACCCTAGGATGCGGCGACCATGCTCTCTAACCATCATCTCCTTCCCACCTCTTGATCCCACTATGATCTAGCCTGATCTCTCTCTGTGGTGAGGGCCTGGACTTGTTGTCTCGCCTGGTCCCTCTCGGATGTAATTGTCTGAACCTGTGCTTGTAGTTATTGAATCAATGCATCTCTTTGGTCCGACTGGGGTTGCGGTGGTGGTGGCGGATGTTGTTGATGTTCCGTCAGTGCATCTCTCTATGGGTCCCCATCTCTTTGTTGCATGTCCTCATCTCTAGGCTACTTTTCCCCATCTCTCTGCTGGTCTCTAGACACCTGGTCTCTCTGTCCCCTCTGATCCAAAGGTGGTTCACCTCCTTCACTGCCTCCATCTCCATCCCTATCTCCTCTACCTCCTCGCCCCCGCCCCCACCCTCCTGACCGGCCTCTGGCTCTCCATCATGGTAAGGCTGCCCCAAGCACTGTCAATCTGACTGGTGGCTTGAACCAGTCAATGTATGCTTATGTGGCACCTGCATCTTCTTGCCCTTGGTCATATGGCCATGGCCTGGCCACCAACTATCTGAATGAGGCAACTACATCCTCGGTTTGAATTAGTCTACCCCATGTGGTATCCCTCACAATACATACAAATATGGCCACGTACTGGTCATCTGGTTTGTCCTATCTCTCTCTGAATTGCTTGGCCACCCGATCTGGAAAATAACACTCTATCATCATATGATCCCTTCCCTACATAAGTTTGTCCTATCTAGCAAAGAAGATTTGTTGAACATTGTCATACAAAGTGAGCATACCAAGCCAAGGCCTCCAGGTAAGGACTGTCATCTCATCAATCACCCTCCTCCAGTGAGGGATGTCAACCACTCTTGTATGGGTAAATGTTAAGGCCCCTCTATACCGCCAGACTACGAGATCATCTGGCTCCATGTCAATCGGTGTAACTCATGGGCGAAGCACTACAATGTGCTCCTAGGCCCAAATGTGCAAATGTGTCACTTCGGCCTTGATGGCTCTGCTATTCAAGTAGGAAAACTCATGTAGATCATGATAAAGTGAGGCTAACATCACTTGCCCCCACACTAAGCACTCTCTCTGATAGAGCATCCACTCCCAAGAAAGACCCCATCCCGGACTAAAGTAATGGCCGCACCGATCTGGTGCCACAGGGTCTGAAATGATCGTAATGACAATCAATCGGAAGGTGGTCACTGTGCCCCTATACCAATCTAGCTCGATCTGTCCCTTAGAAAAGATGATCTCATCAAGGCCCATAACCTCGAAGCAGGCATATCTCCCGACATCCACGTCATAAATGACTTACTCTCCATGGATTGAAAATCGAAGAATGCGCTATACATCCTCCAGAGTCACTGTCACCTCGCTTGTGGGTAAGTGAAATGATGATGTCTCATTGTGCCATCGCTCTGCCAATGTGGTCATCATACCCAAGTGTGTCCAGACAGGAGGTGCATAGGCAACATACCATAGCCCTATCACCCCAAGGTGCTCCTGGAGCAACTCATGCAATCCGACCAATCTACTATGTACTGGGGACCTGTGCTCTCATGAATGTAAAATATTTGTGTCCTCCTACACTAGTGAAGCCATAACGTCAAGTTTCATAAAAAAATGGGATCTCGTTTGGAGTTTTCCTGACAAAAACAACAAAAGCATCGTTGTTTGCAAGTGCGTTGCTATTTGAAAGTTCCAAACTACGTCGTTGTGTTGCAATTTGACCGTAGACCATTTTGACCCCTGAACCTAAATTCCTACTTGCACCACTGCGACATAATTTGCATATGCGACAGACTTTGAAGCCTAAACCCTAATCTCCAAACTAGACCACCGTGGTACAAGACTCAATAGCGGCACACTTTAAGGCCACACAATGCTAATTTAACACTTTGAACGACACCAAACAATTCCACTTGACTTAGTGTGACTTTGGACCCTAATTAATGCACACAAAAAATGAAACGAGTCAGGTAAGGGTCACATACTGGTGGTCCTGTGCTTGGTAGTTTCTGGTACACTCACACTCGCTCCGAAATGTGATGTGGAAGCACTTGTTGCGCCATCTCGAACAATGGTCAGAGCTCAAAAATGCTAAATCTCTAAAGTGTTGAATGTGCAAATGAATTGGAGGTGGCCCCTCGAGGCCTATTTAAGCTTGAAAGTCAGGGTTTTTTGACCCTTTTTAACCATCCAACTAGGGTTTTGGACCCCTGATCCTATTTTCGCCCAACCATGGGTCGTTTTGCATCATTTTTTCACATTTTGGCATGTTTTCTGCATCCTAGACCCTTTTTGGACCCGTCGAACGACTTGTCCTCTTTTCGTGAGATCACCCAAAAATCCAAATTTTCATCTGATCTCTCGAGGGGGTAGTGTACCAATGTAATCCTTCTTGTTGGGAAAATAGTGGGGCATCTGAAAAAAGTCATTTAAAAAAAAAATTGATCTCGACAATGTATTCTTTGAACCAACACAACTGGTACATTGCTTCAAAGAGGGGCAAAATATAGACAAGAAAAATATACAGATTGATCCTATACACTTTATTTTGATTTTACTAACACTAGTTTGTCTTGAATCATATCTTCTACTGGTCATTTAATTAAATAATATTTATTTAATTAAATTCATCACATTTCATCTCTTAATTAAATAAATCAAATTTATCTAATTAAGTTATCATCTTCTATTAATTAAATAAATCATTTTGTTTAGATAATCCTATAGTCCCTCTTTTAATTAAATAATTCATTTTATTTAATTAATCTCTAAAGTCGTCTCATTTAAATTAAATAAATTTAGCTTTATTTGATTTAAAACTAACACCATTCCCTTTAATTAATTAAATTAAACTTTATTTAATTTAGTCTAAATTCATATTCCTCTCAACTTTGATTTAAATCAATCTAAAAATTTAAATCAAATTGTCACATTAGCTAATCTCCTTTTAAATTAATGAAATAATGATTAATCTTAATCTTTATCCCTCAAATCCTCTCTAAGCTTTTGCAACTTGCAAAAGTAAATCATTTTATTTGATTTATTAGATCTCCTATTTTGTCTCAACATGGCATCAAGGAGGGAATATTCTTCAAATTCAAAAATCCCTACAAAAGGGTGTGTACATTCAACAAGGCATTAAAAGCCTCTTACATGTCCTTTGCATTGAGCCAAGTGGCATTAACTCCATTTCGTTCTCCCTCCAACTTGTCATTTAATCAATTTCAAATGTCCACGTAATAGCATTTATGTGCACATTCATCAAAATGTGCTCCACCTTTGTCCACACACATGTTGACAAGTGGCATATTTCTATTGGTTGGTCTTTTATCCCACATTCATCCCTTTTTCCTTTTATCCATCATTCTCTTCTATAAATAGAAGGCTCTCATTTGGATTTTGGATCCACAATCTTAGGCATTTTGATCCACAACTTCATGCAACATTACTGCCTTCAAGTTTTGAGCAATCTCCATCTATCTTTATCCATTTTCATCCATTTTTTGTATTGTTATAGCTAGGATATGGAGAAATTTCACCAAGGAGCATCAAATCTTCACCATTGATCATCAAGCTTGCAAGGATTGGGAAAGGTCCATTTCCCACATCAAAATGACACCAATTCCCCATGGGATTGAGAGTTTGACCATTTAAATAGGATTTAATAGCTTCTTGTATTGTGTTCTTCATATTATTTCTTGTTTTCATGTTTCAAATAGATTTCATGGGGAATGTTGTTTCTAACTTGCATATTGGACTAATTGTGTTTTTGTGTAGGTCTAGGATCACCATTCACAGGCACAACAAAACCCTAGAGGTTGCTTTATAAAATAATTAATTAAATAAAGTCGTCTAAGTCTAGACAACTAAATTTAATTAATTATTTTTCGCATAATAGCTAAAGTTACAAAAAATAATAAAATAACTCAAAATAGGAATTATGAACCACCATTATACTCATTTAAGCTCAAGGAATTCTCTGTCATTGTCAAAATACCTTCCCCATAATGATGGCACTCTCCAAAAAAGTTGAATGTTTCCAAGGATGTTAGAATGGACCAAAAAGTGACATTACATGATTTGAAACCAAAATACTCTAAAGAGCATTAGATAGCCTCCACCATCTTATCCTTGGTGGAAAAACTCACAAAACTCCTTTATTTACAAGAATGAGGACTTGAAAGGCCACTTGAAGTCTCTTTTCTCAATCTCCATAATTGAGTCATTGGGATGAAATATTGGGACTCCATAGAATCTTGACAAACCTCATAATTCTCCCTCATGCAATCATCATGAGGAACTTCCTCAAAGAGGGACTTGCATGCATCATTAACTCAATCTATCAAGGGGCCTTCCACCTCACCATTGAGAGGTAATGAAGAAAAATCTTTCTCTTTTGTAGATAGCTTATTTTGTTATTTAGGCAATCCACTTCTGAATGATCCACTTTGAGGCAACATTGACAAAAAAACCAATGAATTCTGAAAGACCATCTATTGATCCCATTTGCTAAATTTAAATTAGAAGATAATTCTAAAAAAGAGAACCTTATAACATCCACATAAACATAGAATTTTGCAAATAAAAATTGTTTCTTGCCCTTTATTTTCAAACTCAACACAATACACTAATCAAAATAGTTGGCTATGCTTCACAAGATTTACTCTTCCCAAATTTCTAAAGACAAATCAAGAAGCCTAACCCAACTAAAGTCTTTTTTATGCATCCTTTCTTAAGGTTAAAGTTAGGTGGAAATTTTTCAAAGAATAAATTATTCTTACCGCTAAAAAACCATGGACATGCAAGAGAGTCTACTTACAATCCACATAATTCATGAAGGAAATAAAAAAGAATCTCTTCAGCAAAGAAACAATCTCAAAATTACCCATGATTTTCCACTTACATTGTCCCCACTTTTTTAACACATCAATGTTTGGACGAGTTCCAAAGAATTTCCCAACAAGCGAATCCCTACACTTGGCAATAGACCTATCAATAAGAGTCAGGCACAAAGATCATAATACTAAAACCATTTGTTGACAGTGAGAGAGACTGATCAAGAGAAGAGGAAACCAATCTATATATATATACAATAACATGGTCTTCCTTAGCAAGAGTAAAAGAATTATCCAAAATCATCAGACCTTCCAAAATAACTCCCAAAGTTGTAACAGATTCCCCAACACCTGAAGCACGAAAGTGCATTGAACACAAGAATAATAGATTTCTCAGCATTGGGAACATGAGACCTAGCCCCGCATTGAGAGCATTCAGTCAGTGGAGTAGAAACTTCCATACCCGATTGAGGAACCACAAGAACATAATTTGTGACACCATAACCACAAAATGCCACAATAGGGACATCCCCATTCTTAGAGACAAGTGCATTGGTCGAAGGAGGATAAGGGGGGCTAAAAGAACCAATGATCGCATGACAGACAGTAACAAACCTAGCCTCCGAGTAATGCGAATGAAACCCAACGATTGGAGCACCGACATATGAGAGATATGGAGTGAGCAAGAAACTCCTATGAAGCCCCTTAAATGAACCAAACATGAACCAAACAAGCTCATGCAATATTTACGTGTTGCCAAAAAATGTATACCTTTGAAGAAAAGAACAATTTTGTGACCGTTTTGGTCCTACTTTAGGTTCCATTTCATTAATTATCACCCTAAAACAATATTTATAGGCCCCTAAGGTTTGCTAATTTTGACTTGGAGGCCTACTATACCTAAGGGATCATTCAACCCCTAACAAGCAATATCAAAATCATTCAAAAAGCACTATTCCCACTCCAAAATCCCTTAGTGGGACTAGGTCGCCCAAGTTGGCGACCTAGTCCTTTTTGAGAATTTTTGAGATTTCAAGCAGGAAAATGAATATTTAATCAAAAACTCTCAATGGGTGTCAGCCTCTAAGGTCAAAATTATCGACAATTAGGTCTTGTTGCTTATATATACCTATTTTTAGGTCATTTTTGCACTCTCTCTTAGTCAATTTTTCACATTCAACTCCAAGAATCAAGTGCAAAAATATCTTCCTCAAGAAGATTCATCTCTCACACAATAAAATTTGAAGCTTTTAGACAACAAACTAGGGATTTTTGCAGGTCTTCAAGCTCACTTCACATCCAAGATCACACATTGAAAAAGATTGGAGATAGATGCCTATGGAGATTCATGGAGAAATCTAGGTTGAGGAGGTGCAACTAGCCACAAAATCACACCTAAAGATTGTTTTCAAACTGACTCTATCTTCTACTTTCAACCCATTTTCAGATTTGAGGTTTGCATCCCATTTGCATTCCTCTTTTGTGCTCATTTGCAATGTTGTAGGGTTTCTAGGGTTGAAGTCTTGCATCATTTCAAATCTTTTACATACATCTTATTCTAGCATAATAGAATAGGGTTTTGCTTTATTTCAGGTTTTCCTAGTTCTAGACACACTTAGGGCTAGGGTTTATGCAGATTTTCTATTCCATTACAAATTTAAATAAAAACTAGGGGTTTGAACAAGGTAAACCATTAGAAACCCAAATATCTTATATTTTGCAAGTTATTTTGTAGATATGAGTTTGGATTCCCGCGAAGAAATAAAACACGAACCAAAGGCCTCAGTGTCCACTTTCAGTTTTTCAAAAAAGATGAAAGGGACTAGGTCGCCCATAATGGTGACTTAGTCCCACTGAAGGTTCCTAACACTGAAAGTTGTAGATCTGGAGAACCAGTTAACAGAAATGGCTTCCGGAGCAGTTTTCTTGAAAAGGGACTAGGTCACCCCACTTGGTGTAAGTGTCTGAGGTGGCTTAAAACTCTAATTTTCTAGGTTTTTTGAGGCTTCCAAAACTTCTTATTCGGCCTACAACATTTTCCAGGTGCACTCATGTAACTTAGTTGGTCATTTACTTACTTTAACCTTCTTATTAGCATTGTTACAATACATGATGTGTTTTCAAACAACATGGACTCTCCTAGTTTAGGTTAAGTAGTTAAAGGTTTTAATGTTATATTTTAGTACTTTTTATATTCCATTAAATATTCAATCTCTAGCATTGAATGAATCACAAGGTTTAATGCCCCCAGTTGGTAAAGGAAAACCCTCTTCCTTCTAGGTGAAACCCTAGAAAGTTGTAGAGGAACCATTCTCTCACCTCCACATAAAGCATTAAATTTTGCATTTCATTTTGGCGAACCTACATTTAAACACATTATACTTATGATTTCAACTACATTTGCATATTAGGATCTCTTTCTTTAGTGTTGCATTCTTTAAACAAGCATCCTAGGGTTTTCCATCTTGCATTAGTGATAAAGAATCATATGGGT
Organism: Sequoiadendron giganteum; assembly: GCA_007115665.2. Classification (NCBI taxonomy): domain Eukaryota; kingdom Viridiplantae; phylum Streptophyta; class Pinopsida; order Cupressales; family Cupressaceae; genus Sequoiadendron; species Sequoiadendron giganteum. Next base: position 362,334,649 of record CM021106.1, on the reverse strand, counting down.
AAGTGCACCAAGATGGTTCCCAAAAAGGGGACTTAAGTGGACAACTTTTTTCTAAAATCAGGAAATACTGACCTTGGATGTGAAATTGAGGATAGTTAGACTCAAAATTTTGAGATGGAACAAAAAGAAGGATTCAAGTGCTCTGAGTATACTTTCTAAACTACTAATTTATTTTGAAAATGATTGATATTAAGGGGTTCAAACGAGGGACGTACACAAATTGGTGTTGTTTTTGTTAGAAAAACATAACATAGCAACTCTTATACGACCCTCATACGGTGAATTTTTTTTTAGTATTTTTAAAATCGCAATGGTCAGAAGTTAGCTAACAGTATGTAGTTGATGCATGATTTTTCTGATAATTTTTTAATGAATATTTGATTTTTTACTAATTTGCGAAGTGGACATATCCTAAAAATAGAATTTTGGCCGTGCTACCCCTACAAATTTTGGAAACTAATTGATTTGTTTTTTTTTTTTTAATTTTTTAATTTTGTAGAATGGAGTCTAGTTTCTAAAAATGTAATTTATTTGAAAAATTGATGAACGGTTAATTTATAACGAAAAAAATACCAAACACTACTTTTTGGCAAAAAAAAGACATACAGATAAAATAAATTATGGATGAAAGACTTAACATTTTCAGAAAGTGAAAAAAATTACATTGTTGGATAGCTAAGAGATAACCCAACATTACCCATGTGCTCGATTTTTTCAATATTGAACCACGTGCAATCCTGACAGTGAGCACGAACTCGATTATGAGAAATATGGTGGATTTTTTTAAAACACGTCTCTGGTCGTTGGGAATGCCCTCCAAGCCTTTGGGTTGGAATTCCAAGGCAATACCAAGCTTAAAGTTCGTAATTCCCAAAGCAAGATATAATGAGAGTGTGTTATAACACGCTCGCGTTAGACCGCGCTCGCGTTATATCTTGCTTTTGACATGGTTTTTGCTTCTCCGGGGAACATGTCTACTAGCATGTAACATGAGCGCGTTATAATGCGCTCACATTATGTCTTACTTTATGTTTAATGCTAATATATTAATGTATGCTGATATATTTTTATGTAACATGTATGTATGTATGCTTGTATGGATGTAAGATTATATGTACAAATGTATTATGCTTGTATGTATGCATTTATGTATGTCTTTAGACGAAGGGAGAATTTAGAGAGAGTCTAGAGAGATGGAGAGGGGGTCAAAGTGAGAGTTTAAGAGAGAGGGAGTGGGAGAGAAGGGGTTGGATTGAGGGGGACTTAGCTAGGTAGGGTGGGAGGGATAGAGGGAGGGAGAGAGAGATAGGGGGGGTTGGAGAGAGAGAATTGATGGAGAGGGAGAAGAGAGAGAATTGAGGGAGAGGGAGAGAGAGAGACAAAGAGAAAGAGAGGGTTATGTAGGTAGGGTGTGAAAGGGAGAGACTTGAGAGTGTGAGAGGGAGAGACTTGAGAGTGTGAGGGGGGTGAGAGGGAGAGACTTGAGAGATAGGTAGTGAGAGGGAGTGTGAGAGAGAGGGAGTGAGAGAGGGTGGTAGGGATTGATTGAACGAGAGGTATGCAGAAAGAGGGAGACGGTAGATAGAGACAATTAGAGAGGGTGGGAGGAAGGGAAGGAGGGAGAGGTGAGATGTATAGATAGAGAGAAAGTGATAAGGGTTGAGGGATTAGGATGGAGGACCTACAGGGTTGATGGTTTCTAGGGTATTGGGGTTTAAGGTTTGAGGGTTGATGGAATAGGTTTGATGGTAGAGGGTATTTGGTTGAGGGTATAGGGTAGAAGGTTTAAGCTTTAAGCTTTTAGGATTGAAGGGTTTGGGGTTAAGGGTTTACTTGGTTGAGGGTAGAGGGTTTAGGGTATATTTTTGAGGGTATATGGTTGAAGGATTAGGTTCAGGATCCAATGTAAGGGGTAGAGGGTTTAGGGTTTAAGGATTGAGGGTTGAGGGATTAAGGGTTGAGGGTTGAGAATTGAGGGTTGAGTGTTTAATGTATAGGGTAAAGGGTAGAGGGTTTAAGGGTTGAGGGTTGAAGATTGAGGGTTAAAAGGTATAGGGTCGAGGGATTAGGGTTGAGAGGGTCCAATATATAGGGTAGAGGTTATAGGGGTTGAGGGATTAAGGTTTAGGGTACAAGAGAAGTATTGGGTTGATGGTAGAGGTTAGAGGGTAGAGGGTAAAGGGTTTAACAATTTAGGGTTTAAGGGGTCAAGGTTGAGGTTCGAGGGTTTAGGGTTGAGTGTTTAAGGGTTTAAGGGTCAAGAGGGTCGAGGGATTAGGGTAGAGAGTTTACTAAGTCGGTTTAAGGGTTGGGGGATTAGGGTTGAGGGTAGAGGGCATAGGATTGGTGGTAGAGGGTAGAGGGTTTATGGGTTAGGGTTTAAGGGTTTAGGGTTTAGGGATGAGGGATTAATAGGTTATAGAGTAGAGGTTATAGGAGTTGATGGATTAGGGTTTAAGGGTTGAGGGTTGAGGGATTCAGAGGGTATAGGGGTTGAGGGATTAAAGTTTAAGGGTTGAGGGTTGAGGGTTGAGGGATTAATAGGGTATAGGGGTTGAGGGATTAGGCTTTAATGGTTGAGGGTTGAGGGTTCAAGGATTAAGAGGGTATAGGGGGTTGAGGGATTAGGGTTTAAGGGTTGAGGGATTAAGAATGTATAGGGGTTGAGGGATTAGGTTTTAAGGGTTGAGAGTTGAGAGTTGAGGGATTAAGAGGGTATAGGGTTGAGGGATTAGGGTTTAGGGGTTGAGGGTTGAGGGATTAAGAGGGTATAGTGGTTGAGGGATTAGGGTTTAAGGGTTGAGAGTTGAGGGTTCAAGGATTAAGAGGGTATAGGGATTGAGGGATTAGGGTTTAAGGGTTGAGGGTTGAGGGATTAGGGTTTTAGGGTTGAGGGATTAAGAGGGTATAGGGGTTGAGGGATTAGGGTTTAAGGGTTGAGGGTTGAGGGTTGAGGGATTAATAGGCTATAGGGGTTGAGGGATTAGGCTTTAATGGCTGAGGGTTGAGGGTTCAAGGATTAAGAGAGTATAGGGGTTGAGGGATTAGGGTTTAAGGGTTGAGTGTTGATGGTTGAGGGATTAAGAATGTACAGGGGTTGAGAGATTAGGGTTTAAGGGTTGAGGTATTAAGAGGGTATAGGGATTAAGGGATTAGGGTTTAAGGGTTGAGGATTGAGGGTTGAGGGATTAAGAGGGTATAGGGGTTGAGGGATTAGGGTTTAAGGGTTGAGGGTTTAGGGTTGAGGAATTAAGAGGGTATAGAGGTTGAGGGATTAGGATTTAAGGGTTGAGGGATTAAGAGGGTATAGGGATTGATTGATTAGGGTTTAAGGGTTGAGGGTTTAGGGTTTAGGTCTTTATCTCCCACTCCCCACTCCTCCCCTTCTCCCACTCTCTCGCACTCTCCCCTCTCTCTCTCCCTCTCTATCTCCCACTCTCCCCTCTCTCCCTCCCACTCTATCTCCCACTCTCTCCCTCTCTCTTTCTCGCACTCTTCCCTTCTCCCTCGCTCACTATCTTCCACTCTCCCCCTCTCTCCCTCCCATTGTCTCATAAACTCCTATACTCTAAAAAATACACTAAGAAAACCAAAATTCACATAAAACGTGCGCATTATAATGCGAGCGCGTTTTGTACTCCACTAAAACGGTAAAAAAATCTATATACTCATGATTTGAAGGCCCACAATCTGCATATTCCCCTGGTTCTGTGCGTGCTCCAACAAAAAATATCTTTTTGATGATGTTGTGAAGTTTGCAAGCATCTTTTTCACATTCCATCACCTTTTCCATGATATTTTTACCACCTTTGCATGAAATACCAGAGTTTCCATGTTGAAAGACATATAATATCAATTGAAGTTTGAATTCCATTGAAAACTGATATACAATTGAAGTGTGGAAGGGAACAAGCTTTTGAACAAGTCGAATTGTTGTGGAGTTTGAAGAAAGAAGAAGCTAAGGCTACATAATTGGGTTGAACTACTCCATTTGAAAGTCTAGTTTTTAAGGTATGTGAGATCTTTACACATTTTATTTCATTCTGTTATGGCTTGCTTTCATTTTTCTTTCTCATTATAACCTTAGGTTGTCAATGCACATTTTAAATTACCAAATTATATACACAATTATATACACTTGCCAATTACCATTTTACACTTGCCAATTATAGAAATTCATAACCATTCACCAAAATTCATCCTTTAAGAAAACTCCAAGCCTCTCCCATTCCTCTGAAGCGTCCAAACACCTTCCAATACCTTTGCACAAAACATTTGATTCGTATACTCAAATTAGCATTAACTCGAAAACTTTCGAAGACACCAAGAAAATAAAAGAATGAGTGTAGCACCAATTTCAAAGTTGCAAGACATACCTTAACCCATCAGATGACTCCTTTGGGAAAAAATTAAGAAAACTGACCTTTTTCACTATTTTAGGCCTCTAAGTGGGCCAATTTTACAAAGGAACTACCCTTAGATCTTCACACCAGACTTCCAAACCCAAGAACAGTCTTTAATTAGGTCTGAAAACAAGATAATTTCTAGGTCTTAGGACCTTACCCGCTCAACTAGGCTTCCAATACAAAAACCCCCGTTTTTCAATGCAAAGAGGGAGGGTTTATAGAAACTCCTATACCCAGGCCTTCCTAGACCATTCCAAAGCATCAAACATCTTCAAAATACCTTGCACAAGGTCAAAAGTTCATTACATAGACCACTCCAACAATTGATGGGGAGTCTTATCTTTCAAGAGCAATCTTGCTCTTCCCAATACCTATTCTCTGGTCTTCCTAGGTTATTCCTCTCTACCCTACTCAAGGATCCCTCCTAAACCCCTCTCACCTCATAAGAATCTCCAACAATTTCAAATTCTTCACCATTTCTTTCAATTCACCAGTAAGCTTCCCTGGGCTCCACACTGACCCAAAGTGTCCTAACCACTCTAGGGGTTAGGAAATGGTATTTTCACTATCCCCTTGTTGATTTTACTCCTCACTAATCCATCTCATAAGATTCTTTCACCTTGTACCCATCACTTTCTTGAAAAACCCAATTTTAGGCCTTGTAGCCTTTTGCCCAATTAAGCCTCCTAGAACCCGTTTTCTTGGCTTTTATCAAAAACGGTCTTAACAACCCCCAAATATTTTTATAGATTCTTTCTAGTGGTACCCTAGGCTTCAATATTTACCAGGTTTTTAGTCCCTTTCACGTCCGTACATAGGATTTTCCTCATACCCCCTATTTTCAAGGGTTTCTAGGGTTCTGGCTCCTTTTTCCAACTTTGAGGGCTTCAATTAACTCCTCAACTCTCCTCCTTGCACAAAAATGTATTGGATACATGTTCCCACACTCTCTTTCTCTTGATTGGCACAAATCAATCCATTTAGCAACTTTTTTTACTGTTGTCCTCTCCAAGCCACTAGCCAGAATGCACTTGCACTCACCTAGTTCTTGATGAATTCACCATCTCCCCTGCAAAACAAGACACCACCCACCATATTTAAATGGTAAAAATAGTCCCCTAATTGATTCCAAGTGGCCATGGTATCCTTTCCACGAGAATTCAAGTGGGGATCATTATTTCCAAAAATTGGCTTGAACCGGCTATGAGACCAAAAACTCAAAAACTTGCAAAATAGAAAGCAATTGAACTAAATGGCTAATCTAATGCTTCACACAATAATTAAGTGACACAATTGAAAGACTCAAAGAATTAGACAGGTCCTTTCAATCCATTATTGACTGGATGAAAGCACAAAAACAAAAATTCAATGAAATTTGCACTCTTCCAACTCACAAATTCCCCTTCCAAAACTCCAAATTGTACAATAGCTTTCCCACATGCTCAATTAGGGTTTTTCTGACCTTATATACCTTTATCCCATGTGCTAGGACCCTTGGGTTGGGCTTAGAGCATCATTAATGCCCTTTTCCCACTTTTAGGACAAATTGCCAAGTCTACATGGACTAATTTGCCTAATTTCATCATTCAGGCTTCTCCAAACTTCAAGGCTCTAGACTACCCTAAGTTTTCCTTAACTCACATATCAAAAACACTATTGTTACTTTACATCATAGTCCTTATTCCGTTGGTGGTTGGCTAGAACCACCTACAACTCAAAATTTCCAAGATCTTCCAAAAGACCTTTAAGGTGCTCCTGCACCAACAATTTTTCAAAATCACTCCTTGGTTCCTCAAATTCTCATGGAAAAGTGCTTGTTTGAGCTAAGAGCCACATATCCTATTGTCATTAGTTTCATTCCAAGGCATGTTCAACAATAAAAGACCCTACTTTGTACACGATGATTGTAATTATTATTTAAATGAAGCCTTCAATGACATATATTTTTCAATTATCTTGAATGGATACATTTTTAAGGAACTAATATTCATCTCATTACCATGGTACAGATAAAATTATCTGCCATGCCAAAGAAAAAGACAAAGAGGAAACTAACAGACAAAGAGAACGAAACCTTGAAAGAAAAGGAGAGAGTTCGGGTGGCGACATATCGTGAAAAGAAGAAATTGGAAACGATTGATGAAAACAACCCGATTGTAGAGGAACCTCAACCTTCAAAAAGAGAACGGGAATTGGCAGCACAACAAGCATGAATGCGAAAGCATCATCATAAGACAGATTCAGATACCGTAGTTGGAGACACACCCTCTACGACAAGTGAATATGAAGGGACACCATTAAGCACAAGCGAATATGGAAGGACACCATCTAGCACAAGTGAATATGGACGGACACCATCTACTGCAAGTGAATATGGAGGGACACCATTTACCGCAAGTGAATATTATTGGACACCATCCAACACATCTCAAGTTGAAAGTACATCATCACTCAAAATTGACAAAGAAGGTATGCCATCATTCCCATATGAACCTCCAGGTATGTCTTCTTCTCCACCCTCGATCGAAGGTATGCAATCTAGCCCACCTCAATTAAATATTGATGAAATTCCTAATGTTGAGATGTATGTACCTAGGAGAACACCACCAAGAATTTTGCGTTGAAATCCAAAGTATTTGATTAATATTGATGATGAGATTTTGCAGCACATGGAAGGTAAGATTTCAACACGCACTTGTAGAAGATATGCTAATAAGATTTGGGAATGATTATTTGAAAGGCTAAATGAGACTGCAAGATGTCAACTATTTGTTGAAATGATGCGGGGTGTAAAGTATAGGAACATCATGAAGACTCTTGGGTTGAGAACATCAAATTCATCGAGTAGAGACACTATTGTGAAGAATCTAATGGATGCTTATGAGAGTGTGGGTAAGATCTAATGCTCAAAGGATAGTAATGTCACCCGACATGTCATTACATCGAATTTGGTAAGTTGTCAAACAAAGAGAGCTCGCCTAATTAAAAAGACTAATGAAAAAATGGGAATTAGTAGAAAAACTTTATCAAGAGCCATTCAAAGGCGGCAAAGAATTGAGGACAATGATAGAAATGAATTATGGGCATTCTCGGGGAGACTATCACGAAAAGATAAAGAAGTTGTCGAAGCCTTGAGAACACTAATTGAAGAGTATTGGAAGAATAACACAAGGCCATCTCTGAATCAAAGGGATGTGGTAAGAAGGAGAATCGGCAGTCGGAATCGTGAGCCACATCCAAAGCATTTTTTGGATATGACTCAAACCCAATTTTTTCGGAAATTTGAAAATGATTATTCTCAAATTAGTATTTCTCAAAGATTTTTTGAACTGCTTAAACCTTTTTATGTCAAGATAAATCACACATGCACTACTTGTTGTTGTAGACTACATATTGAATTTTCTAACCATTACGATGTTTATCGTTCAATATGTTTAGATTTGCATACTAACGATGTTTTGCAGGATTGTGGCATAGAAGCCCCACCAAAATCTTCAAGAGAGTTCTTATCAAAAAATTTATGTGAAATAGAGGATGGCCAGATATTCTATAGGACAACATGCTTGGATGGTTTATGCGAGCGTTGTGGTGGCTTCCAACGTATGCCAGTATGTCAACATATGGAAAGCACAGATGAGGTGGGACAAAAACTACTAGAGTTCGAGAAGTATAAAACAATGGCATATGCTACAAAAGATGGGTCTCAAGAAAAAAGGTGTGATTTGGTTATTGAGAAGATTCCAGTGTACAAATTTATGACCACATTTCGTGACAGTATACTGTCTGAGTATGCAATGCATACCCATGGAGCCCGATGGTTGGATACGCAGTTCAAGCTATGCAAGGAAACCTTTCCAGTTGGAAGCATAGTATATGTGGTTGACTTTGTAGAGAAATACACTCTACAACCACAACATGAGGTGCAATCACAATATTACAACTCTACACAAGTTTCGTTATTTGTGCACATAGCATTCATTCATGCATCTGATAGTATAGATGAGCAAAGGAAGGTATTGAGGGAGTACCACTTTTACATTAGTGATGATCGCACACATTCTCCAGAGTTCGTGCAAGGTTTCTTCTAGATTTTCTATAGTGGTTTGGCTCAGAGGGGCATAGAATACGATCAACATATAATATGGTCTGATAATTGTGCAGCATAGTTCAAGAACTCACGCATGTTCTACTGGTTGTGCAGGATGCATGTCATTATAGGTGTTCAACATATGTGGAACTTTTGTAAGGCTGGACATGGAAAGGGGAAGCATGATGGTGCAGGAGCATGAGTGAAAAGAGCATTAGCACGAGATGAGTTAAAGTATAAAGACAGTGCAAAGTTGATAGATGCAAAATCAATCGTCGAGTCGTGTAATGCTTTGATGGGTCCAGGTAATGAAGGTACATCTTCAGTTCATATATTTTTTTGGTTGATGGATGATACTAACATTGAACCATATGAAGACTGTTGTACACTAATAGGATCGAGTGAGGTACACTCTTTCCTTAGCTCGAATACAGGTTCATGGAGTATCGATACACGAAAGATGGCATGCTTTTGTTCTTCATGTACAATGCAAGACTGGAATGACTGTGAGTCAGGGGAGTGGGTTGACAAATGGTTCACAAGTTATCCTAGCCCACTTCACACATATCGCCCTCCGACGACATTGGAACTGACATAGATAGAATCATCGGTTGACTTTGACCACATATCAGATCTAGTTCAATGAGGTGATATATCTACTTTCTTAGTTGTTGAAATTCCATATCGTTAGATCTTAATTGTACTGTATTCGTAATGTTGAAAAATTTGTGTCATTGTGTTGAGACCAAAAATAAATTGGAGGCCCCAGTTATAGATGGAGAAAACATCAAATACCCTATAGGCTCAGTTGTGGTTATTGGAACATGGCTTAGAAGGTACCCACATTCAAGTGTTAAACATTGGCTATTTCAAGACTTTGACATGCACCATAAGATTCTTCATTACTCGAACCTTTTCATGGCATCCAATATTCATTTGACCAAATATGGGGGTAGACCTTTGAACAAGACGTTACGTAAGGTCCATGAGTCTGACCATGAGGCAATACTTGACACAATAAAGAGAAGAGTAGACCCGGATGGTTCATTGGATTAATTTGTAAGTATATGCACATTGGTTCTTATTAATTTATACTTGTATGCACATTAATTTGTTTGATTCCAATGCTATCATCTTATTTTATAGTGATTGGTGTCCCCTTGCAAAAAATGCAGATATATGATCCATCCAAGAGAATGTGAACCAGAAAAACAATGCAACATCCTTATTTTGATGCCTGCATGCAACATCTGTAAGTGCCTTCCATCTATTTTTATTTCATTTCCATTTTGGATGCTCTTTCTTTTTCTCTTTTACTTTGCGTATTTGTAAGTAAACTACTAATGGTTGATTGATCTTTCGTTGCAGAAAATGCTGATTTAAGAGCCATCAAAGAAAATCTCAGCCAAAAAAGCAATGCAACATACTTATTTTGATGATTTTGACAAATCTCAATTTTGATTTCAAGCCATTATAAGAGAGCATGTGAAGCTTAGCGAGGGAATTTCAAGTTACTCATTTGAAGTTAACCTTGTGATGAGCACCTATGATGTAGACATTTAAAGAGAATCTTGAATATATGAGTGACATTGTAAAAGATCTCAGAGAACGAAGTGCCAGAGGCATTGTAATAAGATTTAATTACATAATGAGATATACTGAAATATTTTAAGGTTGAAGTTCATGTTTCGTGTAGTAGCATCTTGTTCTGTAAATGCCTTGAGTAGGAAAATTTGCAAACTTTGAATTTTGAAATGTAAACAATCTGAAAAAGGTCATATAAAGGTCATGTAAACAATTTGTACACATTTTTCTGCAACTCATGTGACCAAGCGGACTGTTCCAACACGTCGGAATAGGTATTTTTACGCTAGGCATGGTCCTCTTTTGCACTGAAACACATGGAATCGCTCTGAGCTATGTTCCACCGGATCGATCCCTTAAGGGTCCAAAGTGCAAAATAGCTACAAACTTTAGCATGCTATTACTTGGATACTGTGACACTTAGAAACTTCTCGTCTAATCCTACAGAAAGGCGTTGGACCCCTCTAGAAAAACCTCTCTCGATTTTGGCTATCTTGGAGTGGTTTTCTTATGGTGGCAGATTTTCACTTGATGGAAAAGGTGTCAAATTCAAGCTGTGCAAAGTTGCAAAGTGGTGCAACTTTCGCTCTGCAACTCGTGTGACCAAGTGGACTATTCCAACACATCAAAGTAGGTATTTTTACACTAGGCATGGTCCTCTTTCACACCGAAACACGTGGAATCGCTCCGAGCTATTTTCCACCAGATCGATCCCTTAAGGGTCTAAAGTGCAAAATAGCTGCAAACTTTAGCATGCTATTACTTGGATACTGTGACACTTAGAAACTTATCATCTGATCCTAAAGAAAGGCGTTGGACCCCTCTAGAAAAACCTCTCTCGATTTTGGCTATCTTGGAGTGGTTTTCTCGTGGCGGCGGATTGTGGCGGCGGATTTTCACTTGATGGAAAAGGTGTCAAATTCAAGTTGTGCAAAGTTGCAAAGTGGTGCAACTTTCACTCTGCAACTCGTGTGACCAAGTGGAATATTCCAACATGTTGGAATAGGTATTTTTATGCTAGGCATAGTCCTCTTTCGCACCGAAACACGTGGAATCGCTCCGAGCTATGTTCCACCGGATCGATCCCTTAAGGGTCCAAAGTGCAAAATAGTTGCAAACTTCAGCATGCTATTACTTGGATACCGTGACACTTAGAAACTTCTCATCTGATCCTATAGAAAGATGTTGGACCCCTCTAGAAAAACCTCTCTCGATTTTGGCTATCTTGGAGTAGTTTTCTCGTGGCGGTTGATTTTCACTTGATGGAAAAGGTGTCAAATTCAAGTTGTGCAAAGTTGCAAAGTGGTGCAACTTTCGCTCTGCAACTCGTGTGACCAAGCGCGCTATTCCAAAATGTCAGAATAGGTATTTTTACACTAGGCATGGTCCTCTTTTGCACCGAAACACATGGAATCGCTCCGAGCTATGTTCCACTGGATCGATCCCTTAAGGGTCCAAAGTGTAAAATAGCTGCAAACTTCAGCATGCTATTACTTGGATACCGTGACACTTAGAAACTTCTCATCTAATCTTACAAAAAGGTGTTGGACCCCTCTAGAAAAACCTCTCTCTATTTTGGCTATCTTGGAGTGGTTTTCTCGTGGCGGCGGATTTTCACTTGATGGAAAAGGTGTTAAATTGAAGTTGTGCAAAGTTGCAAAGTGGTGCAACTTTTGCTCTGCAACTCATGTGACCAAGCAGACTGTTCCAACACATCAGAATAGGTATTTTTATGCTAGGCATGGTCCTCTTTTGCACCGAAACACGTGGAATCGCTCCGAGCTATGTTTCACCGGATCGATCCCTTAAGGGTCCAAAGTGCAAAATAGCTGCAAACTTCAACATGCTATTACTTGGATACCGTGACACTTAGAAACTTCTCATCTAATCCTACAAAAAGGCATTGGACCCCTCTAGAAAAACCTCTCTCTATTTTGGCTATCTTGGAGTGGTTTTCTCGTGGCAGCGGATTTTCACTTGATGGAAAAGGTGTCAAATTCAAGCTGTGCAAAGTTGCAAAGTGGTGCAACTTTCGCTCTGCAACTCGTGTGACCAAGTGGACTGTTCCAACACATTGGAATAGGTATTTTTACGCTAGGCATGGTCCTCTTTCACACCGAAACACGTGGAATTTCTCCAAGCTATGTTCCACTGGATCGATCCCTTAAGGGTCCAAAGTGCAAAATAGCTGCAAACTTCAGCATGCTATTACTTGGATACCGTGACACTTAGAAACTTCTCATCTGATCCTATAGAAAGGAGTTGGACCCCTCTAGAAAAACCTCTCTCAGTTTTGGCTATCTTGGAGTGGTTTTCTCATGGCGGCGGATTTTCACTTGATGGAAAAGGTGTCAAATTCAAGTTGTGCAAAGTTGCAAAGTGGTGCAACTTTCGTTCTGCAACTCGTGTGACCAAGCAGACTGTTCCAACACATCTGAATAGGTATTTTTATGGTAGGAATGGTCTTCTTTCACACCGAAACACGTGGAATCACTCAAAGCTATGTTCCACCGGATCGATCCCTTAAGGGTCCAAAGTGCAAAATAGCTGCAAACTTCAGCATGCTATTACTTGGATACCGTGACACTTAAAAACTTCTCGTCTAATCCTACAGAAAGGTTTTGGGCCCCTCTAGAAAAACCTCTCTCAATTTTGGCTATTTTGGATTTTTTTTCTCGTGGTGGTGGATTTTCACTTGATGGAAAAGGTGTCAAATTCAAGTTGTGCAAAGTTGCAAAGTGGTGTAACTTTTGCTTTGCAACTCGTGTGACCAAGCAGACTATTCCAACACGTCTGAATAGGTATGTTTATGGTAAGCATGGTCCTCTTTCACACCAAAACACGTGGAATCACTCCGAGCTATGTTCCATCAGATCGATCCCTTAAGGGTCCAAAGTGCAAAATGGCTGCAAACTTCAGCATGCTATTACTCAGATGTCGTGATGCTTAGAAACTTCTCATCTAATCCTATAGGATTATGTTGAGCCTGTCTACAAAAACCTCTCTCGATTTTGGCTATCTCGGAGTGGTTTTCCAATGGTGGTGGATTTTCACTTGATGGAAAAAGCATCAAATGCAAGCAGTGCAAAGTTGCAGAGTGGTGCAACTTTCGTTCTGCAACTTGTGTGACCAAGCGGACTGTTCCAACATGTCCAAATAGGTATGTTTACACTAGGCATGGTCCTCTTTTGCACTGAAACACGTGGAATCACTTCGAACTATGTTCCACCGGATCGATCCCTTAGGTTGGAGGAGTCTTAAGTTGCAAATAGAGAGACAACATGTAACCGAATACGGGGAGATAGAGGAAATAGAAAGTGCAACTACGGGAAAATAGAAAAGAGAGTAAACAAGAGGGAGAAGAAATAGGGCTCTCTGGCCTTCAGCTAGAGATTCATTTAAAGCATGTATGTTTTTGAAGTGTTAATATCTGGAATTCATTAAAGAGGAGTTTCCATTTCCCGTCATGTCATTCTCTCTATCTTTCCTGGTTTATTGTTTTGCAAATTGTGAATGCAGATTAGTTTTGAAGGATTCGCTATTGTTTTGAATGTCATGGATGTCTTGTTTTTGGGTTTCTTTATGACAGTCCTGAATGGAATGGGAGAAACGGTTTCAGTTGACAGGGAATATACGTAATATAACTGAGTGTGAAATTCTTGTATGGTTTTAAATGTATAACGGTTTTCAAAGAAACCATTACATCGCTCGACCATTGTGTTTGAGCAATGTGTGACTTGGGCTTTGAACAGCGGAAAGGTGGCGGATAGAGTTAGAGGCTTAAGAACATGTCTTGATCAATAGTGATTAGTAGTGATCAATAGGTTAAGGAGTGAGAAGGGTGGATGAGCCACTGTCTTGTGTTGTTTCCTCCGCATCAGAATGGTATCAGAGCCAGAAGGTTCTGAGCATGTAGAAGGCAATCTACACTAGGCAGTAGTGTGGGTTCTTGGTTGCACGTTGATCCATCCAAGTTGTAGGAAGGATTCAGTTGTTCTTGCGTGTGTGAAGATCTCAAGCTAGGGTCTTCGTATTGTCTACACCAAGATGAAGCTGGGTAGAAGGTGCAATGAGAGCAACCACTAAGAGAAGGGTGGGAAGCATCTTCTAGAATCTTTTGTGGGTAAGATGGTAGTACGGTGGTGGTGTGAAGAGGCCGCATGCAGAGAGGAGGACAATGGCCAGCATAAACTCTATTGATGGGAGTCATGTAACAACAATAGAGGAAGTAGCAGAAGCATTGATTCAGTGGTGAAGACACAAAGGCAAACGGTTTGTTTGCAGAATTCTCACCTCAGTATTTCCATGGGACTTGGAAATCTATTAAGCCTGGGAGTATGGTGCAGGGACACCTCGACTCTTGAAATTTATGACAAGCTTCATAATTTTGTAATGTTTTAGTCATTTAGAATTTCGTGGGACCATGTTAAGAAATGGTTAAGTGTTTAAAATTGCAATTATATATTCATCAAAAGGATTAAATGATAGTTGTAACCAAATGGGAATATCGGGTAGATGAACAATTTGTCTAACTACCCTAGAATCTCTATAAAGAGACAACATGTAACCGAATACGGGGAGATAGAGGAAATAGAGAGTGCAACTACGGGAAAACAGAAAAGAGAGTAAACAAGAGGGAGAAGAAATCGGGCTCTTTGGCCTTTGGCTAGAGAGCTATTTAAAGCATGTATATTTTTGAAGTGTTAATATCTGGAATTCGTTAAAGAGGAGTTTCCATTTCCCGTCGTGTCGTTCTCTCTATCTTTCCTGGTTTGTTGTTTTGCAAATTGTGAATGCAGATTAGTTTTGAAGGATTCACTATTGTTTTGAATGTCATGGATGTCTTGTTTTCGGGTTTCTTTATGACAATCCCGAATGGAATGGGAGAAATGGTTTCAGTTGACAGGGAATATACGTAATATAACCAAGTGTGAAATTCTTGTATGGTTTTAAATGTATAACGGTTTTCAAAGAAACCATTACATCGCTCAACCATTGTGTTTGAGCCATGTGTGACTCGGGCTTTGAACAGCAGAAAGGTGGCGGATAGAGTTAGAGGCTTAAGAACATGTCTTGATCAGTAGTGATCAGTAGGTTAAGGAGTGAGAAGGGTGGATGAGCCACTGTCTTGTGTTGTTTCCTCTGCATCAAAATGGTATCAAAGCTAGAAGGTTCTGAGCATGTAGAAGGAAATCTACACCGGGCAGTACCATGGGTTCTTGGTTGCAAGTTGATCCATCCAAGTTGTAGGAAGGACACAATTGTTCTTGTGTGTGTGAAGATCTCAAGCTGGGGTCTTCATATTGTCTACACCAAGATGAAGCTGGGTAGAAGGTGCAATGAGAGAAACCACTAAGAGAAGGGTGGGAAGCATCTTCCAAAATTTTGTGTGGGTAAGATGGTAGTACGGTGGTGGTGTGAAGCAGCCGCATGTAGAGAGGAGGAAAATAGCCAATATAAACTCCATTGATGGGAGTCATGTAACAACAACAGAGGAAGCAACAAAACCATTGATTCAGTGGTGAAGACACAGAGGTGAACGGTTTGTTTGTAGAATTCTCACCTCAGCATTTCCATGGGACATGAAGAACTAATGGAGAATGATAATAGCTTTAGACCTACTATAAAGGAAAAAAAAATTCATTTCAATGATGCAAGAGGTTTTTGGTTTCACTACCAAAATGAGCCTACGAAGAATGCATGTGAAACTCCTTTTGACCTTGAGGGTGTACTTACTCCATCTCAAGGATCATGCATTGAGGATGACATAGATCAATGCTACGGCTAACCAATTAATAATTATACACATGAATAAGTCAAACATGTACATGTCAATAAGGGAACTACAAGTACTCATAAACACGTAAGCCTCAAAAAGTATACACACGAATACATAGTATACACAAATTAAAAAAAAAGTATATGCACGAATACAAGGTATATGCATGAAAACATGTAAGCCACAAAGTATACACTCAAATGCACGTAAGTCACAAAGTATACACGTAAGTTGTAAAGAATACACTTGAATATACATAACTCATATCTATTGAACCATCAATTTAGAATGCAAATATGGATAGGCATCGAAAAAAGATATTTGTATTAACCAAATAGCCATGTAGGCATACATAAATATATGTCAATATAAGTATGAAATATATTTACAAAATAGCCATATAGGCTTACGAGAATGCCATCTAGGCATACAATGTCAAATATGTCCAATAAAAAATATGTACAAAACTGCCATGCAAGCATACAATAAAGGACTCAAGAATCAAAAGTCATTGCTCTCCATGCCCAGGAAATAAAATCTTTCCCTTTTCTTTTTGCTCGGATGGCAATAGGTCTGTCACTCATTTTTGCTGCACTCGTGGAGTGCTCCTGCTACTCCTCCTAGGGTTTAGTTCATGGTGAAGTTTTAACTATTACAATAAAAAGTAAAGACATGAATATATAGAAATTACATAATAAAAAATGATATATTTGACAA
This sequence comes from Sequoiadendron giganteum, assembly GCA_007115665.2. Taxonomy (NCBI): domain Eukaryota; kingdom Viridiplantae; phylum Streptophyta; class Pinopsida; order Cupressales; family Cupressaceae; genus Sequoiadendron; species Sequoiadendron giganteum. The sequence continues at coordinate 362,318,076 of CM021106.1, read as the reverse complement.
AATAATCACTTACAGCCATCTCACAATCTCTCTCCATGAGGTAAATATCCTCACACCCATGCTCAGGCGTGCTCAAGCCCTGTATAAACCATACAAATAGACAAAAACTACGTGAATCAATAATGGTTTGATTTGTGACTAACTAACATATATAATAACAAATGTAAATTAAAATTTACTAATTTTTCTCATACCTCTTCTGTCAGAGCCATCGAGGATTGTATAGCAGATGTCACACCAATATCCATTGCCCTAGTCACATTCGGAGGTGTATCATCTCACAACAACTGAAAATAAAACAACAAATTATTCAACGTAATCAACAATGTGCATGTATAAACTACACAAATCTATTAAGTACTTGATTCATTAGTTAAACTCTTTATTCTATTACCTGCATGAAGGTTTGAGTAAATCCACTGCCACTAGGAAGTGTTCCATCAAAACCTCCAATATTAGTCTGTTCAACATCCAAAATTGCATATTAAATTACCATTCGTAAAACAATGTCATTAATATGCAATAAACTTATAATTGTTTACTAGTTACATACCCTAGTGATAGGTGTACTGCAAAAATAGGTTGGTGGGGGGGCGGTGTATCCAGTCTCAACACTATGACCCTGCAATTTTATTAAAATCATAAAACATTTTTAGTTAATCTTGCATTTCAAAATCAAAATTTAATAAATTAAATTCAATGAACACATGCACTAACTTTTACCTGACTATCAATGCCATATGCCTCATGCAAAATGTCAGCTGCCCTCTCCATCTCCATAGTTGCAGACGGATCCTGCGTACCAGTCTCCTGAGGGTCGGTGGGGTAATGTGAACAAGTAGCCCCGCAAGATTGACACACATGTGTTCGAAGACCACCACTAGAAGACTCCCCTGGATGGCACTATAGAATAGGGCTAGTATGATGGATGACACTCTGGGTCAAAGTGTTGATTGCTTGCAATGTCTCTACGTAAGCACTTTCCTTCATGACGGAAGGCATAACAATGTGCTCATGAGGTGGCCTAGTGAGAGCTCATCTACCTTGCCGCATAGGATCTGACTGTGCACCAGGTCTATCCTGAGCTGACCCCCCACCTCTCCCCTGGAAATCCCTCATATCAAAATAATTTGGGATTTTGTTCAATATGAACTCACTGTATAGTTTCCTAAGGAAATATTGCGGGACCTCGCAATTGTTGCACGGTGGGTAATTGAAGACCATGTACCACCTATCATAAAACTGCTCCTTCATTTGTTGGTGGTGGCACCAATGGATAGGAAACCTCTTTGCATTGAGGGTAAGATTTTGATTTGTGTGTGGGTCAGTGAATAATGAGCACAAATCACCTTTTGTTATTTTTAAATCTTTCATATCCTTGTATGATAGTTTATTTCCATAATACTCCCTAGCCGCCTGCCTCCTATCTTCCCATCCAGTTATTTGTTTGTTAATTGAATCTACATTTGCTAACATATCTTTCAAGGAATTTTCTAGGGTCATTCTTTCTGTGATTGAACCATTTGGATCACTCAACCTATTGATCAAATCCTCAATTTGTTTTTTGTTGTTCTCAATTTCACTCATTAAATTTTGTTGAGTGCCAAGAGAGGGTTGAGTGATTGGTGGAGGAGGTTGATGTTGTGGTTGATTTTGATCTTGAGGATTTGGTTGGTCCTCCTGTTGAGGAATTTGAGGGTTTGCAGGTTGATTTGCATCTCCTAAAAATTCAAACAAATAGATATCAAATTCAACCTAAAACTAACCAATTCAAAACAAAAAGCATAGAATCCTTACCTCTTACAACTCCTCATCGTCGTGGCGCCATCGTTGCGAAGAAATTCGGACTCTTGGTGAAGAAATTATTCTCCTCGAACGCGAGCACGATATTTTGGGGGTTTTTGGCCTCGGGTGCACAAAAAAACCAATCGAAATGCAAATGAGAGATTTGCATTTGTTTTTTTTCTTTTAATAGTCGATAATATAACGCGCTCGCGTTATGTCTTTGTAGTTATAGCCATCGGGACCTTGCCTAGGTTTAATGGAAGACATAATACGAGCGCGTTATAACGCGCTCGCGTTATGGTTTTCAACTTTTTTTTTTAGGGTGTCCAAGGAATTGCTACCCATTTCCATGCACCCGCCCATATTTGGCATTCATTTCCTTGAATGATACATAAATCTAGCATATATCTTATACCCCTGCATTTTATATTCCAAAAAATTGCATTTTTCATCAAAAAACATAGAAAAAACTCAAAAATACTCATACTAGGACTAAGTCGTTACCCTGGGTGACCTAGTCCCAGCAGACATTTTGCATCAGTAGCTTCTGCATTTTCTTTTCAGATTATGCACTTTCTATTTATTTTTGTTTAAGCTTGGTTTCCATTATGTTATTCTCCATTACATGGTTATTATTAGCTTAAAATAGCATTTATGAGTAGCATTAAGGATTTACATGTTTCATTTTCTACTTTAGCTCCTAGTTCTTTCAAAGTCAATTTAGTGAAACATACACCTGAAAACATAGAAACCTCACATGATACAATGCACACACTTCTTCACTATAGGAACACTATATCATCTAAACCCTTTGGTAGTGATGATTTGGATAAGTTAGATGAATCCCTTCAAGGTTTCCTCTCACTCACTTCATCCACTAAGGTTGGTAATGATATAGTTACAACCTCCCCACCCTTGTCTTCCAAACCTTATAGTTGTGATGATATTGGTATGTTAGATGACATCCTCCAAGATTTCATCTCCCCTACCTCATCCATTATGTTTTTTTGTGATGACCAAACTAAAACAAAAGATGTCAACATCATCCAACCTGATTTTTTTTTTTACCCACCTACTCCTAAATCTCCAACCCCATCCCAACCTGAGTTTACCCTCTACCCTCCTCTGAATGGTACCGTTTCCCACACTCATTATACCCGTAATAACCCACATCCCCAGCAACCATCTACTTCAACTTCCCTACCATTACCCAATCATATCTTACCTATGGCTCCTCGTTTAAACTCACAACTTAGGGAGTATGATTTGGTTGAACAACTTAAAAACACTCCCACTAGGATATCCCTTTGGGATATCCTTTAGAATTCCCCTAACTATCACTTTATGCTTCAAACAACATTACAATAGATAGTGGTCCCTATTGGTATGAATGCTAATGATGTGGCATCTCTCCTACACGAAATGAACACATCTAATATGGAAATTACTTTCTATCAACATGAGCTCCCACCATTAGACTTAAGAAAAAAATGAAGCCTTTATGATTATAGCCCAGTATGATCAGATAGGTATCAAAAGGACCCTCATTGACAATGGCTCTACCCTCAATGTGTGTAGTGCAAAGATTCTTGATAGGTTACATGTGGATAGATCGCAAATCCAATCTGATTCCTTATCCATTAGAGGATTTGACAATGTTACAAAGCAACCCCTTGGTGTCATCACCTTATCCATTACTATCAGAATGATTTCGTTGCAAACTCTTATCCATGTCATGCACTATGATCTTTCTTATAGCCTCCTCTTGGGATGACCATGGATACATGAGATGCATTTGGTACCCTCGACCCTTCATCACAAAATAAAATATGTCTATAATAACAAATTTTATCAAATTGACATAGATCCCGGACTTGAGAATTGCTTACAACTCGAAAAGGGCACATCAAGTCCTCTCCATACCTTAATTCCTACCTCCAATATTTCCCCTTCTGAGAAAAACCCGCCCGAAGATAAACCCATGTTTAATTTACTTGGTGATGATCGTGGCTCTTTAGAATTTACTCCTTCCTTTATGGGTGAGTGTATTATCACATGCAAAGAGGATACCCACAACGAACACTCAATTGTCCTCTCTACCCAACAAGAGGAACACCCCTCCCACACATCTACCTCATCTCCTTTGGATGAACATGCTACATATACAACGAATTTTGATGAGATAGATTACTAACAACCCCCTAACCCACAAGAAATGGAAAGACTTTATGGACATGGTTACGATCTTGTGAAACAATTAGGCTACAATGGTAAAGGATGTGGGAAACATGAGCAAGGAGTTTGTGTACCCATTGAACCTAATACACAAGGAACTGAAACCAGTCTAGGGTTTTCCTTTTCTAAAGCTACAAAATCCAATCAACGACCCTCTCTCAACATAAACACAATATCATGCACATCAAGAACCAACCTCATGCTTAAGCACCCTAAATTTCTTGATGTGCATGCTCCCCTCTTCATCTATGTTCATGGAAATGACAATTTGATACACTTGTTAGGTGCTTCAGATCAGACTTCTCGCTCTAAGCGACATGCCTCTTGTGTTATGCTGAGTTTTGAGCCCACCATTAGTAACATTAATGAGCCTCACACAAGCATGGCACCCTATGATCCTGAAGTCCCCAAGTCTAATGCACTCCCTTTAGGAGATACTAATGGATATCGATGACAAAGACAAAATCATTAAAATCGGGAAGTGCCTAGATGATGAAGAACAATAGGATCTTGCAACCTTGCTTCATACCTTTCCTGAACTATTTGCTTGGAAATATTCTGATATGCCTGGAATAGATCCCCAAATATTTACTCATAACATTGTCCTTGCTGAAAACGCTAAGCCCGTTCACCAAAAGATTCAAAAACTTAATCCTAAGACTGCCTTGCATGTCAAAGGAGAACTAGAAAAACTCCTTGACATAGGTTTCATTCACCCCATTGATTATTCTCCTTGGATATCAAATATTGTCGCGGTGGCCAAACCCGATAATCGTGTTAGGATATGTATGAATTTTAGAGACTTGAATAAGGCCTCTTTAAAAGATGACTTCCCTCTTCCTAACATCGACATGATCATGGATTCCACTGGTGGACATGCTTTATTATCCTTTATGGATGGATTCTCTAGGTATAATCAAATTTTCATCAACCCACAAGATCAATACAAGATGACCTTTACATCCACTTGGGGAAAATTTTGGTGAGTTATGATGCCTTTTGGTTTAAAGAATGTTGGCACGAATTATCAACAAGCAATGACCTTAATCTTCCATGATTACATTCAAAAAATCTTAGAAGACTATGTCGATGACATTCTTGCTAAATCCTTAACCTATCAAGATAATGTGAGTGTCCTCTACCAAATCTTCGAGCGTGTGCATAAATATAACATGCACTTAAATCCTAAGAAGTGTGTCTTTGGAGTAGATAGTGGTAAAATTTTAGGGTTTATCATATCTCACAGAGGAATTGAGGCGGATACAAATAAAATTGACCCTATAATTAATATGCCACCACCTTATAATATTTTCTAATTGCGTACGTTACAAGGATAGATACAAGCCATTCATCTTTTTGTCGCTTGCTTTGCCGATCGTAGTTACCCTTCATGCATCTCCTTAAAAAGGATGTCAATTTCAATTGGAATAATGATTGTAAACATTCCTTTGAGATTTTGAAAGAATACCTCATAACTCCACCTATTTTACAACATGCTATACCCAACCAACCTTTCATCCTTTATATCGCTTCTTCTGCTCATGCTCTTGTCGCATTGTTAGCCCAACAAGATTCCATTGGTAAAGAGCATCCTATCTATTATATTAGTAGAACACTCTTTGATTATGAGACTCGTTATTCCACAATTCAAAAACAATATCTAGCTCTTGTATTCACTACTAGTAAGTTGAAACATTACTTACTTAATGTTGAAGTACAAGTGATGACAAAGTTTGACACTCTAAGATATCTTTTCAATAAAACAAATATTTTAGGACGTCTTGCTAAATGGATCATTGTCAACCGAGTTTGACCTTAAATTTGTTGCTCAAAAGGCAATCAAAGGCCAAGCCTTAACCGACCATTTAGCTGATGCTCCTTCACCATTAGCGTTACCCACCAATGACTCTTTCCTTGATGACAGTGTGTTTACTATAGACCTTCCTACATGGGAATTGTACTTTGATGGATCCAAGTGTAGAACAATCTTTGGTGCTGGAGTTATTTTAATTCCACCTATCAGTAAGCCTATTCCCTTATCCTATCGCCTTAATTTCCTATGTGCGAATAACATAGCTGAGTATGAAGCGTTAATCACTGGATTACGTGTTGCTCTCATCCTGGGGGTTAAAAATATAAAGATCCATGGCGATTCACAATTAGTGATTAAAAAAATCAATGGTCTTTATCAAAATAAACAAGATAAACTATCACAATATAAGGATCTTGTTCTCAATCTATTAGAGCAGTTTACTTCCTTTACCATTGATAACATCCCTCACAAATAAAATTTCCACACAGATGCAATAGCTAGTGCAGCCTCTCTTATATCTCCTGCAGACCCTTTTGAACAAGTAGTCTTTACCATCCATCCCATTATGAAACCCTCCATCAGCGGTAGACCTGATGATGTTTGTCACACTTTTCCAGATAATTAGTGTGAATGGTATGACACCATCTATAATTATCTAAAAGATGGTACCATTCCTGAACCTACAACTAGAAATACCCACATTCACCTCAAAAAGTTAGTCGAATCCTTGTTGATACATTGTACAGAAGATCCTTTGATGGAATCCTTTTGTGATGCCTCAAGGATGTTGAAACTCATGTTTCCCTCGAACAAGCCCGTTCTAGTACTTGTGGAGGAAATTTTGGAGGAAAAACCTTAGTGCAAAAACTCCTTCACATGGGTTATTACTGGAAAAATATGGAAAATATTTCTATGCGTATGTTAAGTGATTTCATCAGTGCCAGGAGCATAGCCATTTGATCCATGCTCCTAATTCTAAGCTTCATTCCCAAATACCTATCTTTCCATTCTCTGTGTGGTGCTTGGACCTAATTGGAAAAATCTCCCCACCTTCTTCTGCTAGACATACATTCATTATCACTGCTACCGACTATTTCACCAAATGGGTCAAAGCCATTCCCCTCTGATCCACAACTACTAAGGTGATATGTAATTTCTTATTGGAACACATTATCGCTCACTTTGGCCTTCCTCCTACGTTAGTCTCAGATAATGGTACCCCGTTTAAGAACAACGATGTGAAGAAGTTTCCCTTGACTTTCCATATTCAACATCGGTTGTCAACACCTTACTACCCTCAATCTAATGGTCAAGCTGAGAGTACCAATAAAATCCTGGAGAAAATCCTTAAGAAGGTTGTCAATCAAAATAAAAAAGATTGGCATACACAATTGCAAAATGCGTTATGGGCATATCGTACGAGTGTTCGTTCTTCTACTGGAAATACCCCTTTTAACCTTTTTTACAGTACCGAGGCTATCCTCCCTTTAGAGTTAGAAATTCTCACATTGAGGATTAATCTCCAAGGTCTTGTTGATAATGACACTTATGTGGAACAACATCTACGCCAACTTGAAATTCTTGATGAACAACGTATCAACACTCTCGAGCATCTTCAAGCTTACGCTAAATAGTTGCAACACAAACATGATGTTGGTGTCATTCCTCACACATTTAAGAAAGGTGATTTGGTTTTATATGAAAACCAACACAACACCACCATCGATTATGCCGACAAAGGTAAATTCAGTCCTAATTGGCTGGGCCCCTTTGTGATCAATACAAATTACGGATTTGGTGCTTATACCTTAACCAAGCGCGATGGAACTCCTCTTAAAGATCCCATTAATGACACGCATTTGCGTAGGTATTATGTCTAATCCCCTCTTGAATGGTATGAATTATAGGACAATGTTGTTAAAGCTATTGAATTATATCCTATTGGCTCTCTCATTGCTTCGTTCCTGACACATCATCATGCTTGTGTCCTGAACACTAAACTGATTATTTAATTGATTTTTTATAATTACTTTAGATTTCATACTATTCAAATTTTCCCCTTTTTGTGTGTGTTATGTTACTTTAAAATCATAAGTGCATAACATAATTAATCTTTATGTTGTATCTAACATACATTCTAAATGTGTTTTAATTAAATCACATACATTCTCTTAAATCATGTTGCCATTAATTAAATCCTCTAACAAAGGCTATTTAATTGATCACATTGTCATTTAACATCCACACCAATAAATTACACCACATAAAATACAAATTCATATATATACATATATCAAAAGTCTTTTGTACATGTCATCATAGTATACAGTGTCAATGAGGATTGTGATTACCAGCCCCCTCAAGATTTGGTACTTGAGATGCATCGGTAGTAGGACATTGGGAGATAGTCGTGTGTGATCAAGATCTGCTGAATCTAAGCATGAACTCCATCCCCTCCATACATGTGAGTGACAACCACTGCTCACTTGCTATCTAATCCCTCTCTGCCTGTAATTGTGCTACCTCTCTCTCCAATCTCTCCACCTTTGTTGGGGGCTATGATGGCTACGCTTGTGCTACAACTCTCACTCAGTGGACCTGCCTCCTCAAGCCCTCATAGGCTACCCACAACCTCATGAAGGGTTTCAGGGTCTCTTGATCTCACTCCATGATCAGTGGGAGCACGTAGTCAGTATCCATCTCCTCTTCGTTGAATGTCTCTGACACTATCTCTACGGCTACCCGATGTAGGAACTCTTACCAACCCTCTACAGGCCCTGCAAAATCAAAAAAGAGTCTCATCTGTAACACATCATCATATATATATGCATTAAATACAACATCAAATACATCTATCAAAATTAAATATCATCACCTATATCTTTGACAGAATGTGGAATGTCCACCTCATCCTGTGTAGGGGGCATAGACGATGCGCTCGCCTACCCTCGGCTATAAGTGCTGGCACCTGCTCCTACTACTATCCAGGATCTAGTCATACATATAGGTGAGGCCTCTCCCTGATCATATCAGTCCCTGGTTGATGCATAATTGTCATCACTCAGGGGTGGCTCCTCTACTCTCTCCTCCTCATCCTATTCCTCATCCTCTGTCCATCATAATCTGGGTCTTCATCCTCATCAATAATATTCGAAAATATGTCAGCAGCCCTATACCATGTCTCCTCAGCCTTGTCCTCTCTCTCTCTCTCTCTCTCCTCCCCATCATCTGGCATAGGCTATGTCTCTCCCACTGGCTCATCCATTAGGAACATTGGCTTTGGTCGTGATGCTCTCCACCACTCCTCATGATCCCATGTGGCCCCAACATCATCTACATCATCCACAGGTGGTTGGTCACGATCCGAATAGTTTGAGTCACTCTCGATGACATCATCTAGTGTGAATCGTGTTGTATCCCCAAGCCTTTGAGCAATCCGAATAGACCTCCTAAATGATAATCGTGGTTGCAGTGGTGTATGTACCTATTCAAACTACCTCATAACCCGATCAAAGTAGAACAACCGCACTATGTGATTGTGTCATCCTACCAGGAACCTGCTCATCTGTAACCTCCTTAACTGTTTGGTATGATCTAGCCACTATAGAACAAGATGTTATAGCCTCCACATGATAGGTCAAATCTCACTCTCCAAAAGTGCAGATCACCGTACTACCATAATCATCATAATGGATAGCCAAATGCTCATGGATAGCCCACTATTTTTGGATATAGGAAGCCAACTGGTCGTCTACATGTGATATTCTCTAAGCACCATATCTATAAGAGTGTCCAGTGTACCATACTATCAAGCTGCCAGAATACAAACCACCCAAGTTCATAGTACAAATTTGCTAGAATGCATCATCCCCAAGTGTAAACCATTTGATGCTCTGCCATGCCTCGTACTAGATGTACCAATCCACCCTCCATAGGTGTTGCTTGCCCATTTGGAAAGAGGACCAATGCTAATGTGTGCATCATAATACGCTTCACCACTGGCACTCATGAATAGAGTAACATCACCAAATCTATCCACCCTATGACTCTGTCATCATGTACAAGAACGTCCAGGCAGTATTGCATGTCTGCCCACTACTCCTGGAAGAAACGTCCCCTCTGCAGCCACACCTACTCTCCCCGAATAGGGACTCAAAGTATGCGATGGACGTCCTCTAATGTGATGGTAATCTCAGTTGTCAATAGGTAAAAGGTGCATGTATCAACATTTCACCTCTCACATAATGCCATCAACATAACATCATGATATCTCATGGGTGGCATGAGATATGCCTAATAGATCCCCACCACCTACAGATTCTCTATCTCCACAACTGATAAGGCTAGAGCCAAGTCTCTCAAGAAACTAATCTGTCTACCACCTAGATGCTACCGAGAACGAGTGGGTAACTATATAAATTATCATAATATGATATCTAAATCATCTAATTTCTTCAATTTTACTTTAATTCATCATGAAAATATGCTAATGTTGTTCTAGTGTGCTTTTCCTATGGCCCTAGACACTTTAGAATCCTTTTGGGACACTTCGCGAAGAAACGAGACACTTTGCGAACAAAAGGGACACTTTGCGAAAAAATGGGACACTTTGCAAACTTTTTTTCTAAGATCCTAATATACTCTAAATATGCATTAAATTCATCCTATAATTGAAAAATCACAAAGAAAAGGCTCCATAATCAACTGACCTTGTGCTAGCGGTTGTCACTCGCCACCTGATCCCGCAGTATGCCCAATCTCGCAGGGGTGAAATCATGTGTGCTTGGCATCCTCTCACTCTCTCCTCGTCACTCTTCAAAAATACAAATAGTAAATGAGAAAGTAAGTGCATGTTTAATCTATTTTCATTTCTTTTTAACTAACTAATTTTTACACATGTGCACAATCATACCTTTTTACTTTGTTAGCCTTTTAGTGTGCTTTTTCATTCAAATCAACATACCGGGTGCTAGTGAACTCCATTTTTGATGCCATTTGTTGCATCAGAATCACGTTTCCACACTCTACATCATCACTCAGCTATCGCTATGAGGCATGGTACTTGGAAATTCCCTTCGATATGTGTGCTCTCATTCAACATGGCTAGATGGCTACCTTGATTCCACCTTCGTAGAACAAGAAGAATAAAGGGGGCATACGTCTACCCTCGAATTTGATCTTTAGGGATTATATAAAAGGATTTATAGGACTTTAAATGAATCTTTGTTGCAGGATGTGGTTCCTAACATTGTGGTTTTGTAGATAACTACATTGGGGGCTTTATTCTCCCGCCTTTTAAATGAGTATCCTTTTATGAAAATGAGGTGCATTGTTTATTTGGAGTCCTTTAGCTTAAATATGCACGTAGATTCATATGGGTGCTAAAGTGGAGGCTAAATGTGTCACCAAAAATTGTATACCTTTGAAGAAAAGGACAATTTTGTGCCTATTTTGGTCCTACTTTAGGTTGCATTTCATCAATTATCACCCTAAAACAACATTTATAGGCTCCTAAGGTTCGTTAATTTTGACTTGGAGGCCTGTTATACCTAAGGGATCATTCAACCCCCGAAAATCAATAACAAAATCATTCAAAAAGCACTATTCCCACTCCAAAATCCCTTAGTGGGACTAGGTCGACCAAGTTGGCGACCTAGTCCTTTTTGAGGATTTTTGAGATTTCAAGCGGGAAATGAATATTTAATTAAAAAATCCTGATGGGTGTCAACCTCTTAGGTCAAAATTCCGAACAAATAGGTCTCGTTGCTTATATATACTTATTTTTAGGTCATTTTTCCACTCTCTATTAGTCAATTTTTCACATCCAACTCCAAGAATCAAGTGCAAAAATATCGTCCTCAAGAAGATTCATATCTCACACAATAAAAGTTGAAGCTTTTGGATAGAAAACTAGGGCTTTTTGCAGGTCTTCAAGGTCACTTCACATCCAAGATCACACATTGACAAAAGGTTGGAGATAGATTCCTATGGAGATTCATGGAGAAATCTAGGTTGAGGAGGTGCAACTAGCCACAAAATCACACCTAAAGATTGTTTTCAAAGTGACTCCATCTTCTAATTTTAGCCCATTTTAAGATTTGAGGTTTGCATGCCATTTGAATTCCTCTTTTGTTCTCATTTGCAATGTTGTAGGGTTTCTAGGGTTGAAGTCTTGCATCATTTCAAATCTTTTACATACATCTTATTCTAGCACATTAGAATAGGGTTTTGCTTTATTTCAGGTTTTCCTAGTTCTAGACACACTTAGGGCTAGGGTTTATGCAAATTTTCTATTCCATTACAAGTTTAAATACAAACTAGGGGTTTGACCAAGGCAAACCCCACATTAGAAATGCAAATATCTTCTGTTTTGCAGGTTATTTTGTAGATCTGAGTTCAGATTCCCACAAAGAAACAAAACACAGACTAGAGGCCTTCGTGTCCACTTTCAGTTTTTCACAAAAGTTGAAAGGAACTAGGTCACCCATAATGGTGACCTAGTACCACTGGAGGTTCTTGACACTGAAAGTTGTAGATTTGGAGAACCAGTTAACAAAAATAGCTTTTGGAGCAGTTTTCCTAAAAAGGGACTAGGTCGCCCCACTTGGCATAAGTGTCCAAGGTGGCTTAAAACTCTAATTTTTGAGGTTTTCCGAGGCTTCCAGAACTTCTTCTTCAGCCTACAATAGTTTTCAGGTGCACTCATTTAACTTAGTTGGTCATTTTACTTACTTTAACCTTCTTGTTAGCATTGTTACAATACATCATGTGTTTTCAAACAACATGGACTCTCCTAGTTTAGGTTAAGTAGTTAGGTTTTAATGTTATATTTCAGTACTTTTCATATTCCATTAAATATTCAATCTCTAGCATTGAATGAATCACAAGGTTTAATGCCCCCAGTTGGTAAAGTAAAACCCTCTTCCTTCTAGGTGAAACCCTAGAAAGTTGTAGAGGACCCATTCTTTTACCTCCACATAAAGCATTAAATTTTGTGTTTCATTTTGGCGAACCTGCATTCAAACACATTATACTTCTGATTTCAACTGCATTTTCATACTAGGATCTCTTTCTTTAGCGTTGCATTCTTTTACTCGTTCTTTGGTGAAACCCTAGAAAGTTGTAGAAGACCCATTCTTTTACACCCACATAAAGCATTAAATTTTGTGGTTCAATTTATAATTATAGTTGTATGAAATTTTTCTTTTATGTTGTGTGTCTATTGTAGTGGGTCACTCCATGTTTACCTCTGAGAAAGAATGAAACCCAACGATTGGAGCACTAACATATAGAAGATATGGAGTGAGCAAGAAACCCTTATGAAGTCCCATACATGAACCAAACAATCTCATACAATATTTATAGTTGTTTGAAATATTTATTTTATGTTGTGTGTCTATTGTAGTGGGTCATTCCATCTTTTTAATGAGGAGAGGTATTTTATAATGATAGTAAGGGTGGGGTCTCATGGAGGGGGGCTTCCTAAAAAAATATCAGTGGGTGCTACTGAGATTTTTTAGAATTATTTTAAAGTGGGTGCTCTGATGACTTTTGTAGCATAGTTTAAGCTCCTATATTTACGGAAGGAGGTAGTCTCATGAATTTTATTATTTTACATATTCAATTCAAAAGTTTAAATAAATATAAAATAATAAAAAAATTAATTGGTGAAAATTTAAAATTTCATATAGATGATAAGTGGCTTAAAAAAGCGTAAGTTGGTGGGGCAATTTCTAGTCCCACCCCTTTTTCACTTGCTTAATTTTTTGAGCTAAAAATTAGGGGTTTCTATTGTTGAGGAAAAAGATTCTAATTAGTCCTGTAGCATTTTTTTTTATGCTTCATGGGACCCCTTGCTCCTCCAAAATAGATCCCAAAGCCCCCCATTGGATCTCACCCTAAGAGGTGAAGTTTCATGGTGTGAATGTGTTACGAAGGGACAAAATAACCAAAAATCAAGGAATGAACTTAGCCTTCAAGCAATATGAATAAAATCCAATGATTTCAGTACCAACATATGGAAGATATGGAGTGAGCAAGAAACCTCTATGAAACCCCTTACATGAACCAAACAATCTCATGCAATATTTATAATTGTAGTTGTATGAAATATTTTTTTTATGTTGTGTGTCTATTGTAGTGGGTCACTCCATCTTTTTAATGTGGAGAGGTATTTTATAATGATAGTAAGAGGTGAAGTGTCATGGTGTGAATGTGTTAAGAAAGGTCAAAAGAACCAGCAATCACATGACAGACAAGAATGAACTTATCCTTTGAGCAATGTGAATGAATCCCAACGATTGGAGCACCAACATATGGAAGATATGGAGTGAGAAATAAACCCCTTCCAAGCCCCTTACATGAACCAAACAATCTCTTGCAATATTGATAAGTACAGTTGTGATGAAATATTTCTTTTATGTTGTGTGCCTATTGTAGTGGGTCATTCCATGTGGAGAGGTATTTTATATTGATAGTAAGAGGTGAAGTGTTATGGTGTGAATGTGTTAAGAAGGGTCAAAAGAACCACCAACCACATGACATACAAGAATGAAATTAGCCTCTGAACAATGTGAATGAATCCCAATTATTGGAACACAAACATATGGAAGATATGGAGTGATTAGTAAATCCCTACGAAGCCCTTCCATGAACCAAACAATCTCTTGCAATATTTATAACCACAATTGTGATGAAATATTTATTTTATGTTGTGTGCCTATTATAGTGGGTCATTCCATATTGAAAGGTATTTTATAATTATAGCAAGAGGTGAAGTGTCATGGTGTGCATGTGTTAAAATAATTTTTATCTTAAATTTGACAATCGTTTACACAACAAAATAGTAATATTTAACAATAAACATAATATTTTTAATATTAATATTTAACAGTAAATATAATATTTTCAAAATAAGCAACATATTGAATTTAAAATTATCTAAAAATAAAATAAAATAAAAATAACTTAAAATTTGTTTTAATTAAAAAAATTGTTTTCTATTTCCTTCTTAGATTATAATAAATATATTTATTTATTTTTTAAACATTATATTATTATTATTATTAATAAGTAAGATAGAGGATTATATTGATTTTTGAAAATACTAGTGATACAGTGTTCGAGCTCGACCTAGGCAACCAACAAAGACTTACTACAAGCCATTACATTTTGACCCAAAATAACCAAAAAACCACCCATGGACACTACCATATTAGGATATCATGCTACCTTCCATTGAACATATTACCAGAGATAAAACTACAAAAATTACCGAAACCATTTCCACCAAGAGAGTAAAGTTTTGAACAAACAACCAAAACCATAGACCAACATTGAGACACAGACACCAAGTCACATAGATTTTGTTGCGCGAACAATCGAAACTCTTGTTTCCAAATCGAGTATGCAACCGAAGCCAAACAAAATTTCTTCCTTGGGAACTCTGCCCCTACAACCGCCAAGCGCCTATGCTCCACTAATTCTAGACCATTAACATCAATAGGAAAGGGAATAATTTTAACGCATTTGGGTCATTTAGAAGAGCCAAATCACGAGGGTGGGGGATGCCTTTGCCCAACGATGTTGTAGCCAGAGCTCTATCCAGGCCCAACAACATGTCCTTACGAAACAAAATCCTCATTATCGCCCTCAAGTTCGCTTTGTAAACCCCAATGTCAAGTAAACCAGCCAAGACACGAGAGGATATGTCATAATCCAACCGATAGCCCTCTGCATCTACCCTAAAACCATTCCCAACAATGCATTTTATCATGGAAAAGGTAAGATAATTTGGATGTTGAATGATTCGTTGCAGCCGAAGGGATGAAACCAGGCCTTCGAAGTCCATTTTCCTCTTCGAGCTCTTCAAATACACTAATGTAACCATGCCTCCCATCTCCAAATCCGTCACCGATACGAACACAATGAACCTACTCATCACCGAACGAGAAACAAAGCAGGTAGAATGCAGATGCAACCACCACTCCGCTTAGGAAATGAAACCGCCACCAACTGCAATGAAAGCCAGCGCAACATGCTTGACTATAAATGTGTGTGGGTTGGAAAACATCCAGAGAAGGATGATGCACACCTCTCTATACCGACGGGAAATCATGATAAATATCTCATCTGGAAAGTTCCCCAAAACCACATGCAAACCGTGGTGCTAGCACATCCAATAACCCCTATTTCCTACCACCTGGCCACTCAATACAAGATTACGGGGGATGGAGTAGCACCCACCCTACCTCCCACTATGACACTCAACCATAATTGTTACTATTGGGGAAGATTTTTTTCAAGGGAGTGTCATCGGCTCCCAGATTCGCTAGTGAGTCCGCCTCTGAATTTCCTTCATGGAGTATGTGATTTTGTTCAAAGTTTTCAAACTTATTCAGAAGGGAGAGCATGACTTCCAAAATTGTGTCAAGCTTCTAATTATGGAGATGTCCTGATCTCAAGGCATTTATAATGATCATGGAGTCTCCTTCAATTACCACATTCCTCAACCCCAACTCATTGCAAAAATTGATTCCTAATTATGTCACTTGAAGCTCTATTGGGTTATTTATTCCCTAGCTCAGGGGCTAAGCCAACTTCCCCACTACCACCCCTTGCT
This sequence comes from Sequoiadendron giganteum, assembly GCA_007115665.2. Classification (NCBI taxonomy): domain Eukaryota; kingdom Viridiplantae; phylum Streptophyta; class Pinopsida; order Cupressales; family Cupressaceae; genus Sequoiadendron; species Sequoiadendron giganteum. The sequence goes on along the minus strand of CM021106.1, from coordinate 362,301,622 downwards.
AATCTCTGATTATGCACCCAAAACCTGACTGCTTGGGGTTTCCTCTAGAAGCACCATCAAATTTTAGCTTATACTAGTCCTGTGTACGAGGACGCCAATTGGTAACTTCTCGTCCTTCAATGCTTAAGGGGCCCCTAGTGTCGAGGGCGGGAGGCACCTTCAAGCCATTCCACATCTTTGACATCTTCGAATGCCAACTAGAGAAAATGGATTTTGAACCAACAACCCTAGCTTCCCTCAAGTTTGCTAGCTCCACTATAAAAGCTTCGAGTTTGTTGAGAAAAGATGGGAGAAACATTGCCTTATGTTTAAAAATACGACGGTTTCTCTCTTTCCAGACTTCCCAGAGGAGCGTTGACGGGCATAGCCACCACAAGTAGGCAAACATAGAATTTCCACCCAACTTTGGCCAACTTCTAAACCAACTCATGATATTAATAGGAAACACAGTACTCAAGTTGAGTTTGGCACACAACCAATTCCAACACTTAGCCGTGAATGGGAAATTGAGGAAGAGATGGTCTCTGGTTTCTGTCATTGCCTTATAGAGCATGCACCTCAAGGGACCACAAATTCCAATTTTTTCCAACCTTTCAGATGTCAACACTCTTTTTTTGAATGGTTGCCCAAGAGAATATACCTACTTTGGGGAGGCAATTTTTGTTCTAGCATAAATCATCTAGAATTGATTGATCCTGCTCCTATTGCTTTGCCAGTATTTTGTATCCTTCCTTGGCGCTATAGGTGCCAGAATTTGCTTCGCACCACCTAAGCACATCCTTCCCATCCCTTATGCAAAAAGGTTGTTGCTTTAGAACTCCCTCAAAGATTTTTATTTCTGCTATGCTGAGAGCCAGTTCCCTAGGATCCTTCAATTTCCACCTCAATGCAGCCTCCACACACTCAGTGATAAAGTAATCCTTTACTCAACATCTCTAGGCACACTTAATGACCTCCCTTACATTCCTTAGATCATTTTTCTCTACCAACTTGCCAAACCCACCCCATGAATCTTCCCAAAAGAGTGTTGAATTTCCATCCCTAACATCCCATGAAAGTGAATTCGAGATCAAGTCCCCACATTTGCAGATGAAATTCCACATGCACAATACATTGGGGAGTTTTCTAGTTGTGAAAAAGCTTGCCTCCCCATCCTCCAAATACTTTTCCTTCATAATTTTAACCTATTTTAAGTCCTTCTTGGCATACACTTTCCTAACCAATTTGGCTCCCAGAGCTTTGTTTTTTAGAGCTATATTTTTTAACCCAACACCAACATCTTCCCACAATCTTCAAATCTTTTCCCACTTAATCAAGGGGAAATTATTTTAGTTTGAGTTCCCTTGCTAGAAGAAATTCTTCAATTTTTGGTTGACCTTAGTGCAAGCATCCTCAGTCAGAGGAAGACATGAAAGCATATAAACCAAAAGAGCCGCCACCGCTATCTTTATTAGCATTAACCTTCCGGCCCAAGACAACCACCTGCCTTTCCAAGAAGAAGTCTTGTTTTCAACCTTTCCAATTAGCAGATCCCACATCTTTCCAGATTGAATGCCCAATGCCAATGGGAGGCCTAGATATTTACAAGGAAGCTTTCCTTCATGAAACTTCAGAACTTGAAGGATGCGATTTTCCAAGAGGGCATAGAGAAAAATAAAAAAACTTATGATTTGTCCAAGCTTACCTCTTGCCCAAAAGCCCAAGAATAGTCAGACAATATCCTTTTGAAAGTTTGAGCCTCCTTCATCCCAACCTGACTAAGCAATATATTGTCGTCAACAAATTTTTGATGAGTCATAGGGGGGAGACTGGTTATAATTTGTATCCATTTTAACTCTCCTACATCGATGACTTTGGAGAAGGATCTTCCAAGAGCCTAGACCATAATTATGAATAAGAATGGGGAAAGATGATCACCCTACTTGAGCCAGTGGGAGACCTCGAAAAAACTATGAGACGAGTCATTCACCAACAATGAGTATCTTGGGCTTGCGATCCAACTGATAATCCAATTGAACCAGGATGTATGAAAGCTAAAAACTTCCATAAATTTGAAGAGAAAATGCCAATTTACTTTGTCATAAGCCTTTTTTATATCTAACTTCATGATCATAGATTGCTTTCTAGTTTGGGATATTGAATGGATGGCTTCTTGGGTAATTATCACATCATCATAGATAGAACGACCCAAGACAAAACCCGTTTGTTCCTCAAAGAAAAGCCAAGTAATAATACCTTAAGTCAATTAGCCACCACTTTTTCCAGAATTTTATATACTATATTGCATAATGAAATAGGCTGAAAGTCTTCCATTTTGTTCGGTTTCTAGTTTTTTGAGATTAAGGCTATGAAGATGTTGTTGAGTTCCTTCAATATTTTCCCAGAAGCCCTGGAGTCTTCTATAGCCACAACAATATCTACCCCAACTATACTCCAACAATGATAAAAAAAGGGTGTAGGGAAACCATCTAGCCCTGGAGATTTATCTAGATGGAGTTGGAAGAGGGCAATCCAGATCTCTTCTTTCAAGAAGCATTTTGAAAATTGTTTATTTTGAACATCTATCACCAACTTTGGGATGCAATCTAAAATACTTTGTTGGGCGCCTAATCTAGAGCCATCCCAATCATTCAACAAATTGTGGAAGAAAGATATTGCCTCCTCGACAATTTGATATGGGTTGTCTAGAGAGTGTGTGTTTGCAGAAATGATATGAGAAATTATGTTGACCGCTGACCTTTCTTTTGTGGAATTATGAAAGAACTTGGTGTTTTTGTCACCATCTTTCAGCCACACCTCCCTCAACTTCTAGCGCCAAAAAAAATATTCTTTCGAGACAATCTTGTTGAGTTCTCTCAATAGCTCCTTCTCTTGTAAAAACCTCTCGTTGTCCATGCCCAATTGGATGACTTCCTCATTCAAAGCCCTTAGCTCTCGTTCAATTTTGTGTTTTTCTTCAAAAATATTTTTGAAACTAAACTTATTCCATTCCTTTAACCTGTGCTTGACGTGCTTCAATTTCGTCGCCAGGGTAAACATTTTAGAGCCCACCGACCCTACTTCCTCCCACCAAATAGAGATCAAGGGAAGGAAATTTTGATCCTTCATCCACATTGCCTCAAATTTGAAAGGGCACCTTACTGGAAAATTCTCACCCAGAATCTCCAAAAGAACTGAAAAATGATCTGATCCAGAGCACGGGAGAATCTTACTCTCCATAGAGAAACGAAAGGAGCTCATGTTTCCTTTGAAGAAAAATCTATCCAACTTCTCTGCAATGGAGCAAAAACCAAGACGTTGATTCATCCAAGTAAAAGAACCATTGGTCGTAGGAATATCGAAGAGATGATTTCTTCCCACAAAAGCTTCAAAGTCTATTTGGGACTGGAGCCTTTGTGTCACCCCACCCCACTTGTTAGTCAAGTGTAGAATCACATTAAAGTCCCCTCCAACAAATAACAATCATAACCCAATTCAAAGCACATATTTTCAATTTTTATCTAGATCCTTCGCTTTTCAATGCATGAATGAGGACCATACACATTAACAAGAAGGAAATGTAGATCTGAAGAGAATCTCTCCACTTTGCAAGCAAGCCATTTACTACCTACTGCTACTTTCACCACTGAAACCTTGTTGGGGTGCCAAAGTGTCATCAAACTGCCCATAGCCCCATCCGTATTCACAGATAAAAACTTCCAAGATCTTATCCTTTTCCCAAATGACTCCACCTCCCCTTGATCCAACTTGGTTTCCTAAAGAATACATACTTTTTCTTGAGAAAAATCAATCTAATCCTTCACCAGACGATGCTTGTTAGGGGAATTGATGCCCCTAATGTTCCAAGTTAATATTTTTATTTTTCTTCAGGAAGGGGATCCCCCTTCCCTAATTTAAGCATTTATGAGATCTTCTTCTACCTAGAGGCCTCACCATCTAGCTTTAGTTTTTCTACATTGGGAGTTCTCTCCCTCTTTTTGTGTTCCCCACAATCTAGGGATGTCTTCCCCACCTCTTTTTTCAATAACCCCAAACCTTCAAGACCTAGCAAGGTCTGACCACCTTCTTCAAACACCAAAACAGACACAACAAATTCCATTCCCTCTAGGTCCAACCATTCTTCTATCAATTATGTAGCATCATTGAAAGGCCCATTTGAGGTAGCCTTCGCCTCTTGTGCCAATTCCACTATTTCTTTACTTACCTCAATCAAAGAATCGAGATTCTCTTCCCTAAAATTATTTTTTATTAAATCCAGAGCATCACATACTTTGTTGTTGAGCATTTGATTCACATTCTAATTTGAATCTGGCATCTCCATAGTCGACTCCCCTTCTAAGGCACCCACTGCATTGAACCCTTGGAAAGGTTGATCGCCACCATCACCCTAGGAACCATCTAGATCCCTAGAGCCCCCATTAACGGGGTCGGTGAGCCTAAGGCTTGGATTTGATTCTACACCACAACCTAGGGAAGCCTCCCATGAATGCCAGCTCAAAGTGCCAACCCAATGCCCTTCTGGTCTAGGTTCAAATACTTGAGGTTGCAATAGGGTACCCTAATCCATGTAGATCTTTACCTCCTTTGATCTAGGGCTATTAGGGGGATTTTCCACACAAAGGCACACATAGGTACTTATGCCATTCTCTTCTATCCATTAATCCACACAGATGTATTTGCCAAGATTATTTCCAATCTCCTCCAAAATGTGTACTTGTTAGAACTCATAGGGAATGTTCGAGAGTCTATACCAATCTTGAATATAAGTCATCTGGTGTAATTAAATGTGTTGCTTGGAAGCCATAGCCAATTCTAACATTTGGTGCTTGAGGGGATCGAATCCCACTTCCCATTTCCTTATATAGAATCCAAAAGCATCCATCAACCACACCCCTTCCAAAATTTTTGCCCGAATAGAGGTGGAGGGGCACACAACTAGAAAATAACCATTCGCCAAATATTTGAAACTTATTTCTAATCCCCAACGCCCTTGCCACAAATGGATCAAGGCATCCCAATTCAAATTGGAGCCATACCATTTCATGATTAAGCCTAGGCTCTCCAACCACATGATCAAAGGAGCCAAGAATTTGGATCCCAAGACCATTGTTTGCCGATTTGCGTCCAAACTCATCTTCAGGAGGACCCAAGAAGGATCTAGGGCTTTCCTTTCTGCCTCGACCGATGCTCCTTTTGCTGTCAAAGTTTTAATTTTTTTCCTACCCCTGGCTACTAGAAGAGCCATGCCTATTGTGCTTGTTGGGAAAGCGATTAAGATTCTGTCGTTGTTTCCCAGACCGATCATTACCCAAACAAAACTGTCGAGAGTGCTCCTATTGATTACTGCACCAAGCCTCTGATCAGGCATGATCCAGAACCTCCTTTTTATAGAATCTCCTCGGCCACCTCGGATCCCCAAGAGAGATTTCCACCTTTTCCCTTGTCTCCTTTCGCAGTTCTGCCATTTGGAGCACTACCAGTCAACTTTAATGAAGCTTTCTACACCTACCCTTCGCCGTTCTGAGCTACTTCATGCTTCTTGCTCTACTCCACCATTTTACGTTTAAATATTTTATTATTATTGATTATAATATAAATATATATATTTTTTAATGTTATATTATTGTTTTCTATAAAAAAAATATAATTTGATGTGAAACTTATAACAATTTTAATTTGTACAACAAAAAATTATAATTTCAATTAATATAGAGAAATAATTACAATTTCAAATAGTATAGCTAAACTAATTTTAAAAATAGTAAAAATAGTGTATTTTATTTAATTATTTATTTCAAATAAAAGATATATATGTTTTGTACTTTATATCTTAGTCAATGAAGTAAAAGTCTAAGTCTGCCAATGAATATATTTTGTAGGTTAATTAGTTATGAATACATTCTAGTAAATTTGGATCATTTGCATCATCCATAAGTGGCTGGTCATGATCTGAATAGTCTGAGTCACTCTCGATGACATCATCTAGTGTGAATCATGTTGTATCCCCTGGCCTTCGAGCACTCCGAACATACCTCCTAAATGATTACCGTGGTTGCGGTGGTGTTTGTACCTATCCAAACTACCTCATAACCCGATCATAGTAGAATGTTTGCACTATGTGATCATGTCATCCCACCAAGAACTTGCTCATCTATAACCTCCTTAGATGTCTAGTATGATCTGGCCACTGTAGAAAAAGATGGTACAACCTCCACATGATATCTTCCTTATCCAGTTGGTCGAATCTCACTCTCCAAAAGTGCAGATCACCTTACTGCCATAATCATCATAATGGATAGCCAAATGCTGGTGGATAGCCAACTGTTGTCAGAGATGAGAAGCCAACTGGTCATGTACATGTAATATGCTCTAAGCACAATACTTGTAAGAGTGTGCAGTGTACCATACTATCAAGCTCCCAAAATACAAACCGCCTAAGGTCATAGTACAAATGTGCTAGAATGCATCATCCCCAGGCGTAAACCATCTAATGCTCTGCCATGCCTCATACTAGATGTACCAATCCACCCTCCAGATGTGTTGCTCACCCATCTAGCAAGAGGACCAATGCTAATGTGTGCATCATAATATGCCTCACCACTGGTGCTCATGAATAAAGTAACATTGCCAACTCTATCCGCCCTATGACTTTGTCATCATGTACGAGATCGTCCAAGCAGTACTGCATGTGTGCCCACTACTCCTAGAAGGATCATCCCATCTGCAGCCACACCCACTCCCCCCAAATAGGGACTCAGAGTATGCGATGGACGTCCTCTAATGTGATGGTCATCTTGCCCATCAGTAGGTAAAAGGTGCATGTATCAACATTCCACATCTCACATAATGCCATCCGCATAGCATCATGATATCTCATGGGTGGCATGAGATATGCCCAATAGATCCCTACCACCTGTAGATGCTTTGTCTCTGCTACTGATAAGGCTAGAGCCAAGTCTCTCAGGAAACTCATATGTCTACCGCCTAGACGCTGCTGAGAACAAGTGGGTACCTATACAAATTATCATAGTATGATATCTAAATCATCTAATTTATTCAATTTTACTTTAATTCATCATGAAAATGTGTTAATGTTGTTCTAGTGTGATTTTCCTATGGCCCTATACACTTTATAATCCTTTCGGGACACTTCGTGAAGAAATGAGACACTTTGTAAAGAAAAGGGACACTTTATGAAGAAATGGGATACTTTGTGAACAAAAGGGACACTTTACGAACTTTTTTTCCAAGATCCTAATATACTCTGAATGTGCATTAAATTCATCCTATAATTGAAAATACACAAAGCAAAGGTTCCATAATCAACTGACCTCATGCTACTAGTTGTCGCTCGCCACCTGATCCCGCAGTACGTCTAATCTCGCAAGGGTGAAATCACGTGTGCTCGGCATCCTCTCACTCTCTCCTCATCACTCTTCAAAACTACAAAAGTTAAATGAGAAATTAAGTGCATGTTTACTCTATTTTCATTTCTTTTTAACTAACTCATTTTTACACACATGCACAATCATACCTTTTTACTTTGTTAGCCTTTTAGTGTGCTTTTTCATTCAAATCAACATATCGGATGCTAGTGAACTCTATTTTTGATGCCATTTGTTGCGTAAGAATTGTGTTTCCATGCTCTACATCATCACTCACCTATTTCTACGAGGCATGGTACTTGAAAATTCCCTCCGATATGTGTGCTCTCATTCAGCGTGGTTAGATGGCTACCTTGATTCCACCTCTGTAGAGCAAGCAAAATCAAGGGGGGCATACATCTACCCTCAAATTTGATCTTTAGGGATAAGATAAAAGGATTTCTAGGACTTCTAATGAATCTATGTTGCAGGATGTGGTTCCTAACATTCTGGTTTTGTAGATAACTACACTGGGGACTTCATTCTCTAGCCTTTTAAATGAGTATCCTTTTATGAAAATGAGGTGCATTATTTATTTAGAGTCCTTCAGCTTACATATGCATGTAGAGTCATATGGGCGCTAAAGTGGGGGCTAAATGTTTCACCAAAAATTGTATACTTGAGAAGAAAAGGACAATTTTGTGCCCGTTTTGGTCCTACTTTAGGTCCCATTTCATCAATTATCACCTTAAAACAACATTTATAGGCCCCTAAGGTTCGTTAATTTTGACTTGGAGGCCTGCTATACATAAGGGATCATTCAACCCTTGACAAGAAATATCAAAATCATTCAAAAAGCACTATTCCCACTACAAAATCCCTTAGTGGGACTAGGTCGCCCAAGTTGGCGACCTAGTCCGTTTTGAGGATTTTTGAGATTTCAAGCAAGAAAATGAATATTTAATCAAAAATCCCCAATGGGTGTCGACCTCTTAGGTCAAAATTCGAGACAAGTAGGTCTTGTTGCTTACATATACTTATTTTTAGGTCATTTCTCCACTCTCTCTTAGTCAATTTTTCACATTCAACTCCAAGAATCAAGTGTAAAAACATCTTCCTGAAGAAGATTCATCTCTCACACAGTAAAATTTGAAGCTTTTGGATAGAAAACTAGGGCTTTTTGCAGGTCTTCAAGGTCACTTCACATCCAAGATCACACATTGAAAAAGGTTGGAGATAGATTCCTATGGAGATTCATGGAGAAATCTAGGTTGAGGAGGTGCAACTAGCCACCAAATCACACCTTAAGATTTTTTTCAAAGTGACTCCATCTTCTAATTTGAACCCATGTTTAGATTTGAGGTTTGCATGCCATTTGAATTCCTCTTTTGTGCTCATTTGCAATGTTGTAGGGTTTATAGGGTTGAAGTCTTGCATCATTTCAAATCTTTTACATACATCTTATTCTAGCACAATAGAATAGGGTTTTGCTTTATTTCAGGTTTTCCTTGTTCTAGACACACTTAGGGCTAGGGTTTATGCAAAATTTTTATTTCATTACAAGTTTAAATATAAACTAGGGTTTTGACCAAGGAAAACCCCACATTAGAAACCCAAATATCTTCTGTTTTGCAAGTTATTTTGCAAATCTGAGTTCGGATCCCCACGAAGAAACAAAACATAGACTAGAGGCCTTCGTGTCCACTTACAGTTTTTCAGAAAAGTTGAAAGGAACTAGGTCACCCATAATGGTGACCTAGTCCCACTAGAGGTTCCTGGCACTGCAAGTTACAAATTTGGAGACCCAGTTAACATAAATGGCTTCCAGAGCAGTTTTCCTAAAAAGGGACTAGGTCGCCCCACTTGGCGTAAGTGTCCAAGGTGGCTTAAAACTCTAATTTTCTAGGTTTCCTGAGGCTTCCACAACTTCTTCTTCGGCCTACAACAGTTTCCAAGTGCACTCATTTAACTTAGTTGGTCATTTTACTTACTTTAACCTTCTTGTTAGCATTGTTACAATACATCATGTGTTTTCAAATAACACAGACTCTCCTAGTTTAGGTTAAGTAGTTAGGTTTTCATGTTATATTTCAGTACTTTTCATATTCCATTAAATATTCAATCTCTAGCATTGAATGAATCACAAGGTTTAATGCCCGCAGTTGGTAAAGGAAAACCCTCTTCCTTCTAGGTGAAACCCTAGAAAGTTGTAGAGGACCCATTCTCTTACCTCCACATAAAGCATTAAATTTTGTGGTTCAATTTATAATTATAGTTGTATGAAATTTTTCTTTTATGTTGTGTGTCTATTGTAGTGGGTCATTGCATCTTTACCTTCGAGAAAGAATGAAACCCAATGATTGGAGCACTAACATATAGAAGATATGGAGTGAGCAAGAAACCCCTATGAAGTCCCATACATGAACCAAACAATCTCATACAATATTTATAGTTGTTTGAAATATTTCTTTTATGTTGTGTGTCTATTGTAGTGGGTCATTCCATCTTTTTAATGAGAGGTATTTTATAATGATAGTAAGGGTGGGATCTCATGGAGGGGGGCTTCCTAAAAAATATCAGTGGGTGCTATTGAGATTTTTTAGAATTATTTTTAAGTGGGTGGTCCCATGAATTTTGTAGCATAGTTTAAGCTCCTATATTTATGGAAGGACGTAGTCTCATGAATTTTTTTATTTTGCATATTCAATTCAGCAGTTTAAATAAATATAAAAATAAAATAAAATTAATTGGCGAAAATTTAAAATTTCATATAGATGATAAGTGGCTTAAAAAATCCTAAGCTGGTGGGGCAATTTCTAGTCCTACCCCTTTTTCACTTGCTTAAGTTTTTGAGCTAAAAAGTAGGGGCTTCTATTGTTGAGGAAAATATTCTAATTAATCGTGTAGCATTTTTGTTTTTTGCTTCATGGGACCCCTTGCTCCTCTAAAATGAATCCCCAAGCCCCCCATTGTACCTCACCCTAAGAGGTGAAGTGTCATGGTGTGAATGTGTTAAGAAGGGCCAAAAGAACCAACAATCAAGGAATGAACTTAGCCTTCAATCAATACAAATGAAATCCAATGATTGCAACACCAACATATGGAAGATATGGAGTGAGCAAGAACTTCTATGAAACCCCTTACATGAACCAAACAATCTCATGCAATATTTATAAATATAGTTCTTTGAAATATTTTTTTTTATGTTGTGTGTATATTGTAGTGGATCACTCCATCTTTTTAATGTGGAGAGGTATTTTATAATGATAGTAAGAGGTGAAGTGTCATGGTGTGAATGTGTTAAGCAAGGTCAAAAGAACCAACAATCTAAAAATAAAATAAAATAAAAATAACTTCAAATTTGTTTGAATTAAAAAAATTGTTTTCTATTTCCTTCTTAGATTATAATAAAAATATTTATTTATTTTTTAAATATAATATTATTATTATTTTTTATAAGTAAGATAGAGGATTATATTGATTTCTGAAAAAACTAGTGATACAGTGTTCGAGCTCGACCTAGGAAACCAACAGAGACTTACTAAAAGCCATTACATTTTGACCCAAAATAACCAAAAAACCACCCATGGATGCTACCATATCAAGATATCATGCTACCTTCCATTGAAAATATTACCAGAGACAAAACTACAAAAATTACATAAACCATTTCCACTAAGAGAGAAAAGCTTTGAACAAACAACCAAAACCATAGACCAACACTAAGACACAAACACCAAGTCACCACAAATTTTGTTGCGTGAACACTCGAAACTCTTGTTTCCAAGTCGATTCTACAACTGAAGCCAAACAAAATTTCTTCCTCGAGAACTTTGCCCCAACAACTGCCAAGTGCCTATGCTCCACTAATTCTAGACCATTAACATCAATAGGAAAGGGAATAATTTTAACAATGCTTTCAAGTCGTTCAGAAGAGCCAAATCACGAGGGCGGGGGATGCCTTTGCCCAATGAAGTTCTAGCCAGAGCTCTATCCAGGTCCACCAACATGTCCTTACGAAAAAACATCCTCAGTATCGCCCTCGAGTTCGCTTTGTAAAGCCCGATGTCAAGTAAACCAACCAAGACACGAGAGGAGATTTCATAATCCAACTGATAGCCCTTTACATCTGCCCTAAAACCTTTCCCAACAATGCATTTTATCGCAGAAAAGGTAAGATAATTTGGATGTTGAATGATTCATTACAGTCGAAGGGATGAAACCGGGCCTTCAAAGTCCATTTGCCTCTTCAAGCTCTTCAACTACACTGGTGTAACCATGCCTCCCATCTCCAAATCCTTCATTAAGACCAACAGAATGAACCTACTCATGGCCGAACAAGAAAAAAAGCAGGTAGAATGCGGATGCAACCACCACTCCACTTAGGAAAGGAAATCACCACCAACTACAATGAAAGCTAATGCAATATGCTCGACTATAAACATGTGTGGTTTCGAAAACATCCAGAGAAGGACAATGCACACCTCTCTATATCAGTAGACAATCAAATTATAAATACCCCATCTAGAAAGTTCCCCACAACCACATGCAGACCGTGGTGCAACACAGACAATAACCCCTATTTCCTACCACCCGACCACTCCATACAAGATTACGAGGGATGGAGTGGTGCCCACCCTACCTCCCAATATGCCACTCAACCAGAATTGTTACTATTCGGGAAGAATTATTTCAAGGGAGTGTTGTCAGCTCCCAGATTTGCTAGTGAATCCGCCTCTGAATTTCCTTCACGAAGTATGTGATTTATTTCAAAGTTTTCAAACTTATTCAGAAGGGAGAGCATGACTTCTAAAATTATGTGAAGCTTCCAATGATGGAGATTTCCTAATCTCAAGGAATGTATAATGACTGTGGAGTCTCCTTCAATTACCATGTTCCTCAACCCCGGCTCATTGCAAAAATTGATTCCTAACTACGTCGCTTGAAGCTCTGTTGCATTATTTGTTCCCCAGCTCAGGGGCTGAGCCAACTTCCCCACTACCACCCCTTGCCAATCTTTGATTATGCACCCAAAACCTGAATGCCCAGGGTTTCCTCTAGAAGCACCATCAAAGTTTAGCTTATACCAGTCTTGTGCAGGAGGATGCCAATTGGTAACTTCTCCTCTTGCAATGCTCGAGGGGCCCCTAGTGTTGAGGGTGAGAGGCACCTTCAAGCCATTCCACATCTTCAACATCTTCGAATCCCAACTAGAGAAAGTTGATTTTGAACCAACAGCCCCAACTGCCCTCAAGTTTGCTAGCTCCACTATATAGGCTTCCATTTTGTTGAGAAAAGATGGGAGAAACATTGCCTCATCTTTAAAAATACGGCAGTTTCTCTCTTTCCAGAATTCCTAGAGGAGCATCGACGGGCATAGCCACCACAAGTAAGCAAACATAGACTTTCTACCCAACTTTGGCTAACTTTTGAACCAACTCATGATATTAATATGAAACACAGTACTCAAGTTGAGTTTGGCACACAACCAATTCCAACACTTAGCTATCAATGGGAAATTGAGGAAGAGATGGTCGCTAGTTTCTGTCACTACCTTATAGAGCATGCACCTCGAGTGACCACAAATGCAAAAAAATTCCAACCTTTCAGCTGTCAACACTCTTTTTTGAATGGTTTCCCAAGAGAATATACCCGCTTTGGGGACGCAATTTTTGTTCTAACATAAATCATCTGGAATTGATTGAACTTGCTCCTATTGCTTTGCCATTATTTTGTATCCTTCCTTGGCACTATAGGTGTCAAAAGTTGCTCTGCACCACCTAAGCACGTCCTTCCCATCCCTTATGCAAAGAGTTTGTTGCTTTAGAACTCCCTCAAAGATTTTTATTTCCACTATGTTGAGACCTAGTTGCCTGGGATCCTTCCATCTCCATAGTTGACTCCACTTCTAAGGCACCCACTGCATTGAACCCTTGGCAAGGTTGATCGCCACCATCACCCTGGGAACCATATGGAGCCCTAGAGCCCCCATTAACAAGTTGGTGGGACTACGGTGTTGGAATTTCACCCAACTCGTGAGTCAATGGCTCAGTCAACTTCAATGGTCTTCATCAAACCTTACCGCCATACTGCGTCATCTCCATCTTCTGCTCGCGGTAATACGGTGACCACCACACTATCGCAGCCTCTTATCTCACTCACCACGGTAACGTGGTTAACCGCCAGCTCGCTTCCCTCTCTGCCAGTCTATATTGTTACCGCTCTACCACGGTCTGTTCTCTTGCCTCCTGTGGTAGCGTGGTGCTCATCTCTGGTTGTTAGTTATCCGTTGGTGGACGATTATCACGACCACCGCGGTCTATTTCTTAACTGCGGCGGTAGCGTGGTAAACTCCTTTCCTCACAGAGCTCACGATTACCACAGCCACCGCGGTCTATTATTTAACTGTGGCGATAGCGCGGTAAGCTCGTTCCTTCAGACCACTCGATTACCGTGGCCACTGTGGTCTCCTCGTAAACCGCGGCGGTAGCGTGGTAGTCAATGATGGTTGACTTTTTGACTTTTCGTGCCGACTATTAGTGGAATCCTCGTTGGCTTAAAAGGAATTTTTTATTAGACTTTTTGTAATGCATAAGGACAATATTAAATCGATATGACCTTGTATAGGACTAATTACTGCTAGCATTTTCATGACATTAAAGTTTGTATTAATTTTTGTCTGGATCAAAAATCTTTATATACTGGAATATCTTTGTAAAAGAAGAAGAGAGGAGAATATAATATATTTTTTCTCTCAAGTAGCAAAGGTGGTGAAAGTTTGTTCTGTGTCAAATAATTGCAGTGTATGTATTTTTATTTTATCTCTGCTATTTCCTTCACATGGTATCAGAGCCTAAGGTTAGTTATAGAGAGTCTGTAAATCATGGCAGCAAGCACAAGCTTGAGTAATCCTCAAATTCCATAGTTGAATGGAAAGAATTATGACTACTGGTCTATAACAATGAGAGCATTGTTCTGTTCACAAGATTTATGGGAGTATGTAGAGAATGGGTTTTCGGAACTGGTAGATGCAGCAGCATATAATGCCTTGACACAAGCAGAGAAAGATTTGTTGAAGGATAACAAGAAGGACTCAAAGTCACACTTCTTCATTCTACAAGGAGTACATGAAAGTATTTTTCCCAGAATTTCAACCACTACCAAGTCCAAGCAAGCATGAGACATATTACAAATAGAATATCAAGGAATGGACAAAGTCAAAATAGAAAAGTTGCAAATACTGAGAAGAGACTTTGAGACTCTGTTTATGAAAGAAAATGAGTCAATCGATACATACTTTACACAAATAATGGGACTAGTAAACCAGATGAGAACACATGGTCAGACACTAGAAGATGTCAAAGTTATAGAAAATATTTTGAGAAGCTTACCCACAAGATTTGAGACAATTGCAATCACAATAGAAGAGACAAAAGATCTCACACAGTATTTAATTGATGAGCTATATGCTTCACTAATTTCTCATGAGCAAAGACTTAGCAGAACAACAAATATGTCATTGGAGCAAGCATTCAAGTCACAAGCTTCAATTAACCAAGGAAAAAGCAGAGGTAGATCAAATTTCAGAACAAGAGGAAGAGGTTTCAATAGAGGTGGAAGAAATAACCAGTCAAGTTCAAGTGGAAGAGGTAGCAACCAAAACCCATCTCAAAACTTTCCTCAAGGACAAAGGTATGATAGATCTCAGGTTCAATGCCATTACTGTAAAAATTTTGGCCATTACATGAATGAGTGTAGAAAGAAACAGTATGAAATGAGTAGACAAAATGCAAACTTTTCTAGAGAGAGTCAAGACAATAGACCTGATAAAAGCACAATGTTTTTAGCCTGTAATGTAGCTCAATCTAGTGAGAAAGAAGTTTGGTTTTTAGATTTAGGTTGTAGTAATCATATGACAAGGAACTTAGAGTTGTTCACAAGTTTAGATGAGAATGTTAATACAAATGTCACCCTGGGTAATGACAACAAAGTGTCAGTTAAAGGGAAAGGGAATGTCAATATTCTAACCAAGCAAGGGGAGCAAAAATATATTTCTGATGTTTATTTTGTGCCTAGCCTTAAACACAATTTGATGAGTGTAGGACAGTTAATTCAAAAGGGTTATAGAGTGTCTTTCAAGAATGGGTTATGCACTATTTTAGACAAATACCCAAGTGGTTAGATGATTGCAAAATTCATATGACAAACAATATAATGTTTCCTTTGAGAATTCAGCCAGCCTTAAGTACAAACTTTGCACAAGCACAAGAGGTATCAACTGTTATTCAAACTATCTTTCAGGCAGAGGTGAAGGATGAGAACTGGCTTTGGCATTTAAGGTTTGGTCATTTAAATTTTGGAGGTTTGAATTTTCTTCATAGGAAGAACATGGTAAAGGGAATTCCACTAATTCGAAAACCAGAGAAAGTTTGTGAGGGTTGCATACTTGGAAAGCAACATAGAGAGTCTTTCCTAGCAGGGAAATCCACTAGAGCAAAAGCCCCATTGGAAATAGTTCATTCAAACTTATGTGGTCCAATGCAGACACCTTCAATAGGTGGTAGTTTTTATTTTCTGACTTTTATAGATGATTATTCAAGGAAGACATGGGTGTATTTTCTGAAACAAAAAAGTGAAGTGTTTAATTACTTTGGTCAATTTAAATATTTAGCTGAAAAACAGAGTGGTTGTTTCATCAAAGTGCTAAGAACTGATAGAGGAGGTGAATACATTTCAAGAGAGTTCTTAAATTTCTGCAAAGAACATGGCATACACAAATAGTTCACAACAAGATACACACCTCAATAGAACGGTGTAGCTAAGAGAAAAAACAGAACCATAATGGAGATGGCTAGAAGTATGTTAAAAGCCAAGCACTTAACAAATGAATTTTGGGCTGAAGTTGTATCTTGTGCAGCATACATCATGAATAGATGCCCAACAAAAAGTGTGATGAATATAATCCCTGAGGAAGCATGGAGAGGTAAAAAGCACAGTGTATCTCACATGAGAATTTTTGGTTGTGTTTCATATGCACATGTTCTTGAACAGTTGAGAAGAAAACTTGATAACAAAGGAGAAAAATGCATCTTTGTTGGATATAGTGAAGAATCCAAAGCATACAAACTGTTTAATCCCTCAACCAAAAAAGTTATAATCAGCAGGGATGTCCAATTTATTGAAGATGAAGCACAGGATGGAAGCAAAGAAAATACAATCAATGTCACTATTAATATCCCTCAAGATGAGAATGAGAATAATATTCCAACTAATGTACCTACTGTTCCTAATCAACCTCAAGCAAGTGGTCAACAATTGACACTAGCAATTAATACAAGAGTAGCAACAAGAGGACTACAGACACCAACCACAACAAGAATTTATGGTGTAGGACCTTCAAGTCCACATTCTGCAGATTCAAGTGACTTATCAAATCCAACTTTGGCTAGCATGAGGAGGCATAAAATCAGAAGCATGACTGATATCTATAATCAAAATGAAGGTGAGAACAATTCTCAATAATTTATACTATTTGCCTTTTATTCACAAGCTGAAGATCCAATTCATTATGAAGATGCAATCAAGGAAGAAAAGTGGTTAACAACAATGGATGATGAGGTAGATTCAATAGAAAACAATCAAACATGGGAGTTGCAAATTCTTCCAAAAGACAAAGATGTAATAGGTGTCAAATGGATTTATAAAACCAAGTTGAATGCAAATGGAGAAGTGCAGAAGCACAAAGCAAGATTGGTGGTAAAAGGATATGCAAAACAACCTGGAATAGATTACAATGAAACTTTTGCACCAGTTGCATGACTTGACATAGTCAGAATTCTATTGGTTTTAGCAACTTAGAATAGTTGCCTAGTTCACCAGATGGATGTGAAGTCAGCATTTCTCAATGGTTATCTGAAAGAGGAAGTCTACATTGATTAGCCACCAGGATATGAAATATCAGGACAAGAGGACAAAGTTTATAAACTGAAGAAGGCACTGTATGGTTTGAAACAATCCCCAAGAGCTTGGTATAGCAGAATTGACAGTTATTTCACAAATAATAGATTTACTAGATGTGACAATGAACCAACATTGTATACCAAAGTGAATGATGAAGGTAAAATTCTGATTATATGCCTATATGTTGATGATTTGATCTTAACTGGCAATTTATCAATTGAACTGTTCAAAACAAAAATGATGAAAGAGTTTGAAATGACAGACATGGGAATGATGAAGTATGTTTTAGGCATTGAGGTAACACAGAATAAAGATGGTATTTTCATTTCACATTCTAAATATGCAAAGGATGTTTTAAAGAGATTCAATATGTTAAACTATAAGTCAGCACTTACTCCAATGGTGACTAGACTGAAATTGAGCAGAGAAGACAAAGGTTATGAGGTGAATCCAACTTTGTACAAACAGTTAGTAGGGAGCTTAATGTATTTGACTGCCACAAGGCCTGACATCATGTATGCAGTCAGCTTGATTTCCAGATTCATGGAATCACCAAAAGAATCACAGTGGATAGCTGGAAAGAGAATCTTAAGGTATATCAGTGGAACAAGAAATTTTGGAATCCAATATTCCAGAACAAATGATTTCAGATTAACAGGTTACACTAACAATGATTGTGTTGTAAGTGTTGATGACAGGAAAAGCACCTCTGGCTATGTTTTTTATTTTGGAAGTGGTGTAGTTGCATGGGCTTCAAAGAAACAACCTATTGTCACTATATCATCAGCTGAAGTTGAGTATGTTGCAGCAACCAGTGCATCATGTCAAGCAGTGTGGATGAAAAGAGTACTACAGGAAATCTAGAATCAGCAGACAGAGGCAACAAAGATTTTCTGTGATAACAATTCAGCCATTGCATTATCAAAGAACCCTGTATTCCACAAAAGGAGCAAACACATTGCTACATGATTTCACTTTATCAGGGAACTGATTAATGGCAAGGAGATTTCATTAATTTTTTGCAGGTCAGATGAATAGCAGGCAGATATATTTACCAAGGCACTGAGCACAAAGAACTTCAACTTTCAAAGAGACAGGCTGGGAATCAAAAATGGTGCGAGTTATGCTCAAGGGGGAGTGTTGGAATTTCACCCAACTCACGAGTCAACGGCTCAGTCAACTTCAATGGTCTTCGTCAAACCTTACCGCCATACCGCGGCGTCTCCATCTTCTGCTTGCGGTAATGTGGTGACCACCGCACTACCACGGCCTCTTACCTCACTAACCGCGGTAACGCGGTTAACCGCCAGCTCGCTTCCCTCTCCATCAATCCGTACCATTACCGCTCTACCACAATTTGTTCTCTTGCCTCCTGCAGTAGTGCGGTGCTCGTCTCTAGCAGTTAGTTATCCATTGGTGGACGGTTACCACGACCACCGCGGTCTATTTCTTAACTGCAGCGATAGCGCAATAAACTCCTTTCCTCGTAGCACTCATGGTTACCGCGACCACCACAGTCTATTATTTAACCGTGGCGGTAGCACGGTAAGCTTGTTCCTTCAAATCACTCAGTTACCGCGGCCATTGCGGTCTCCTCGTAAACCACAGCGGTAGCATGGTAGTCAATGATGGTTGACTTTTTGACTTTTCGTGCCGACTGTTAGTGGAATCCTCATTGGCTTAAAAGGACTTTTTGATTGGAATTTTTGTAATGCATAAGGACAATATTAAATAGATATGACCTTGTATAGGACTGATTACTGCTGGCATTTTCATGACATTAAAGTTTGTATTAATTTTTGTCTGGATCGAAAATCTTTATATACTGGAATATCTTTGTAAAAGAAGAAGAGAGGAGAATATAATATATTTTTTCTCTCAAGTAGCAAAGGTGGTAAAAGTTTGTTCTGTGTCAAATAATTGCAGTGTATGTATTTTTATTTTATCTCTGCTATTTCCTTCATAGGGCTTGGATTTGATTCTACACCACAACCTAGGAAAGCCTCCCATGAATGCCAGCTCAAAGTGCCAACCCAATGCCCTTCTAGTCTAGGTTCTAATACTGGAGGTTGCAATAGGGTACCCCAATCCATGTAGATATTTACCTCCTTCCATCTAGGGTTGTTAGGGGGGTTTTCCACACAAAGGAACACATAGGTACTTATTCCATTCTCTTCTGTCCATTCATCCACACAGATGTATTTTCCAAGATTATTTCCAATCTCCTCCAAAATGTTTGCTTGCTAGAACTCGTAGGGAATGTTCGAGAGTCTATACCAATCTTGAATGTAAGTCATCTGGTGCTTGAGGGGATCGAAGCCCACTTCCCATTTCCTTATATAGAATTCAAAACCATCCATCAACCACACCCCTTCCAAAATTTCCGCCCGTACAAAGGTGGAAGGGCACACAACTAGAAAATAACCATTTGCCAAATATTTGAAACTTATTTCTAATCCCCAACGCCCTTGCCACCAACATATCAAGACATCCCAATTCAAATTGGAGCCATACCATTTCATGATTAAGCCTAGGCTCTCCAGCCACATGATCGAAGGATCCGGGAATTTGGATCCCAAGACCATGGTTCACCGATTTGAGCGTCCAAACTCATCTCCAGGAGGATCCAGGAAGGATCTAGGGCTTTCCTTTCTGCCTCGATTGATGCTCCTTTTCCCACCAAAGTTTGATTTTTTTCCTGCCCCTGGCCACTAGAAGAGCCACTCCTGTTGTGCTTATTGGGAAAGTGATTGAGACTCTGTCGTTGTTGCCCAGACTGATCTTACCCAAACAAAACTATCGAGAGTGCTCCTATTGATTACTGCACCAAGCCTATAATCAGGCATGATCCAAAACCTCATTTTCTAAAATCTCCCTGGCCACCTCGGATCCCCAAGAGGGATGTCCACCTTTTCCCTTGTCTCCTTTTGCAGTTCTATCATTTGGAGTGCCATCAATCAGCTTTGCTGAAGTTTTTTGCACCTACCCTTCGTCGTCCTGAGCTACTTCGTGCTTCTTGCTCTACTCCGCCATTTTACGTTTAAATATTTTATTATTATTGATTATAATATAAATATATATATTTTTTAATGTTATATTATTATTTTTATAAAAAATATAATTTGATGTGAAACTTATAATAATTTTAATTTTTACAACAAAAAATTATAATTTCAATTAATATAGCAAAATAATTATAATTTCAAATAGTATAGCTAAACTAATTTTAAAAATAGTAAAAAAAGTGTATTTTATTTAATTATTTATTTCAAATAAAAAAAATATAAAAGATAGATATGTTTTGTACTTTATATCTTAGTTAATGAAGTAAAATTATAAGTCTGCCAATGAATATATTTTGTAAGCTAATTAGTTATGAATACATTCTAGTAAATTTGGATAAGATTTATATTATGAAATAAACATAATTTATTTTTTAGAAGATAAATAATTATTAGGTTAATAAATTTACAATATAATTTAAATAAGATTTATATTATCAATAAAAAAATTATTTATTTTTTCACAATTATTAAAGTTAGTAAGAAAAATGTTGATTGCTTAAATATTTAAATGTAATTTATAATAAAAAGATAAAACATAAAAAATAATATAAATTAATCAATTTACAACATAATTATCATTTAATATATGATAGGAAATAAAATT
The DNA here is from genome assembly GCA_007115665.2 of Sequoiadendron giganteum. Classification (NCBI taxonomy): domain Eukaryota; kingdom Viridiplantae; phylum Streptophyta; class Pinopsida; order Cupressales; family Cupressaceae; genus Sequoiadendron; species Sequoiadendron giganteum. The sequence continues at coordinate 362,280,629 of CM021106.1, read as the reverse complement.
TTAATTTTTTCTTTACAATAATAAATATAAATAACAGATTAATAAGTTTACATGTAAATATATAAAATTTGTAATATAATTTTCATTTCATCAAAGATTTAGCATTAACATTCGAGCTTTCATTGCAATCCTACTAATAATTTTGTTGTTCAATTTTGGCATAACCCATGTTTGGTCTCTTATCAGGTCAATTTTGTTGGTGTGACTTGTACACACCTTTCTCCTCTAACTATTGATTTAACGACTCTAGGAAATAACTATTTGTCATTCTAGGTTGTGACAACAACAATTACCATTCTAGGTAGTTACTATTGACACATTTCTAATTATTTCTAATACATGACTCAATAGTCATACCTTTTACTATTCTTGGTAATTATTATTATGTATTGTCTATTCAAGTATCAAAATGCACCTTTGACTGTATTTTTATTAATTAAAAATTAGAATACATGTTTTTTTATTTTTAATAAATTAAAAAAATATTATCAAAGGTGCATCATGATGTTTGAGTAGATATCACTATTGCTATTGGGATAGTTAGCAGATAAACCTTTTTTCTTATGAATCGCCATTCTTGGTCAAGGTTGGGGGGTGGTTGGCAGGATCTTGACACATAATATCAACCAATAGTTGTAGGGCTAAAAGTTATATACAAAAATTACATGAAAATAGGCAATGAGAGGTAGAAAGTTGAAGTTGTTGATAAGGAGTTGAGTTGTATGTTAATGTGGATAAAAACAACATTATCGGTCCAAGTGTTGAAAGAAGAACAAGGGTGCCACTAGAAAAGGGAACTGGGGATGATGTTATTATTATCTATGTGGTAGAGAAAATAAGGGTATTTAAAGCTCAACGACCTTGTATGCTTATTGTGTATTGATAAGAGTAGTTGTTAGAAGACTTATGAGTCACAAGTTGTAATTTGAACTTGAGTTAGAAATTTTGTTATCTTAAAAGAAACATATGTTTTGATTTAATTATGTCTCATGTTATTGTTATAACTAATTGTGTGTAAAGAGATACTTTGAAGGTTGCCCTTAACAAGGTTCATTGGCTTGACTACATTATTTGGTATCAAAGCAAGATTAGATGTTGGGTTATTGTGAATTTCATCTTGGAAAATCTTGAAGAGGTTGTTATAGGTCATGGAATTCCTATAATTGTAGAGGGTGAAGAGGTAAAGATGGTTCACAATGATAATAGGATAACAAAGTCATCAAAAACAATAGTAATAAGATTGGAAGCCTTGGAAACATCACAAAGGAGAGATATAATGGTTGATGAGGTGACTGAAGATACATAAACTATTGGAGTAATTAGGGTAATCACTTGATAATTAATTAACCATCAATTAATTATTAGGTCCCTTATTACTTTAATTACTTAAGCTAAACTTAGGAGTGTTTTTTAATTATTAGATTGGGTTATTGATAGGTCAAGTTGTCTCATTGTATACGATTAGGACACTTGTCACAATCTAATCAAATCCTCATCTAGGGTTTGCACTTTTTATTTTATAAGCATTTATTATTGTACTTTGTTTTTTAATTAGCACCAAAATTAACGTCGTATTTAGCTCCTAAATTAGCTCCAAGCTTAGCGTCGTGTGTAGCTCTGACTTTAGCTTCAGGTTTAGCGCCAGATTAGACACCCCTATGTCGAAGAGACTTATTAGTATGTCTCATCGATGATGTAAAATAGTAAAATGTCAACAAGATACAGGCATATTGAGGACAGAATCACTTACGTCACATTGACAAGGTATATCTACAAGTGCTCGACGAAACACAACTCTTGGATATAACAAAGTAATGTTGATGAGACTTTGATATATCGGTAAGAAAAATATGATTGTCTCATCGACACTCTTCAAGTAATGATCAAAAGCATACACCGCTATACCATCGGGAAGGTGAGCAACATATGCGGTAAAGCGGTATACACCACAACCCTGCAACAAGAAGCCTTGAGCAAGGAGGTAGTGCAGTAAACATCAGAAGGGAAGGGAAAAACACCGCCATACCGCAACGGGTATAATAAGAGACGGTGATAGTACGGTAATCATGGCATCATTATAATTTACAACACTAAATATAGAAAATCACGTTAGTCACAATCCATTTGAATAAAACATTTAAGGAATCAAGAATATAGCCCGCCAAAATACTCTAAAACTCTTATAAACATACTCTAAAAATTTCATCGAAATCTTATTTTCAAGCATAGCCCGCCAAAATAGAGTTTTCATTTTAATAAACATACAATAAAATCTTTGTTGACACCTTATTTTCAGGCGTAGCCCACCAAAATGGAGAAGTGTTTTAGTAAAGAATGATAGAGAATGGTAAGGAGATCTGCGCAATAGGAGGCATAGGATTCATTGTTGTTTATCTCATTCTTGCTATGATCAACAAGGGTTACAATGTTCATGCTACTATTTGTAATCCAGGTATTTAATTGACATATGTTTGCATAATCTCAAATTCCTTCAAATGCTTTTGAAGTATCAATGTATCCTATATAGGGTTTAGAATGACTTCTTTTAATTTAAAAAAATAAATTAGATGCTTTTGAAGTATCAATGTGTCCTATATAGGGTTTAGAATAATTTCTTTTAATTTTAAAAAATAAATAAATGTTGTATTTTCTTTTGATTAGATAACATGGAGAGCTCCTAAATCTGCCCTAGCACACTGTCCTCTTTCACACTTTGTTCATTACTCCAGCTGCTAGGGTTTTGCATTTGACATCTTTAATATCTTCATGATAGTGGCTTTTAAATAGATCTTAGTATTTACTTTAATCTTTATCATGGTAACCCTTGAGTTCCATAATCCACCTTCAATCTCTTCTAAGAATGTTGTCTTAAGCTAGACTGCATAGTATGCATATAAAGCAAGTCCTTCATACCTGCCATTGTTCCAAACCACCACTCACTGCCTTGCTTAAAATGTTGCCTCCATAAGCACAATAACATGTTTTAAAATCATGGTTGCCAGTGATTGACCATTAAGGTCACTACTTTCATCAAGATACAATGAGATTTTTGTCTTCAAACTTAAGGCATTATGCAGGATAACATTGTGAATTGTTTGTTGTGTATAATTTGATTTTCTTGCACATTTACTGCTTTGCTAACTGCCTTTAAGAATGGATATTGCACCATTAGATGAAATCTCACAAAACTCACTCACTGTCACTTGAAGATTCCTTTCATGAGCATCCTTGTATAAAATCAAACTATGCGCTATAGACTGCCTACTTACTAATATAGGGGACTCATTATTTCATGGTATTTTGGGTTTTATTTAGAAAAGGGTTAATATGTGGCATTTTTATGTGCAGGAAGAATAGATTGTGATGCAATGTTTGGGTATGGACGGTTCAGTAAAAATTGGACTGCTATCAGTGTCATAACCAGGTTGGATTGTACCTTGAGCCGGTGTGAAACACTTTTGGGTGTTTTCGCTCCAAAGAAGAACTTGTGTGTAGGAATTTCCAAATATCTGACAGAGGAAGTTGCTACATTCTAAAGATAAAATTATAAATCTGCTTATCCAGTTTTTGATCCAACCTAACATCTTTAATAACCGATAGAGAAAGTTTGTACATTCTAAAGATAAAATCATAAATCTACTTATCCAGCTTCTGATCTAATTTGAGGTCATGAATATCGAATAGAGAAAGTTCCTATATTCTAAAGATAAAATCATAAATTTAATTGGTCCAATTTGAGATCTAATTTCAAGTCATGAAGCTTCAACAGAGAAAGTTCCTACATTCTAAAGATAAAATCATAAATCTGTTTGGTCCAATTTGAGGTCCAATTGTAAGGATTCGTCTTTTTAATTGTACTTTTTGACATTTGTCTTGATACAAATTGTTACTTTAGAATAATGGTATTTCTTTTCTTCTAATGTTTTCAACCCTCATTTCAGGGAAGAGCTTCGAAGATGGTTCCTTCAGATGGAGACTACACTTTTCCGCTACAGGTTCCATCTAGAAACAGCAGAAGCTTAGGTAATGTCATACTCAGGTATAACAGAGTTTGAGGTTACCTTGTTCTCCTTGATAAAAAAAATGTTGTCCTTCAATCCCTCTTAAGCAACATTCACTATTATGGACTTCATCATTGTACCTTTCATGCATTTGATTTAATTTGTTATGTGGAAACATGTTGTCTTTGTCTTTGCAAGTGATGACTATTGTGTAAGCTTTTAATCTACATGACTACCCCTCATGTTCAATTCTTATGACTGTTATGATGCTTGGGGCTTCTTATTTTTAACCACACTGCTAATTAAAACTATCTTGGAATCCTTGATGATCAGTTTTGTCAAAATCATGGCTATATTGATAGTGGAATTTTCTTATTGATAAGGATAAATCTTTATCAATAAGGAGATTACCCCTTACCAACATACTCCACTATCCTTGCAAACATTGATCTTTAATGCTTCATGGATGGTTTACTTGTGATTATCCTTCTCAAATGAAACAATAGGGCAACAGGCTGGGCTCAACCCTTATGGGAGCCACATTTCACCCCACATGTTGTAACCAGATAAACAAAACAACAAACTAATTTTATCTATACCTGCACAATGAGAAAACATGTTAGATAAAACCGAGCATAGGATAGATATGTTTGATAACTTTATTGTTTTCCTAGACATCTATGGTATGCAAGTTATTTGAATGCACATGATGATCAAACTATATGTTTATAGATGTATGCATATATTTTGACTGGCGATCCTTCATTGCTCTAACAACACCCTTCTCACTCAAATGCAGGGAACCTAGGAGCAGCAAGGAAGACATCAACTTGGAGGCTTAGACAAGTGGAAGACTGAAGATGATGCAAAACAAAGCAACCGGGATTCGTCATTGAGGCAATGACGGGTCCCCTTTCTCTTTTTGTGCATTTTTCTCTTTTGTATCTATAAATGTATAGTTTTTTTATTATATGCATTCAAATAGCCAGTTCCACGGCTTGTGTGGAACAACATATATTTACATTATCAATAAAGACACATTTTTGGAAGGATTGTGCAATATTTCCTATATTATTTGCATCTGCATAAGTGCAATCTAGTAATGCAATATTCTGATTTTGTTTATGCACATGAATTTAATGTAGTAGAAATAAAAATGTACCTTACTCTTCATTTGAAAATCACAAAAGCTCTACCTGATTGAGCTATTAAATTTTGTGTCTTCACGAACATATGTTGATACAAAATGAATGGAAGAAGCATCCAAGTAATCCTAATTTTTTCTGCCAATAATTCACACCAAAGATTAAACAATTTAAGGATATTGCAATAGGTAATTTGTATCGACACAAATAATATTACTGAAGCATTTCAAAGTTTAGGCCATAAGAATCATCCTTTTTTAAACATGGATTGTGTTGTAGCCAAAATTCCATCCAAAGATTAAACAATTTAAGGATATTGCAATAGGTAATTTGTATCGACACAAATAATATTACTGAAGCATTTCAAAGTTTAGGCCATAAGAATCATCCTTTTTTAAACATGGATTGTGTTGTAGCCAAAATTCCATCCTAATTATTTCTGTATACTTCCATTTTCACTCATCTCTTACATCCATCATATGCATATAATTCTTGTCATAATAACTTAAATTTAATAAAATCCCTCACATGAGCTTCCAAATAAAACCTTTGATCATAGCATCAAAGTGTATTCCTCCTTTGAAATACTCTTATGATTGCTCATAGCATATCACCAAGACAACACCATGTCGATGAGAGTCCCTCCAAAGTCTCCTCGACATTAGCACAAAGCACAGATCAAAAATGTAGATGAGATACCCCTATGTCGAAGAGACTTATTTATATGTCTCATCGACGATGTAAAATAGTGAAATTTCAACAAGATATAGGTATATTGAGGAGAGAATCACTTATGTCACATCGAGAAGGTATATCTACAAGTGCTCAGTGAAACACAACTCTTGGATATAATGAAGTAATTGTTGATGAGATAGTGGCATATCGGCAAGAGACATTATCTTGTCTCATCGACACCGACAACCAACATCGGAGGAACATAAGATCTAATGTCGAAGAGACATTGAGATATCGGTAAGACAAATAAGATTGTCTCATCGACACTGTTCAAGTAATGATCAAAATCATACATCGCTATACTGTCGAGAAGGTCAGCAACATATGCAGTAGAGCGGTATACACCACAACCCCGTAACAAGAATCCTTGAGCAAGGTGGTAGTGCGGTAAACAACAGAAGGGAAGGGAAAAACACCGCCATATTGGCATATCAAAGAAACAACAGACATTTTAATTAAAAGTCTCTTCGACAGTTATGAAATGATGATTAGTCTGATTGATGTGACTAATGAAAATATCGATGAGACTACCACTATTAATGAAGAACTCTATCATAAAGGTGGCGCGAGCGCCATTTATGAACTAGGGCTAGATGAAGTTTCCTAAAATTTGATAAATACGGTCTCAAAGAAGTTGAAATCATTGTGAATTGTAATTGAAGGATTTGGAGAACCAAGTTGGATGGCAGTAGGCAGCTTGAAATTTGCAACATTTATCCAAGTGATCTAGACTCATCTCAAATTATTTTCTCAGTAAATAGATGAAATCATTGCATGAGTAGGGTTGAGATGGAAAAAAACACCATGCAAACAAAAAGAAAAAAGATAGAAAACTGAAGCTAGGCAATTGAATCGAGACTTAATCGATCAGTGTCCTGGGTCTAGGCCAAAATCCAAAAGAATAGCATAGCTTAACCCATTGTGTGTGACATTACAAGATAAATAGAAAAATCTGGGAGATGTATGGACTCCGTGTAGGGGTTACAACCTTTTTATTTATCATTATAGGAAGAAATTTCTGGATAGCCCAGTGTCAAACCTATGGAATTTGAATTTGGGTAAACTTGTAGTACCCAACGTCTTTGTGAACGTAGAGTTAATCAAGGTGTTGGCAAAGAACTATAATCCAAAGATGAGAGCAATTTATTTTCCTGATGGGTCACAGTTCATGGTCATAAAGCCAGATTATATTTCCATGATTTTTTAGCTAGACACTTCCCTGAAAACAAAATTACAAATCAGAGACTTGTTGGAGGAATACCGCACCATGGACACAAGTTAAAAGAGGTGGAAATTTCCTCTGCATAGGTTTAAAGGTGCAGGTAACCAAACTATGAGGTTCTCTAGTGAAGATAAGCCCCCATTCTCTGTGGCTTTGTTTGAAGAATACTTTCAATACACTTATTACTCAGCTGGTGAAGTACTGGGAATTGATGTTCCTGAGAACATGACAATTTCTCCCATGGTTTTAGCCATAGACATCCAGAGCCATAATGCCCGACCCTATGATTATGCAGAGTATTTATCGGAGGCCATCGATAATTCCCTCAATATCATCAAGAATGACAGTGAAGCCATTAATTTCAAGCACTATTCTCTTTTCATGCACATGATATTATACGAAGGGCAGGTGATGGGGATATGGGGCGAGGAATTAAGAATAAAAGACTTAGATAATGATGGAAATTGAAGGCCTTTACAAATGTGGACATCTGCATGGGACAACAGGTGTGGGAGGTCCCACTACCTATATTTTGAGGAATATTTTGTCAAACCACTATACAAGTTGCTAGGCCACAAGTGTGACTACAACCTCTCCCCAGAGATCTTAAGATTTCTTCGACCAAAAGATATGGATCATGAAGCAAGGATAAATTACAATTGGGGGGACTGGTATATGTTTTGGGATTCTACTATTATCAAGGTTTATGGATTTGAAGTTGCACCTTATTTTCTGCCTAAGACTGTGCCAAAAAAAGTTGCTTATTTAGAGATCATAAGGAAATTGTCATTTTCAGCTTTCATGCATTTAAAGAGATATGAGAGGCATACTTTCATGCCTTCCACTTTATTCTTTGGTGATTTCACTGTTATCTCTAATTCAGGCTATGACTTGGTTAGTGGTAAACTGGATTATTATGGCTTGTCAGTTGGCAACAAAAGGGAAAAGTTTGATCCTGAACACTTCATTTGTGATGCCATAAAATTTCAGAAATTGAAAGGGTATGTGCATAGTTTCCATTTAGAAGATGTCATCAGAAATTGTGAAGAAAAACAAAACATGATGAGAATGAATTCCTACAGTAGGGTTATGATGTCTAAGGCTTGGAAGGTGAATAATAACCCAGGCTACGTAGGGGCTTTCCCTAAGGTACAAGATCCCATAGAAAGAATTGAATAGTTAATCCTCCATGAAGAAGAACTGATAAGAGATGTGCCACTTGTGGCATTTGAAAGAGGAAGGGGCATCATTCGTAGGAGGCAAGTAGAAAATATCACACCACTGGATCACTTATCACCTCAGCCTAATCCTAAATTGAGCTTTTTAGTTGGTTCCCCATCCATGGAAGAAGATAAAACTGAGGAGGAAGAAGTAGTCTCACATTTTAATGCTCTTGCTATACCCCAATATGAGATGCCATTGGAAAGAAGTGTGATCAACTTTGAAGCATCTAATGAGCCATCATATGATGTGAGGCATCGTGCAAGTTATGAATTTGTTGTAGATGATACTTTTGTGCAGACCCCTGAATTTAAGTCTTTTATATATGAGTATAAAGGAATACTAATAAGAGAAAGGTTAAAGGACATTGACCCTGAGAAAGAGGCTTATGCCTTGAAATAGTTGCAAGATGAAGTTGATAGGGAAATTAGAAACATGATTGTTGAGAGAGGAAGAGCATTATTGTAAGAAGATGGATTTATGCTCCTTCTTGGGTGGGATATTAGTTCAACCATTGTGTTTGAAAGCTTTTTGAAAAGAAAGAATAAAAATTTGCAAATAACGGATGAAGTAGGTGACAAGGTCTATATAGGGTCAGGGTACAATCCTGATAATACCACTTTGAAAATTTGGGCTCTTTATCCCTAGGCAAGAAGCCTTCTCTCATTGACCATGATCAAATTTTTGGACATCTCCTGCAAAGAGTAGGGGAGACAAATCCCTTGCAGACTTCTGAATTGAATGTGAATGTAGCCAAATTCACCAAAGCCCAGATCCAAAATCTAGTAAGAGATAACCAATGGTTGATAGAGGAAAATGACAGGTTGAAACAAGAATTAACCAACTACAAAGATGGGATGCTTGCTTCTCCAAGGCTTTACTCTCCTTTAATTGAACATGAAAGAAAAGTGTTAGAGGCCATGTCTAAGACTGCTCAATGGAAGCATAAATTTGAAAAGGCTCAAAAGGAACAAGAAGAACTAAAAAGAAAATTGAAGGCTGCTACTTTTGAAGTAGCATTAGGGATCATTTGTATGAAATTCAAAGATATGTGCCAACATGCAGATGGTATCTAGCGTGCTCACAGTGGAACATACAAGGCCCTAGTGGAGCATGGAAGATTACTTGATAGGATGAAGGAAATGGAATCCCATATCAAGGAAAAAGATGGAGATAATAATGCTTTGCTCCATGAATTTCAGAGCCTCATGAATACATAGGAAAAATTCTAGAATATCTTGACACGAGAATTGACTGACTTCAACCAGCCACTATGTATGGCCATGCCAGATTTCTTTGAAGAAATGGATTTGAAGGATTAGGAAACCTAGAAAAATGAGATATCAGAATATTTTCTAAGCATCCTTGATGACATCAATGATGAGGATGAGGTACTCAAGAAAAAACATAAGTAGCTTAGGAGGATTGCTAGATTGGAGAATGTAATGACAAACACTACACAGAATGCAAACACTTATGCCCAGGAGAAATACATTGATCACATGTCAAAGGTTAAATTGTTCCTTGCACGAGCTGTATGAGGAGGTAGTCAAAGTTTGGTTGTTGTGGATGCATTAACATGGTACTTGAGCCTTGAATAGATCTTAGGTGGTCACGGGCGCTTGTTGATGATTAACGGACTATGGTGCATCCAACAATAAACTATTTTTAAGTTTCTATGTTATGTTAATTATGCTTTAGTTAAGAAATGATGTAACTTTTGTGAACAAACCTGAAGCTTGTTACTTCCCGTACAAATAGGGAAACCAAGGTCCGATTTTGATCATCATATCATCATCATTCCAATCCATTAGAATAGATACTAAACCATCTCATCCACTTATTTATATCAAAAGAACTCATGTTATGTATGTTTATATTTTGAGCAATATAATGGAGCAAATATATTATAACTCATAATCCATTTTCAGTGTTCAATTGTTGTGTCAATTTTCATGCTTATTTATTGTTTTGCTGTCTCCAAAGTGGTCTTTTCAAGATGTTTAAATTTGCAAGATTTATCAGGGAAAATTTGTTGTTTCTGTGTGGATGCTTTGATTGGTTTCTAGTTAGGTTTGAATTAAAGTCATTTCAAATAATTTACTTTAATTGGTTCGTATTAAGGATTAAATTCCTCTTAGAGATTGGTACCCTCTTATGGTCTAAAAACCTACGTTTTTTAGACCCAACAGATTGCAAATAACTCTAAAAATTTAGAAGTCTATGAAATAATGTATATATTCTTGTACTTGTAAATATTTTTTTACTATTATTTCTATTAAAGAAAACAGAGTTTGAATAAAAAATGCTTCACCCTTTTTTGTAAGTGAGTATGTGAATTATTGTTTAAGGAAATTTTTTACAGTGTTTGCATTTTTAGTTTACTAGTTTCAAATCTTCATTTTCTATGTATATAAAAATTTATGTGCTCTTTATCTCTAATGACATAAAACAGTAATGTCATTAGAATCAAGGTTTTCAATTTTAGCACCATCATTGTCCACACTTTTCATATCCTATTCACTTTTAAGTACAATCATCAAAATTTTATTTTTATTTCTTGTCCCAGTTAATCTTGATTGCTTTCAGCACAACCCAGTAGGTTGCATGTTAAATTTCAAACATTTTCTTTGCATTTTTTTGTATATATTATTTTCTCAGTGCATCATTATGTAACCAACAATTTCACTTCTGAGATATACAGTAAAAATAAATGAAAGCACATGTTTGATTTTTCAAGGGAAATGTATGGTGAATACAACATAATAATATTACTAAAGCATTTCAAAGTTTAGGCCATAAGAATCATCCTTTTTTAAACATGGATTGCAAATAATTCTAAAAATTTAGAATTCTTGGTCATTAACATTATTGTCTGCTACAATTTCATCCAATGTATCATTGTCAATATTCATATGTTCTTTCAAGTATTTAATATTATCATCATCCTCATCTTGACCTACATCATCTTCATCATCATTGAAATTTGGCTGTAGACCATCTATAGTGTTACCATATGTATCTGGATCATCATTTTCTATACCATCCATATTGTTGTCTTCCATAACATCATCTAACTCTGGATTGTTGTCTTCTTCTTCCTAAACATAACCATCTTCAACATCGTCATGGATTCCAATTTCTTCGATGTTCTCTAATCCCTCTCTCTCATTTTGTTGGACATCATTGTTTTGCTCAGTATCCACTAATGCATCATCAAATACATGCCTTAATCTTGGATCATAATGTATGACAAATATCCATTTCGGGTCCAAAATATCTTCATAGAAAAATACCTGCACATGAATGACATACATATATTAGAGCATGTTATAACAATTTAATTAATTAATAAACACATGTATATATTCTCAATAAGCTATGAATTAATAGATTAATGATCACTACCGCTTCTTGTTTGAGTTAAGGAAATACCTGCTCACAATGAATTGGTAGAACATAAGGCTCCTTATCCTCCGATAGGAATGATGAGGAATCTATAGAAAACAATCCACTATGGGTATCATGTCTTCATGTCCTCTCAAATGCTTCATATCATCTACACTTAAAAATACAACATTTAAAAGAGTGGTAATCCAGCTCAATAATTTTTTGTATTTTCCCAACATATTGTAGATTCCCTTCAATTATATTCTTATCTTTTGAGCTTGATCGACTGGATTGATTGAAGTCAACCATGATGCCACAATCGAAGGATCGTCTCTTTACGTTTACACTTTCTACATGATAATGTCGACGATATGCCCACATTGCTGGATATTTCCTCGCCTGTGAAAGACCATTTATTTCAGTGAAAACAAATATAATGACGAATATTAAAATAGTTAATATTGTCAAAACTGTAAGGAATTTATTTTTTGTAAAATTCCAACTGTACCTTTCTTTTACATCCTCTAGACATGTTGATTTCATATTTTTTTATGTTTGAATCTGTACTCGCATCTTCTATTTGATTTTGAATTTGTTCAGTAACCCATTCTAGTGTGCAATCTTTGCCCCATTCCCCAAGCAGATGAGTGGGAAGTGGAGTATTCCTTGGGTTCGATCTCTTAAACTGTCTCCTTGCTTCTAACACTTCTTCTCTCTTTTTATCATACAGATCAATCCATTTGTTCATAAATTCCATGTGGTACATAATGAAATTTTTGAGTATAGAACTTTTGTCTACACCTATTACATGTCAACATGTTTATTTCAAACTCCAAATTTCATGTTGTTATTTGACAAATAAATTATAGAGTAAATTAATGATTGCAAGAAAAACAACCGCACTGATCATGAATTTACTTACTAATTTCTACTTCAACACCATTAGATTGTGGTTTTTCTCCATCAATAATATTTGATGCTCATTCTTCATCCCAAATGCATGGGCCATCTTCAAAATCCTTACCAAGTAATTCACACAGGATGAAAAATGCTTCATTCAATACATACCCTTCAGCCATGCAACCCTATGAATGTGCCTTTTGTTGGACGTATCTTTTAAGAGTTTTCATATACCTCTCAAAGAAAAATATCCACCTCATTGATACGACACCCGCCAATTCAATGTCATTGACTAGGTGTATAAGTAAATGGACATTTAGGTCCATGAAACTTGTAGGGATCTCCTTCTCAAATACACATACAATTTCTGCAATTTCCTTCTTCCACTTTGGCACTTCAGATTCATGGATCTCCTTGGAGGTCACCCACCTAATATAAGAATAGTAAATTAGTATGAACCTTTAGTCATAAATTAAAGTGCAATATAATATCTCTATGTCTCTCACACATGAACATTTCATATAACCACATACCTTGTAAATGTTGACAATCGACTTATGGCATTCCTTAAGTCAAGTGTAAGAAAGGAATCCCCCCTAATTGCCAATGGCATGATATGCTATCAAACACATTTATGAAAAGGTCATTAGTATTTTTTTCTCACACAACAAAATATCAAAATAAATTTAGTGCCTAATCAATGTTACCATAAAATGTTAAATGTTGATATATAATACCTTCATTAAATTATGAAAATCATGTGTTTTAAATCTCGTGATATTTCCATCAATTATAAAATATTTAGCCAATGATGACCCATAACCAGTAGGTGTCCTTATTGAATGAATGACATTTTTTAGTTGGTCTACCTCTTGTTTTTTCAAAATCCATGGAGCTTCTACATATGTTTCATTTTCCCTGTTTGGCCACAAATGTTTTCTATCAAATTTGGTACGCGAAAGAGCAATATCTCTCCTCGAAGACAAGGTGTCCTTCTCTTTGCCTGATATATGTCAAAATATAGAATCTGGGACATTTTTGAAGAAATGCATAGGATCTAATAGGTGAGATATTAATAGATCCTTCCAGTAAGGGAGATCATAAAATATGGATTTCCTTTTCATTCCTTCTAGCATATTGACTAGAACTTGTTCTGGTTCTTGAATTGAATCACCCCGATCAAAAAAATCCTCCCAAGCTTTCAATTCAACATCTTCATACTTTTTAAGCCAATCTCCTGGACCCATAATCATGGGAGGGCCTCTATTTTCAACTTTTCCATCAAATTGATTCTTCAGGCAATTTCTAAACCTATGATCTACTGGTAGAAAAACCCTGTTGTTTGTGTAAATAAATTTATGTAGATCTTTAGAATACCGCCCTTGAAATTTTTTTGCACATCTTGGACATGCAAATATCCCCTTTGTTTGAAGCCCTGCAATTCAACAAGTAATGTTAATAACATAAAAAAAAATAGTATAAAACTAAGTATGAAAGTTGGGATGAAAATAAATTATGAGTTTAAATACGTAAATATTTTATCTTACCAGAACAAACACCAAGTCTTGGGAAATCATGAATAGTCACCATACAACATGAAGGACCTATTTGATGGAGGACGTGATATTTCATACATTGTTATGCCTTTCCATAGCAGTTGCATCTCATCAATAAAAGGCGCAAGATAGACATCCATGTTTCTAACTTGATGTTTTCCTAGAACAATGAGAGTCAGCATAAGGTGCTCCTTTCTAACACTCATCCATGGGGGAATATTGTATACTATCAATCTGACTGGCCAAACACTATAATTTGAGCTCAGGAAAGAGAATGGGCACACTCCATCAATTGCAAGACCAAATCTGAAACTACGGGGTTCATCTTTGAATTTTCTTGGCCATTTTTCCTCTATGTGTTTCATTGCTTTGGAGTCATCCAAAATTTGCATGAATCCATCTTTACTCCTGTTCTTTGCATGCCAGTCCATCAATTGTGCTAGTGAATTGCAATGAAACATTCGTTGAATTCTAGGTATAATTGGCATGTGACGTAAAACCTTCTTTGGAACTGTAGGACCTTGTACATCTGTACGATATCTCTTCTCTTTGCATACATGGCATTCTACCTTGTTTCGATATTCATCTTTGTATAAAATGAAATCATTTTTACATGAATGAATTTTCTTATATTCAATCCCCAACTCAACCAACAACATGCACGCCTCTCTGCAAGTTGATGGCAACACATTCTCTTCAGGGAATATTTTAGTTTTTAGTGCCCTGTAAGATTGCCAAAGATTAAATCAATTGAATGTTTGACTTATGATGAACATGTTTGATATGTCAATCTATACTATGACTGTTTATATACAATATATGGTTTAAAATCCTCTTAAAGAAATATAAACAAAGTTGATGAATGTTTATGAATTATATACACCAATTGACAATGCAAAGTAAGAAATATATTTCAACTCACTTCAGTAGGGTAGTGAATCCTTTGTCTGACCAACCAAATAGTGACTTGATTTCTAATAATATTAATGTGCATGCCAGTTTTGAGGTTCTACTTGCACCCAATTTAAACATGGGTGTCTTTGTTGCTTGCTTGATGGAGTCTTTGATGTTGTTATCATCAACATTATGTTGTTGGTAATTAGCCCTACTATCATCATTACTGTCAACCATATCATCATTATTATCATCATTGTTTCCATCCCCAAAGAAACGTATAAGTATTTCAATCAATCCTTCTTCATGCACTGCATTTTCACTATCATGATCATCATCATTAAGGCTAGGTAGCATGTCATCAGTGTATGCGACTCTCATCAACTCTTCAAATTTCTCAGGTGGTAGTTTTATCTTCAATCTTTCTCTTCTCGCCCTAGTATGGTTTAACAGACGGTTTGGATCATCTCGTCCAAATCTTAATAACCCTATTGGATCTTGGGTATTATTATGTGTTTCATCAAAATCTTCTACTTACCAACAAATGCAAGCATTATTTAATATTTGGCAACAATTGGATAAATCATAAATGTATCAATTTCAAAGAAATATAATCAAATATGGCTTAAAAAATATAAATATAAATTGTATGAACATATATATATCAATTGAATAATGGAACATTATTTTATAAACTACCTTTTTTATACAATAATTTAAATAAAACACATTTGTTACAACACAATTTATAAAACATCAATCCACACTCATTTATTATTCTTTGGTTTTAATCAATTGTATGAGACATACTACCGACTGGAAGCTCATCATATATGTCCTGACCTACCTCTTCTTCAGTGCAATCATTTGTTGTGTCTGCAGTATCCATTGTCATATCCTCTTCCATCCACTGTCATCTATGTGATTTAACAGTTTTAGGTCCACGTCCACGTACATATCTTCTTCTTTTGCTAGTTGAACACTCAAGCTCTACATTTTCTCCAATCCCCATCTAAAATAGTCAACAACATGCATTAATTTATGTCAAGATTGGATAATACATTATTAATTTCAATAATACTATGAAAAAATATGGACATATCACAAAATGCCATCAGATCATTTTTTCCTAAGTTAAGTCAAAATTTGAGTACTTGATGTCCCACTTCATCTGTTGTGTCCTCATTTGATATGACATGATTTATTTCCATGGCCTCGTCTCGCCCCTTAATACACAACATAGTAAATAATGTTTAGTACACCAATTATATTATTTCAATGAGTATGCTATCCAAAACAAAACCTCACTTTAGTCATATATTTGACATATTGATATCTCCTCTATGTTGTAGCATTTGTGAATTCATAAACACCTTCCTCCTTTGGTTGAGGTTGCTTTCTCTTCTTACCTCTATTGTATCTGCAGATTTCGTTGTCTCATCTATTTCCACCCACTTTCCTCTCAACGATTTATTATTTCTATGTCATCCATGTCCTCTCTCCATGGCCTCCTCTATGAATAAAAATTTTGCCACAGAAGCTTTCACCGCACTACCGCCGAGAAGGAAGAAGCAACTTGTGGGACCGTGGTAAAAACCGCTCTACCGCACTGAGCTGATGAAGGAGTCATGGGATAGCGGTGGTCACCACACTACTGCACACCAATGGTAGAAGACTTGCAGGACTATGGGAGTCACCACAATGTCGCTAGGAACAGAAGGAAGACTCGCGTGCCACCACAAAATCTTTCACCGCACTATCGCCAAGAAGGATGAAGCACCTTGCAGGACCATAGTAAAAACTGCTCTACCACACCGAGCTGATGAAGGAGCCACAGGACAACGATGGTCACAAAAACAAGGCAGGAGTTGGAATTATTTCCAACACTCTGGATCCTGTGATACACAACAATGAAAATAGTCACTATACAACAATGATAGGTGCTCAATTAGGCGCACTTGGCGCCACCTTAGGCACCCCAAACAAATTACATTAACGACCAAAAGTTGGTGCTAAAGTTGGTGTTAACTAACGTTGACTACTGAATCAAAATCGAAAATTAAAAAATTTCCCGCATGAAGGAAGAAATCAGACAACAAAAAAGGGAAAAACGTCGTGCGAAGGAAGAGAGCAGTGCGCTACCAGCAACTGATGAGAAATTCGATTTAGTTTGCGACACCATATGTAAGGTTACATTTTTTTTTTCTTGGTTGAATTCGTGATTGTTTATTGCTCTTCGTATTGCATTTGAATTCGTGATTGTTTACTGGTTTGTGGCCTAACCTATCTAGGCAACCTCTAAATTCGAAGGAAGAAATCAGATGACAAAAAAGGGAAAAATGTTGTGTGAAGGAAGAGAGTAGGGCGCTACCAGCAACTGATGAGAAATTCAATTTAGTTTGCGACACCATAGGTAAGGTTACAAAAAAAATTTCTTGGTTGAATTCTTGATTGTTTACTGCTCTTTGTATTGCATTTGAATTTGTGATTGTTTACCGATTCGTGGCCTAACTTGTCCAAGCAACCTCTAAATTGTCCCATCATTATAAATTGTAAAACCTTTGAGAAACCAACAAAAAAATTTACCCTACCCATTTGAGCTTTGGCTCAAAATATTATAGCACGAAGCCAGGATGCCTTTGTATTCTTTCCCTAACCTGGGCATCAAGGAAATAGTGAACTGCTTGGAAAATCTAGGAATTGGGTTGGTCATTGTTGAGCAACTAATGAAAATAAACGTAGAAACCACTTGGTTTTGCCTAGTCACGCCATAGTCACCGATGCCATGAAAAATTCGTGCAAGATTGCATTATGAAAGATTTTTCATGAGAAGGTTATCAACACTAAGCAAACCCAACAAGCATATTTTCCCTAGGTTATCAACACTAAGCAAACCTAGCGAACATATTTTCCCACAAAACAAAACTTTCATACCACAAATTGGACGAAAAATTTCATACCTAACAGTGTGTACTTCGTTTGCCTCCACAGACTGGACGAAAATAATTTTCCCTAGGTCGCCTCAAAATTTCAAGCAATAGAAGGAAGCAAGCATTGTCAACAGACTCTGTCCACAATGAGGTAATTCATTGTCCCTTTATAGATTTGTAAATGTTTCCATTGTTTCTTTGAATTTTAGTTTTTAGTTTTTTATTTCCAAATTTAAAAGAAGAAATATAATTTTATATATATATATATATAGGGACATGAGACTGACAAAGATAAAGAGGAATTGGATTCCATATTGGTAGAGGTAGTGAAAAAATTGGTTAATGTGGACTAGAAAACGCTTGCTTGATACATAGAAAAACAATCTGGTAACGCCCCTCAAACATTGCAAACAAATCAATTATGTGGAAGGGAATCAATTGATTCCCCAACCAGTCCTGGACCAAGCAAAAGATCTAGGACGAAATCAATGACAGTAAACTCTAAGAATGTGGAACAGGGAAGAGAGACTTCCAATGTCCCAACCACTCCTGGGACAAACTTCTTCCACCACGCCATATTATCAATATTTCATTGGTAGCTACAATATGAGGTGGTTTCAAGGGAAGTCCAAATGACGGATGCTGGGAAAATGTTTGTGAATAGGTTGAAGGAATCATGCCTTCAACGGTTCAAAGACCATCTACATTTTCCATTCTCACAGATACCCATGCAACTGAAAAAAAATAGTTATCCATGACATGGAGACTCAATTTGGCACAGGTTGGTTTGTATAGAAGATAAAGCTACAAATGTCTCAAAACTAAAAGAGATTTCGGTGCAACCAAACAAAGAAGATAAAAAATATCCCTCCTGAGCTAAGGAAGAAAAGAAGGCCAATTGATGTAAGTGTGAAAGTATGGCAAGAGCTTGTAAAATAATATGAGAAGTTTGATGCACGGAGGAAGTCCGGTGAGGAGAGTATGTAGGTATTTAAATTTTCTCATAAGATTATATCAAACTTATTAAATGATATTTAAATTTTATTTATGCATAGTTAAATTGAATTAGTATATGTTTCAGGATAAGGCCTCCAAGGATAGGCTTGAGAAACTTCGTGTCACACATCGCAGTGGCCATAAAGGTTTACAGGCCTTGATTTGTACATTTGTAAGTATATTTAATATGTTAAATCATATATATTTTTTATTTCCTTGGAAAAAGTAAATGATTGCATATTAATTAGTTTAACTAGTCCATGTGCCATGTTTTGACAGGAGGAGAAATATCGCCGCCATCCAAAGAAATTTGACAAGAATATGGTACAAAACAAAAAGTGGAACGATTTTGTAATCTGGATGGAGAACAAGGTATGAATAGTTGAGTTTCAATAACTTAGTTGGATATTGTTGTGTTAATATGTCAATTTTCATCTCTTGTGTTGAGTTGTTTATTGATGTGTAGGATGAGTAAATAGAGCTCAAATCTTATGATTACAAGATGACCATTTTATGTGCATGAATAAATAGTAGAAGGATGTAGATGAACTCAACTCATTTGACTTTATGCCTCTTGGAAGGAATTCCTTTTGAATCTCTAATATCAGGTGCCTAAGACTTCCCTATAGCTTTTACCTTTCTTTATCACCTTTCCTAATCTTCAATGTCAAACTCATCTCCTTTTTCCTTATCTACATTTCTAGCTTGGGCTTCTAATTCATCCCATGTTTTACCTTCCTCCTCTTTAGAATATTCTTCTTCTTCATCATCCTCCTTTGACTCCACAAGAGATTCATCTTCTGAACCTTCCTCATCTGATTTTGATTCCTCTTCTACATCAGAGGGTTCGTATCCTTGATCTAACTCTTTTGAATTATCAAAATCACTAGCTTCCATATTAAAAAATTCCCAACCACCATCTTCAATAAATTTATCTGGATCATCAGTAATAGTCTTCAAAATTGGCCACCAGTTCAAGTTCATTCTGCTTTCATAATACTTTATATCCATGGATTCCAGCCATTCCTTGATGCCATCAAGTGAAGATTGAGGAATGGCATAAATGTGAAGTACATCCCACTTGAAGTCTTTGAAAATAATAGCCATATCAAATTCCTTTTTCCCAAGTCCTACTCTCTCAAGGTTAACAATTCTCAATCTCGCTAATAGCGATTACTAAGAAAGGTAATTCCACCAACTCCACCAAACAGTTTACCATAGGAACAATAAAAGCAGAGGCTTTGAAAGGAACTCCATGAAAACAAAGCACTCTAAATGGTATATCAAACTCTAGTTCAAAATATTCTAGATGAGGCTGCTCCCATAGCTCTCTCACTCACTTGACAAATCCTTGAAACTCTGACTTCTTAACATTCAAAAGATAAATGGAATGTCCTCAACACCCAGTAGAGCTATCCAAAAAAGCTACCTAAAAACACAAACGTGCTCCCGCACACAATGGCCTAATGGTTGGTTGTCATAGAATTCAAACTACCAAAGTAACAACACTGATCGAGTTAACATATATGCATCATTTGCATAATCAGCTGAAATGCGTAACAAATGTTAATCAATACATTGAATTTTGAGATGCATTGAAATAATTAAAAAAAACATGTTTTGGGGAAAATATCAGCAACGTGGGGGGAAGAAAACATTAACCCTAATAAAATAATTTTATGTTGTTCTTGATACACCATCTGTAATTTTTCCTTGGATGACAATACTAAATTTATATATGTTGTACCACTTAAATGTCCTACATGTTACAAATATGGAATAACAATGCACAACTTTGTATTGAGTCCAAAGACCAAGGCATTCTGAATAAGGGTAGCCAAACTTGATAAGGATGCAGTCACTATTACATGGATTGAGAATCTAGAATAGTCATGTAAAGACAACTGCCTGTGAAAACCATAATCAATCAAATTATGCACATTCAAATATAAGTTTGAAAGTTTACATTTTGGTCCATCCATCTAAGTCCTTGTTGAAGATTGAGGGTGTCAACAAAAAAGCTAGAATAGCTCTCCTTAAACCATAGCTAGTTTTAAAGTGCAATATTTCCAAATTCAAATGCACTTCTCAGCTAAGGAAAGGAGGTAGGATTGTCAGGTGCTACCTCAAACAAAGAGGGCCATAGAAAGCATTGAAATAGAAGATCCAATAAGTGAGACGACATAGTTGTAGACCATAGATAGTCAAAATTCTTGCAATGCACATATGCTTGTGATACAAACAAAAGGTGCTTACACATTGGATGAATATATCCTCATCAAAATGACCATTAAGAAATTTCAAATTTGTAACTAAACTCTGACAGTCAAGAAAAATAGTCATAAAAATTGGAAGTAAACTTTGCCAGACATGTAGGTGAACTTAATTCATTTGACTTTATGCCTCTTGGCAGACATCGGGATCTCCCCTCCTAAATTTTGGACCACATCCATTACCTCCACATAAAACTGGACATCCTTGGTCTTCTTGGTTCCCACGCCATGATATGGTTATGCAAATGAAAATGAAGCAAAGTAATCATCTCCTTCTCTGTTGGCTAGAAGAATGCATGCTTAATGTTTCGATACATGATATCAACTCTCTCTTATGCTCTCATGGTTGAATACCGAAATCC
Organism: Sequoiadendron giganteum; assembly: GCA_007115665.2. Taxonomy (NCBI): domain Eukaryota; kingdom Viridiplantae; phylum Streptophyta; class Pinopsida; order Cupressales; family Cupressaceae; genus Sequoiadendron; species Sequoiadendron giganteum. Next base: position 362,259,004 of record CM021106.1, on the reverse strand, counting down.
ATTATGATGGGCCTCCAGAGTTCCAGTCATCTTTCATCCTCTTCCAACAAATGTTGGTCTGATCCACACGTCTGCCAGCCTAATTGGTTTTATTTTTTAAAACTAAAGTTTCTCCCGAGTCACCAGTGTAGCTCCCTCTGCCTTTTTAGACTCTTTCATTGCTACAGATCATCTCTGGGATTTAATCATTTATACCACATAGTTGATGTTCTTTGAATCCTTGCATCTAAAGGAAATTTCTTTATCATAAATACTGCTAGGGAATTTCAATGTTGCCATTGTAGTTGGAATTAAAGTCGGTACCTGCAACATTGAAAAATATCCTTATATAAGAATTCCCTCCATCTTGTTGGCTTGTAACACTTTTGATGGTGGCTACATGAAATCTGATTTTGATTCCTCTTCTACATCAGAGGGTTCATATCCTTGATCTAACTCTTCTGAATTATCAAAATCAGAATCACTAGCTTCCATATTCAAAAATTCCCAACCACCATCTTCAATAAATTTATCTAGATCATTAGTAATACTCTTCAAAATTGGCCACTAGTTCAAGTTCATTCTGCTTTCATAATACTTTATATCCATGGAGTTTAGCCATTCCTTGATGCCATCAACTGAATATTGAGGAATGGCATCAATGTGGAGTACATCCTGCTTGAAGTCTTTGAAAATAATAACCATTGTATCAAATTCCTTTTTCCCAAGTCCTACTCTCTCAAGGTTAACAATCTCAATCTCACTAATAGTGACTACTAAGAAAGGTAATTCCACCAACTCTACCAAACAGTTTACCGTAGGAACAATAAAAGAAGATGCTTTGAAAGGAACTCCATGAAAACTAAGCTCTTTAAATGGTATATCAAACTCTAGTTCAAAATATTTTAGATGAGGCTACTCCCATAGCTCTCTTACTCGCTTGACAAATCCTTGAAACTATGTATTGCTTTTATTTTTCCTGTCCCTCTCTTCCTGTTCTTCCTCAATTTCATCAGGATCATACATTGACCTTCTTGCCCCTCCTAAATTTTGGACCATATCCATTACCTCCACATAAAACTGGACATCCTTGGTCTTCTTGGTTCCCACGTCGTGATATGGTTATGCAAATGAAAATGAAGCAAAGTAATCATCTCCTTCTCCGCTAGCTGGAAGAATGCATGCTTAATGTTTTGATACATGATATCGGCTCTCTCTTATGCTCTCATGGTTGAATATTGAAATCCATTATGGTGGGCCTCCTGAGTTCTAGTCATCTTTCTTCCTCTTCCACCAAATGTTGGCTTGATCCACAAGTTTTCCAGGCTAATTGGCTTTGTTTTTTAAAGCTGAAGTTTCTCCTAACTGACCAGTATTAGCTGTAACATTTTTGAAATTTTATTATGGTATGTGCACTTTGATATGATGTAATATGATTATGGTTTCGTCTCATATGTTGTAATATTAGATATATAACATAAAAAATAAATTATTGCATGAAATAAATAATAACTTTTCATTTATAATGTTTTTTTTTTTTGCAAAACATGGATCTTCCAGAAGATCAAGATGATCCTCAACATGATATAGATCCACAAAATATTGGTTATGCTAGTACATATCATATGGCAAAGGATGATTATGATGCAAATATAGAAGACAATGATGATGATGATGATGATGAGATAGTTGGTGATAGTAACCAATGATATTCATGATCATATAGAATACATCATGGATCATTGCCGATATATCGTTATGATGACTCTTTTCATGGTTACTATCATATGTATCATTTTCATGGCCTATAGTACTATATTGTTGAGTTGTATCATATTGACATGTATCATTTTCGCGGTATCATTTGGACATGTATCATCTTGACTTGTATCAATTTGAGTTACATAATTTATCAATTTTATTTATATCATTTGTACATGTATCATTTTCACTTATGTCGACTGTTGGACATGTATCATTTTGACATGTTTTTGATGTATTGGCATATTTGACTTTCACTTGTTTTAGTTATATATGATGATGATCTTATCAGTTTTGACTTGTCAATTTATATATATTAAAAGTGGTCGATGATTTTTGGATGGATATTTATTAAGTATGATGATTTTAATTTACTGCTCAGGATGGATGTTGTTAAATTCAATTAAATTATAGATATTTGACTCACTTGTTCTAATTATATATGATGATCATGTTACAATAATTATATTGTTATTTAATCATGAGTTAAATAATTAAATTACTTACTCTATAATCATATGAGTTATTTAAGAGGCACGATATATTTAACTAATTAAATTGAAATAAAACATATTAAATTAATAAATGGAAGCAAAACAAGAAGCATTTTTAGAAGCAAAAAAGGAAGCAACAATGGAAGCCAAACTAGAAGCAAACCAGAAGCAATCTTGGAAGCAAACCTAGAAGCAAAACTGGAAGCAAAACTAGAAGCAAACCTGGAAGCAAACCTGGAAGAAAAATCAAAAGCAAAACCAAAAGCAAAATTGGAAGCAAAATCGGAAGCAAAACCGGAAGAAAACCTAAAAGCAAAATCGGAAGCAAACTTGGAAGCAAAACCAAAAGCAAACCTAGAAGCAAAACTAGAAGCAAAACTGGAAGCAAAACTGGAAGCAAACTTAGAAGCAAGACCAAAAGCAAAACTAGAAGTAAAACCAAAAGCAAAACTAGAAGCAAAAATGGAAGCAAAACTGGAATTAAAATTGGAGCAAAATTGGAAGCAAACCTGGAAGAAAAACTAGACGTCAAATTGGAAGCAAAACTAGAAGAAAAAATTGGAGTAGACATGGAAGCCAAACCGGAAGCCAAATTGGGCACCCATTTCAGCGCAATTTCCAACGTTACTTCGAGGTGCTAATAGAGGCGCTGCAATTTTTTGGCGGTAAATACAACATTTAATCCGGTGCAACATCCGACACAAAATTCGGTGTCGAATTGACCATGCCTGTTTGCGTTGGGTTGAGCGCCAACCAAATTGTTCAAGTCATGCTCTCAAAATACACTAAAATCTGACACAAAATTCGACGCTAATTGCCTGTTTTGTTGTAGTGTTTAGAGCTCTTCAAATCCATTCATGCACTTTTTTTAGAATCTTCCCCAAGTACAATTTATTCATTTTTTTGTAATTCCACATTTCTATCAATTACTTGGACATCTTGGCACCTAGAAAGGATTTTTGCATGAGATGACTTCATTTGATCTACTTTACATGTACTAAGATTATCACTCTTATTTTTTCATTTGAGGAAGTATCATGGGTTTTTTTGTTCATCCTCCTATGATCATCTTGGAAAAATATAATTATGTCTTGGTGAAATGACATCTTAACACATCTCAGGTGAATTGATATTTTCCTTATCTTTATGGACTCATACCTACACCAAACACACTAGGGAGTGGATCATCATAGGTTATTATCAATTATCATGTTGTAGGATTGATTTGGTCTAGTGTTGATCTTGAAATTATGTGTATTGTATTGGACATTGATTGTCCCCACATGATTTGGACTCAACTTTGGGAGATCCCTGAAGACCCTCATAATTCTCCATTCTAAGAGGATCGTGCTATAGATTGTCTTACTCCTCTTGCAGATATAGATTGCATACTCTTTGGTGATGATACTTTAGAGGATCTTGAGTATATCATAGGTCTTGCATGTTCTGATGGTTTAGAGACTTGTCTGAACATGTTCCCACTCTTTAGATCGAGACCCAATCTCCACATTATGTTGTTCCTAATCAGCTTGGCACTGCCACATCTTTGGCCCCTATTGGTTCAATGCAGTAGGACACCCATCATCTTTCAAACATAGCTACTTGGGATTTGTATCTTGTAGACATACCATCCTTGTTTATAGAGTCTCAAATTGCAGATTTGGAGGATTACTTTGAGGAAATTCATCTCCTCTTTGTTGATAGCCACATTATCGTTCCCATCATCTTATCATCTTTGGAACTTGTTCTAAATTATTCTTCACGGGTATCTGGATTGGCATCAACTATTTCTAACATGTGGACACTTTAGCACTTTTCAGAGGCATGCATCATTTGGATATTGATTATTGATTCTTCTAGCTTATGGGAATGGCTTCCCCAATCACCAGTGGACTTGTTTCTTCCTAAGGGGAGAAATATTATTTGTAGGTATTGTATCATGTTTTGTCTTCAATTTTTCATCATTGGCACAAGAGTTCTTTATTTATGGGGGGATTCATATATCCTCATTTTATTTCTCCTATAGGGGGAAATATATTTCACTTATATGACAAAAGTAGTCCTTGGAGGGTCACATTGAGTCCTTCTATCCTCCTCTCACTAGCGCAACTTTTTCATTTTCTCTCTTTTGGAGAGGATATTTTCCCATGTAGTTTTATCCTTCTCTGGTTATGAGAGATTTCATTTGTTTGAAAATGGGTACCTAATCAAGCCTTGTAGTTGGGACCCATCCATGCATCCATCATTGCATTCTTCATCATGGTTTTGTAGCTTCTCCCTAAGTTGATCTTAAAGGGGGTATTGGAGTTATTAGGATAATCACTTGATAATTAATTAATTATTAGATCCTGTATTACTTTAATTGTACTTAAGCTAAACTTAGGACTATTTTTTATTATTAGATTGGGCTATTTATAGGTCAAGTTGTCTCATTGTATAGGATTAAGACACTTGTCACAATATAATCTAATCCTCATCTACAATTTGCACTTTTTTTATAAGCAATCATTATTGTACTTTGTATTTACAATTCACAATCCAAGTATTCAATATAGAAGGCGTATCAAATTCTTGTGTGGATCAATATTTCTCTCTTGGTTGCATAGCAAATCAGTTTCTTTGATCTCTCATTTTTATAGGTATTTTAGTTGCAGGTGATTTCTGGGAACTGTGGGGTTCACTATCAACTCCAACAAAAAAACAAAAGAACCAACTGAACGAGGAGAATATATGAATTAACCCTTTGTAAGGGTCATCTTTCTTATTGAAAATTAATTATAGATAAAGACTCCATCCCACAATTTTAATGCAAAAGAATTGATATATTATATTTTAGAGATGGAGAAATACTTTGAGTTTGAATCAATAGAAGATGTGAAAATGGTGAAGTTGGAAAATACCAAGCTAAAGGGTCATACATCTCTTTGGTGAGAACATGTGCAAATGGATTGAAGAAGGGAAATGAAAAGATTCAAACTTGGAATTGAATGGTAACAAAGTTGAAATCAAAGTTTCTACCTACTAATTGTCATCTTAATTTGTTGAATAAATTATTATATATAAAGAAAAAGGAAATAAGTCCACACATACACAAAAAAATTACCAACATTCTAGCTAGTCATGTTGAGGATGATGAGGAAAAATTTGCAAGATATATTAATGGACTATGTTTTTTCTATTCAAGATGATTTTAACATGATTTGACTAACATTGGTAGAAGAAGCCTACCAATGTGTCTTGAGCTAGAGAAAAACTAGTAAGGAAGCAAAAAAAAAACTCTAGAGGAAGAGGAAGAGCCACTATAGGAAGAGGAAAATTTGGTAAAGACCAAAGACAAAAAATTAGTGAAGGAGAATCTAGTACTTCTCATAATCAAAATTATGATTCAAACACTAGATGACGAGGGAACAAATTTATAGGAAAAGGAATCTTTGAGAGAGGAAGAGGCAAAAAAATCACTTGCTACCAATGTAGTGAAGAAGGCCATAGGGCTTATGAGTGCCCACAAGAACTACAAGATTATGGAAGAAATAATGTTGTTGAATCCAATAAGTAATATGAAGAATCAGCATGGCATGCAGAAGAACCTAAACAAGAGAGGCCCTCATGATGAAGAGGGTATTGTTTGTAATAAAAAAAGGAAGAACATGAACCAACATAGAATCATTTTTATTTTATTGACAAGTCATGGAAGGTGGAAAAACTAAAGTTAAAAATATTTTCACATCCAAGATTACACAAGGTATAATGGCTACAAAAGGAACATCAAATTCCTATAAAATAATAATGTTTAGTTGAGTTCCATACAAGAGCATACAAAGATGAAATATTATCTAATATCATTCCTATGGATGCTTGTCATTTTATATTGAAAGACCTTAGCAATATGATAGGAGAGCTATTCATGATGGCAAAAACACCTACACCATCATCAAAGATAGAAAATAGTGCATGTTGAATCCATTGAAGGATAGAGGAGAAGAAGAGAGAAATAGCTCAAATGTATGCTTAATTACTAGAAAATAATTGTTAAGTGATATAAAAGAAGAATGTGTTTTACAGTTGTTCCTAAACTTGCAAAAGTATAAATAAGTATGGAAAAAGAAATTACATTAGAAGTGCAAAAATTTCTTGGAGAATATGTTGGTATTTTGTCACATGAGATGTAAAAAGGGTTACCACTTGTTAGAAGCATTACTCATTACCCATATTTGATTCCTAGAATAATCTTATCGAATAGGATAACATATAGAATGATAGATGTCAAGAATGAAGAGGTTAAAAGACACCTTAAGGAGCTAATGGACAAAGATTTTTTATAAGAGAAATCTTAAGTCATTGTGTTGTACCAGTAGCACTAATACCAAAGAAAGATGGAGAATGTTGTATATATATAGATTATAATTCCATAAATAAGATCATAGTAAAGTATTAATGTATCTTATCTCAGATGGATGATTTGATGGATTGTTTTGAATGGGGAAAGTTACTTCACAAAAATTAATCTAAATAAAGGGTATTATCAAAGAACATGATGAATAGAAAACTTATTTCAAGACCAAAGATGGGTTGTATGAGTGGCTATTCATACTATTTGGGTTGAAAAATTCAGATCTATTACTTTCATGAGATTGATGAATGAGGTAATTAATCTTTATCTTGGTAAGTTTGCAATTGCTTATCTTGATGACAATTTAATTTTTAGCAAGATAAAAGAGAAACATTTAGAACATTTGAGACTCGTTTTACAAAGGTTAAAAGAGGAAATATTGCTAATAAGTCTAAAAAGTTGTAACTTTATAAGGAAATAACTGGTGTTCCTAGGCTTTGTTATTTCACAAGAAGGGCTTAATATGGATTTTGAAAAATATGAAGTTCATTATAGATTGGCCATTACCAAGGAGCACATTCGAGGAAAGAATTTTTCATGGTCTAGCAAGATTTTATATGAAGTTCATCAAAAAAAATAGCAAAATGTGTGCAACAATCACTAAAATCATGAATGGACATAGTTATAATTTTTCAATGGACAACAATAATAGAAAATAGTTTTCAACTCCTAAAATAAAAAGTATCAACTAAACCTATATTAGCATTACCTAATTTTAACGAACTATTTCAAGTATATTTTAATGCAAGGAACAACTATTGGAGGAGTGTTAAGTCAAGGAGGAAGGCCTATAGTCTATTTTTTCAAGTTAAATGAAACCGAAACAATACTTAATCTATGATCAAGAGTTCTATGATATTACTCAAGCACTTAATAAGTGGAGGAATTACTTATTATCAAAAGAGTTTGTATTATACACAAATAATCAAGCATTATAGTACATCAATGGGCAATGTAAACTTAATCAAAGACATGAAATGGGTTGAGTTTTTACAAAGTTATTCACTTGTCTCGAAACATAGAAGTGGTAAATCTAATCGAGTGGTGGATTAATGACTAAAATGAGAGTTCAGAGTCATTGGATGTGATGCAATGAGAAAGTTGTATGAGTTTGATACAATTTTTAAAGAAGCATGGGCCGCCTATAAGGGTCTACTGGACCAAAACAAAATATTGTGGTTGGACTATTTCATTCAAGAGGGATTATTATTCAAATGGAAATATTTATGCACCCCTCAAGGATTGATGAGGGAAAATTTAATGAGAGAACAACACAATGGAGGTTTGGTTGGTCACTTTAGAGCTATTAGCACAATTGAGAGAGAATTACTATTGGCCTAAGATGGAAAGGGGCACAAAGCATCTAGTTTAGCACTATGAAATTTATCAATACTAGGGGAAGAATACAAGATATCTAACTATACAACCAATAACCTATTCCTAAAAGGCCATGGGAGGAAGTGAGTCTAAATTTCATATTTGAGCTACAAGAACGTAAAGAGGTAATGATTTAATCTGTGTTTCTGATCAAATCTCTAATATGACATATTCCATTCCTTGTAAGAAGTCAAATAATGCTTCTCATGTTGCAAATATGTTCTTAAAGGAGATAGTAAGACTCAATGGTTTATTGAATAGTATAGCCTCGGATAAAAACAGAATTTGTGGGTCACTTTTGGTGAACCTTGTGGAGGAAATTAGACACTAAGCTAAGTTTCAATTCAACCTGCTATCCTCAAATGGATGGATAAAAAGAGGTTGTAAATAGGAATTTTGGAGACCTCTTGAGGTGTTTAGTAGGAAGGAAGCCCACTCAATGGGATTTGGACGTTGCCAAAGAAAAAATTGCCTAGAGTAGTTCAATAAATAGAAGAACCACCAAAACCCATTTTAAATTATGTACGGGTACAACTTAAGGGGGTAAACACCTTAAGAGATACATTTGGTTTAGATAGAAAAAAATAGCAATAGAATACTTCGCTAATTATGTCCATGAATTGGAAAAAAAAATAATAAAATATAAGGAATGTGCTAATTAAAGAAAAGAGTGGGAATTTCAATTTGGAAATCTAGTGTTAGCACGTTTAAGGAAAAAGAGGTATCCCCAAGGAACCTACAATAAGTTTAAATGGAAGAAGATTGGACCATACAAAATATTAAGGAAGTTTCTAATGAATTCTTGAGATAGAACTTCTTAATGGTATAGATATTTCACCAATTTTCAACATTACTAATTTATATCATTATTACTAAGGCTAAAACTGTGAAGAGTAAGGTATAGCTCTTGAGGAATAGAATGCAGATTGGGTATGATAATTTCCTAAGAAGAGAAAATAATTTGAAGTTTCCATAGATCTTTGAATAGCCAAGAAGATAAGAGGAAAGGAATACAAAGAGCATTTGATCAATTGAAGGAATAATCCAATAGAATAGGCAACTTGGATGCATGCATGCAAAGTGGCTAAGCAAGGGATAACAATTCCATTGAAATATTTATCAAATTTTCATCTATCTAGAGAAGCTAATGTAGGGGCATCTAGGATTTCATTGCAAACTAATAACAATTTTTTTGTTCATTTTGGCATCACCTATTTTGGGATCTCTTATTAGTTTAGTTTTGCTAGCATAGCTTATACACTCATTTCTCCTTCGATTGTTATCTTGACAATAACTTTGGGAAATTACTATTTATCATTCTAGGTTATGACAATGACAATTACCATTTAGGTAGTTACTATTTGCACATTTATAATTATTTTATGACCCATGGCTCAATAGTCATTCTTATTCCACTTTCTTTTTACTATTTTGGGTAGTTGCTACTGGGACAATTATTATTTCTACCCTATGGATCAAGGAGACAACCATTTTATTATGAATAACTATTCTTGGTCAAAGTTTGGGGGTGTTTGGTGACATGTTGACACATCATATCGACTAGTATTTTCAAGGCTAAAAGATATGTAGAAAAAATACATGAAAAAAGGCAATGAGAGGTAGAAGGTCATATTCGTGGATAATAAGTTGAGTAGTTTGGTAAGGTAGTAAAAAATCAAGGAATGATGATGATAAACCATGACATTATTGGTCCAAATATTAAAATAAGAACAAGGTTCATTGGAAAAGGGAACTAAGGATAATGTTATTGTTACCTTTGTCGCAAAGAAAATAAGGTTATCCAAAGCTCGATGACCCTGTATGCTAGTTGAGTGTTGATAAGTGAAGTTGTTACTAGATTTGTGAGTCACAAGTCATTTGAACTTGAGTTTTGAATGTTATCATGTTATTTCAATCTTTGTTCTTTAAATGTGTTGCAATTATGTGCATTTGGTGTCAACTATATGAGCAAGAGATTGTTGGAAAAGTGTGAACAATTGGTATTGAGTTGATGTTGTCTCTGATGATGCTTTGATTGGTTTCATTATATTGTCATTAGTAAGCTACTGGTGTCAACCTCTAGTGTTTCTTTGATAAGCTTCTATCTATGGATTTATGGCTAAGTTTCTATGTTGTAGTTAGCTTGGTGGTGATGATGAAGTGTTGAAGGTGTTGAGGATGTGTCTTGTGTGCTTGGTTTCCAAGTGCTTTTTAGAAAATTTAAATAAAAAGAGGAAACTATGTGTTATAGTGGTGTTCTATGCAGCAATGTAGTGCTTTGGTTTTGCTCCACATTTCCTCTATGTTGAAGATATTCTTATGTGGTATGGATATGTTGATCAAAGGTGTTAAGAGGTGTTGCATCCAAAATTTGGTATGCTAGATCATTGTGTAGAAGTTGTGTTCACCAATGTGTGAACTCTGTATTTTAGACGTGTCTGAGAGAAATGGTCTTGCTCCATATTTCTCCATAGATTGGTTTCAGGTCTTGTAGATCTAGAAGGGTGTTGATAGTGTTTGTATATTTCTTCAGTTGAAGTTGTGTGTGGTTTGGTGCTTCGTAAGTTGGTTTCTTGAGTAATAGTGTGTGGAAGGATGTTTGAGTGTACTAGGTGTGTACATTCTTTAGGTAAAAGTTGTTGCAAAGGAATTTTTTGGATTCTATGGTGTTTTTAGAATATTCTAGATCATGTTCAAGCGTGGTGTGTGGTCCACGAGTCATCTTTAGATTTGAGGAAGCGTGTACTTAAATGATAATGGTGTTAGGATAGGTTTGGTAGACCTTGGGTGTTTACACTAATAATGGAGTTGCTTTGATGTTTGTCGAAGTGTGGAATGGTGTGTATGAGTGGATTTAGGTCCAATTTAAGGTGTGTTGTGGTCCGCCTTCATTCCTTTCCACTGCAGGAATGTTTTGATGCCGGCCTAATTTGAATTTGCATAATTGAGGTGTATAACCGACCTTGGAGAATATTTTCAAGGTTGAAAATGGTATAAATATATGTTGAGTTGTTGAGGGATGACAAGATGGATGTGTGTGATACGAATGATGCAAATTTCATAGTTCTAAGGTATGAATTTGTGAAGTGTGGTGTGAGATTTCATGTGTTAGATTATTGGATGCAATGAGTAGAAGGTGTCTACAATCTTCAATAAGACTACGAAGGTTTTGGTGATACAATGGTGGACTTTTTTGTTGCATCGAAATGGATTTCTCATTTTAATATTCTTCTCTATCTTCTTTTCTATTCTGGAAGTGAGCCTTTGGTAGTGAGCCCTTCATTCTTCTAGGTAGTGAGTCCTTTGTAATTGATGTTGATATTACTTTATATTGTGAGCTAATCCTCACTATGATTTTTCCCTTCTTGGTTTTTCCATGTAAATCTAGTGTTTCTTTGTGCATGGTGTTGATTTGGTTTTGTTTTTGTTATTTTTGTTCATGTTAAATCATTCTAACATATTAAGGGTTAATTGAATTAATGTGGATCTAAATTTTTGTGAGGGTTTTGAAGTTTTAAGGTACAACTGATTCACTCCACCTCTTATTTGTCTTGTGCATTCAAAAATTGGTATCAGAGCAAGGTTCCTTGGAAGAAAGCTTAACCACTTGAGGTAGATTTGGGATGGCACACAAGAAAGGTGTTCATTTGTTTGATGGATTGGATTATGCATTCTAAAAGACAAGGATGGGAGGTTTTCTGGTTTCTCTTGGATTTGAAATCTAGAAGTCCATTGAGATTGGATACGCTAAACCTACAAATGGTCTAGGCATTTATGATGATATCAAGGCCTATGAAAACAATGGTAAAGCAAGGTATGCTCTCTTAAGTGGTATTGCTAATTCTGAATTAGTGAATGTTATGAATCTAAAAACTACTAGATAAATTTGGGTAAAGTTAGAAAGTATTTATGAAGGAGATGAAAAGGTTAAACAAGCTAAGATGTAGAACTTGAAGATCTTATTTGAGAACCTACGAATGTCTAAAGATGAAAACACTACAAGCTCTACATGCAGAAGGTGGATGGAGTTGTCAGTTCCATCAGAGGTCTTGGTGGAAAACATAAAGAGCAAGAAGTGGTAAAGAAGGTACTTAGAACTCTTCCTAAATCTTATAGTCATAAAGGTTTTTTCTATTAAAGAATCTCAAGATTTGAGCAGATATACTAGAGATTAGTTGTATGGATCCTTAACTACTTTTGAAATGAGACAATTTGGTCCAAGCAATGCAAAAATTGAGACTACTTTTAAGGCTGGTAAATCAAAAAAGTTTGTGGAATTAGATCAGGAGGATCTTGATGGTGTGGAAGCTAACTTTGTGAGAAGAATGAAAAAAGGCATTGGAAAGTACAAAGGTAAGTTTCCTTTCAAATGTTTCAGTTGCGAAAAGATAGGTCATTATGCTTCAAGATGTTCAAATAGACCTTTGAATGACAAAAATAAAGATAACAAAGGTAAGATGATTAAGAAAAGTTATTATGTTAGAGAAGAGGCTAGTATATCTAATGATGAATCTAATTATGGTGATGATGAGGATGGTGAATGCTTGTTCATGGCTTTAAAAGATGAAACTAATTTTACTAACTCTGAGATGTGTGAAGGAAAGTACTCTAGAAGAAAGTGCTAATACTGAAGGAACTTTGGTGTCTGCTTTTCATGCTAGACAGGAGAGTAACTATTAGATCATTGACATTGGATGCTCTAATCATGTGACTAGTGATAAGAGTAAGCTTGTTGCTGGAAGAAGGACAAATGGGAATGTCTATCAGCTCAAAGGTGTTGATGGTTATTGTTTCATGACTCGGATCAATGAGAGTTGGCTATGGAATAGAAGAATGTGTCACATCAATTTTGATAGCCTAGTGAGAATAATTTTAGTTCAATCTATGAGAGATCTGCCAAAGATTACAAAGCCTATCAATGTTGTATGTAAGGAATGTCAAGTTGAAAAGAAAGCAAGAAGAAGTTTTAAAGTAAAAGAACAATCTTCTACCAAACTATTGGAATTGGTGCATATAGATCTTTGTGGTCCTACCTGTTATGCCCTAAATAGACACCCTAACTTTTTGCTTGTAAAATTTAGGAACCCCCTCTATTTTCTTTCGTTTCGCTGATTTGTTTCATTGTGTTTTTCATTTTTTCGTTCCCGTTTCATCTTTTCTCTCTTCGCTTGTTTCGGTTTTTATCTCTCATTTTGTGTTTTTTGTCATTCTGGTCTTGTCCCAAAGTTGTTCACAACCCCCAGACCTTGCTTGCTTTCCTATGTCGGAATCGGGTTTCAAAACAAAATCTAAACTTGTCCTTGAGAGAGTGTTCAGGTTCTATGTGTTGTTCTGACTTCGGTTTTCGCATGTCCTCCCTTTCCTCCTTGTTGTGTTAAAATTGGGTTTCGAAATAAAACCTGAACTTGTCCTTAAAAGAGTGTTCAGGTTCCAAGTGTTGTTTCGAATTTGATCTCTTCCTATTGGCCTTTTTGTATTTCGAAATCAGGTTTCAAGATGGAACCTGAAGAGTAAAAGTGCAAAGTTGTGTCACACTTTCAACCAACTTATCATTATAACTGAATTTAAGCATTTCTAACTAAAAATCAATTTTGGTCAAATATATGATCTAGTAAGATTCATTCTACTAATTTATATATGTCCACAACTTTTCCAACTAAAATTGTTAGATAAAAACATATGTAGCGGCACTTTGAAGATAATTTACTGAAAAAATTAAATTATTTGAAAAACTTGATGTTTCAACAACTCCTAGTCATGTAAATAACATTTTTTTAAAATATAATAATACCCTTTTGTAGATCCATAAGTGTAGATTTCAAATATATATATATATATATATATATTGACTATTATTTATATTTTATATTTTATTTTAAAGAAAAGTGGGTTATTAGCACAAAAATATTAGGTTAATTACCATGTCAAGAAAATACTTAAACATTAAAAATTGAAAAAAATATGGTGCACTAGATAAAAGAATCTATATCAAGATGGTATTTTTTTTTCTATTTTAGATAAATAATCAACATAAAAGTTGACGTCAAATGAAAATAGTTGTGTTTCAGTACACACACATTTTAATGTTTATTTAAAAATACATATCTATTAAAATTGAAAAAAAAAAATATCCATGCACTAAATTCACTATATAAAGTTTGACGTCTCATGTAACTTCATTTTTCAACATTTTATCAACAACAAAATTGTAGTGTAAATTTATAAAAAACTATATTCAAATAATTTTTTATTTTTTTCAAAAAAATACAAACATAAAATATACTAAAAAATACACATTTTATTAGTTTACATCATTTCAAGATTCAAAACATATATGCCACTTTTTAGTGATTCAAGTTTAAAATTTGGATCAGTGTTGGTTGTTTCTTTTATAAAGTGTGACACAATTTTGTGCTTTTACCCTAAACCTTACTCCTTCAGAAGGTTCATGTTCCACTTTTCGTCCCGACTCCAATTCCCGCATTTTTGTCTTCTTTGGTTTTTGTTTCAGAATGAGTTTCAAAACAAAACTTAATTCTCGCCCTTGAGCAAGGTTCATGTTTTTGGTTCCAATCTAACTCTGATTCTTGTGTCCTTTTTTGTGCGTGTTTCAAAATCGGGTCTCGAACCAAACTGGATCCTTCCCCAAGGTTCCAAATCTTGGTTTCGACCCAATCCCAATTTTTTCTCTACCTTTGGGGGTTGTTTTGGTTCACATTCTATGTTCGGTCTCAATCCTGATCCCCGTCTTTTTGTTGTCGTCTTTTCGTCGTCGTCCCATTTCGTTCTTTGGGTGTCGTCGTCTGTTTTCGTTTAGGTGTCGTGTGTTCGTCTCGATGTTGATTTTTCGTCATCTTTGTTTTTGTCCCCTTTTGCATCGTTTGGCTTTAGGGTCAAAAAATCTAAAAAAATAATAAAATGAAAAATCCAAAAAACTAAAAAAACTCTAAAAATCCAAAAAATTAGAAAATTTTAGAATAATAGGAATAAATAAATAAGGTTTTAAAATAAAACAATTAAAAGAAATTTAAAGATTTTAAAATTAAAAGTTTAAAATAATAAATTAATCTTTCAAATTTAAAATAAATAAAATTTTTGAAGTAAATAAATTTAAAATAAATTAAAAAAAATTGATTTAAAATAAAAGGTTTTAAAATTTCAGTAAAAAATTTAATTTAAAAGATTTCAAAAAATCATAAAATTAAAATTAAAATTAAAACAAAAAAAAATTAAAAAATTAAAAAATTCATTTATACATAAAACATTTAAAAAAAAAACAAAAACAAAAAAAAATCAAACAAAAAGGAATCAAAATGTAAAAAGGTAAAATTCCATGTTCGGGTTTTCACCCAAACGCGACCCTGAAAAGGTTAAAAGAAATAAAACAAAGTCAGATGGAACCAGCCAAAAAATAAAAGGTTCGCATGCAAGGTGTCACTCCAACCCCCCAGCCTTACGAATAAGGAAACACAAAATGAAATGTCCAAAATCCAAAATTTTCTCATACTCTGAACCCGCACAGTATTCAAAAGGGGCAAAGTAAATAGCTGATCGGATTTCGAAACCAGACTAAACATTGGAACTGGACAAAATGAATGTTCCAATTGCAGGTGCATACCCAAACTTCGATCCCACCCCTGATGACATTGGAAAAAGTCTTAAAAAAGGGATAAAAACCCTGCGCAAGTTATAGTTCTGCCTCTGCCACAGTCAAAGCATGTATGCAGTGAAAAGGAGTTCATCAGAAATATAAAGTCCAACAGACTTTTAGTTGAAATCCTAAAATGAAACAAGTCCCACGCATTGAAGGTTGAACCAAATTTTCGTTCTCGTTCACTGATGCACCATGGCAAAGCATAGACAAAGCATTGTGATTGTTTGACAATACTCAATAGGAATATGGTTTCTCGGATGCAACAATTGCAGTTTGACATAAAATGTGGAAGCATATACAAGATCGATCTTGTCAAAAGGAAACCTCCGGAAACAGAGTATGATCGAATGAACATTGGAAGATACCCCTCAAATAAGAGGCCGAGCGAGGCATTGAGTCACTCTGTGTTGTCCCATGGATATTTGCTTGGACACTAACTTGATTTCATCTTCCCATGTGGTTGGTTTTTGGTGCAACAATAGGAAACTTAGGCGCCAGGAGATTGTTTGGCAAAATGCCTCGATGAAATCCCATCTCATGGAATGCAATGATTGTTGGTTTGCATAAAACGGAATGGCTTCGAGGAGAGATGCCATCGCATGAAGAACAATGGTCATTGGGTATGCCTAAAATCAATTTGATGGAAAAAATTTTGAAACCATCAAGCTCATACAATCCGCCAATGTAAGGCTAAATTTCATAGCCTTTTTTCCAATGTTCCCTCCCCTATATGCAACCTATGGAGAACCCATCCCAGATGCATTGATTGCAGGAGGATGCAAAAAAATGATATTATGAATCAAATTCAAAAACAAAACAAAAAACTCGAGCAATCACAATAGGTGGTGTAAACCTAATTTCAGCACTCAATGTGGGAGTTTTTGGTATTTTCATTGGCCCTGGTAAAACATGAGCGCAAGTCGTGGAGGTAGAAATTAAGTGTGGGAACTGTTCGACAAATTCCCTTGAAGAAATGTGATTGCATCAAGGTGCAGCTAAAAGGGTTTTTGTCTGACATTGTAGTTGCAATTGCCTTGGTAGACATGTAAGCAATGTGTGAAAGCACAAATCAACTCCCTCAAAGCAACTCAGCTTTATAAAGACAAGGATCACAGGATATGTTGAAAATAAATTTTTTGAGGGTTTTAAAATCCTTAGGAAGATGCAATCAACTATTTAAAAAGAAAAATTCCACCATTATTAGCACCTTCTGGCCTGTGCGAAATTGGGGAACATAAAACAAGGCACATGAATTGTTTGACAGAGGGCGTCAAAGACAAAATGGTGCACATGATGTTAGGCAGAATCCCTAAAATAAATGTTATCTCATGAAATGCTTTGATCACATATTTGCACAAAATGGATTTGATAAAAAGGTTTTAGAAACTTTAAAGAAAAATTTATTGGCGATTAAAGCTATATCCCACGACCTTTGAGATAATCTTCTTCGCCGACTGTAGTATGTAAAAACACACACAATGTTGAACTGTTTGACATAATGCCTCTAGGGAAGTGTGATTTCACGACATGCAATGTTGCAGGGTATGTACAAAGTAAATTTGGTGAAAACATTCAGAAATTCTCAAGCAAATGCTCTTAGCAGGTGCAAAGCCAAATTCCTTTACCTTTTCCAGCATCCCTTGTGCGCGTGCCAAAATGGGGGGCCTTGAAACAGGTTGGAGACATGCATTAGAGTGCCAAAATGTAGTAATTGCAAATGCCACGGTAGACATACATACAAAATGCAGAGGCATAAATGAGACACTAACAGAGGCACATGGGATTTTAACAAAACACCCCAATGAAACACGGTTTACATAAATGCAATGATTTAAGTATATGAACAAAACAAGTTTGATATTGAACTTTCGGATAAAATGCTTCAGTAGAGACGTGATCCCAGGGCATCGAATGATTGAGGGATATGTGCAAAAATGCAGAACATTAATTCGATAAAAGAGGGGTTTAGGGAACTTCAAAATAAATGAAATTAGTAATTGTAAACCAGTGTTGCAAGAACTCCCATCGCTTGTGCAAGAAATAGTGACTTGGAGAAATAGTTGTCAATCATCCAAGAATCACTACACATAGCAAATGAAAAGAATGAATCATTGAGAATTCAGGTTGAAGCCAAGGTGCAAAAATTAGATCTGATGACAATACAAAGACGAGTTTTTATTAAAGCTGCAAAATGCAATGCCTGATCTTGAGGTTCAGACAAAAAGTGAAGTAAACTACTTGAGAGAAAATAAGGAGCTATCCACAAAAATACCATTATTGGAAACAGAGCTGGGAATTGATATGAATGAAAAGGTGGAACTTAGCTCAAATGGGCATGCTTGAAAACATTGGCTTTATGTATACCACCCTTGTGATGTACAATGCAATACCAATGACATCCTTAGATGCTGGTGTTTCCTCTGCAAAACCACTATGCAAGATAATTCTATTGTGGATAGGCAAAGGAGAGAGTGGCCAATCCTTGCAAACGATTGAGAAGTGATCTTCATGTGACACACAAGGAGAACAATAAAGATCTGATGGTAATGGAAGAGCAGATGAAGAAGCATTTTGATAAGATTAGTAATGAATGCCAACAAGAAACGGAGAAAAATGGAGCAAGGAGGCATAAATGTGTTGATGAAGCTAAAAATTTAGGTAAAATTCAAGAAGAGCCTCATGAGAAGAACATAGACTCCAGAGACAACTTTAGGAAATATGATGAAAAGGTATGCAACTCTGTGGAAAAACCTAGAAGAAAAAGAAAATAGTCCTAAGCATGAGAAGATACATGAGACAATTGAATCAGTTTGAGGGTCATTTCCAAGCATCTAGGAGCTTTCCTAGCTGGATAAGGTCAAAGAATCAAATAATATTCATTCAACCATCATCGTGGAGTAGCATTTTGAGGACAAAATGCAAGGAGAGACACTTAGGAAAATAAGTTAGAAGTTAGATTATTGAAAGTTGGACATTTTTAGGAGTTTAGCAGTTTAGTAGAACAATAGAGTTTTCTGCATTTTAGGATAAGCTGAGTTGATTTGGAGATATTGGTTTTCATACACTGGTGAAGTTTGCTAGATTTGTAAGCATTGTTTATCTATTTTACCATAGTAGAAGCAATCAGGTTCAAACTTGCTTAAAGTTATACTCTGGAATGATATTTGTTTGGTTAACTATTCGATTTGAAGTTCTTAAAGGAATGAATGAAGTTTTATCTTTTATTAAGTTTGAGTTATGATAAATTATTTGAAATTTGTCGTTAATTTTTGCACTATGAATGAATGAATCTTTGTATTGATTGCAGGTTGATTTTTTCTGCAATTTAAGTTCAGGAAGTTCCTTGAAGAATAATAGGTCGAGTTAATCAGATGAATTAACATTCTTCTCTTTCTTGCATCCTTGATCTATCTTTTTATTTTCTTTATCATTCGGTTATATAGGTTTAGGTAGAAGTTCAATATTGCAACAACCAAGAAGCTCAATAACCAGCACGCCCCTTGAACATTACAACCTCATTGACCACTCAGCAAAACAACAACGTTGTGACCCAACACCCAAGACCTTGGAAGATGATCGATTTAGCAATCGTTTATCTTTTTTAGGAGAGGTAAGGTAATTACATCTTACCTGCATGTTGCTATGTCAATTTATCCATCAACACTACCAAAGTAAGAAGTCTTCAATGTGACAACTATTTCATGCTATTGATTGATGATTATTCTAGAATGACATGGGTTGCTTTTCTCAAAGAAAAATCAAAAGCTCTAGATAAGTTTAAAGCATTCAAATTTATGGTTGAGAATAAAATGGATATGAAAATCAAATGGTTCGGGTCTGATAGAGGTGGAGATTTCACCTCCAATGAGTTCAATATATTTTGTGAGAATCATGGAATAAAGAGGCATTTATCTGCCCCTAGGACTCCTCAACAAAATGGAGTGGTTGAAAGAAAGAGTAGGACTGTTCAAGAAGTTGCGAGGAAAATGATGAAAGAAGCAAATCTACCAAAATTCTATTGGAGAGAAGCAATTCATACTACATTTTACATACTTAATAGAGTGCAAACAAGAGAAAATAACACAAAGACTCCTTATGAGCTATGGTATGGAAGGATTCTTACTGTCAAATACTTTAGAGTGTTTGGAAGCAAATGCTATATCAGAAGAGATGAAGAAAACTTTGAAAAGTTTGATGCAAGATCTAATGAAGGTATCTTCCTTGGATATTCTACTAAAAATAAAGCTTACTGGTACTACAATAAGAGGCTAAGAAATATTGTTGAGAGTGCAAGTTCCAAGGTTGATGAAGACATACAAAAGAATTCAATGGTGATAGATGGATATGAATCAGATGAGTCTTCTTTCAGAGAAGAAGAAAAATCTAAGGAAAAATAAGTGCAGATTGAAGAGGAAGAAGCTCTAGAAAAGGTCCCTAAAACTCCTAAGTATGTGCAGAAGAATCATTATGAAGAAAAACTCATTGGTGATAGGAGCAAAGGTGTACTAACAAGAAGGAAAGATGTTGAAGAATAGTTAAATCTATGTTTACTTTCTAAAGTTTGAACCCAAAATAGTGATTGAAGCATGCAAGGATGAGTATTGGATCAAGGATATGGAAGAAGAACTAATGTAGATTGAGAAGAATCAAACTTGGGAACTTTTCCTAAGAAAAAAAAACAAGAATGTGATTGGAACTAAGTTGATATTCTAGAACAAACTAAATGAGAGTGGAGAAGTGGTAAGAAAAAAAGGAAGGCTTGTGTGTAAAGAATACTCACAAGTAAACGGAATAGACTTTGAGGAGACATTTGCTTTGGTGGCAAGAATGGAAGCTATTAGGATGCTTTTGACTTTTGCAACACATAAGGATTTCAAAGTTTATCAAATGGATGTGAAGTCTGCTTTCTTGAATGGAGAATTGGAAGAAGTATACATGAAGTGTGTTGATGACATGATTTTTGGAGGAAATGAAGCTATGTGAGAAATTTGTAGAAGAGATACAGAAAGAATTTGAAATGTCAATGTTTCGGGAGATGAATTTCTTCCTTGGGCTACAAATCAATCAAACAAATAAAGGTATTTTCATTTCCCAATCAAAGTATGTCAAGGAATTGTTGAAGAAGTTTGGAATGGAAGATTCTAAATTGGTATGTACCCTTATGTTTACTGGTTACAAGTTGAGCAAGAATGATGAATCTCCTAAGGTTGATCAAAGCAGGTATATATCAATGATTGGAGGACTGCTATATCTAACTACTACTAGACCAGATATCATGCATGCAGTCTGTCTTGTGGCTAGATTTCAAGAAGATTCTAGAGAGTCACATGTTGCAGCAATGAAGAGGATATTCAAATATTTAAAGGGCACTCTGAATCATGGCTTGTGGTACCCAAAGGATACTAACTTTACTTTGAGTGCTTACACAAATGTAGATTGGGTTGGTTGTGTAGATGACAAGAAAAGTACAAGTGGTGGTGCATTCGTTATTGGATGTAGATTGGTGTCATGGCTAAGCAAGAAATAAGATTCAATGTCTTTATCTACTACAGAGGCAGAATACATTGCAACAACATCTTGCTACACACAAGTGTTGTGGATAAGGAAAACATTGAAAGATATCAGAGTGGTATATGATGAACCAATTTATATCTTTTGTGATAATACGAGTGCTATCAATATATCAAAGAATCTGATAATGCATTCAAGGACAAAGCATATCTCAATTTGGTATCATTTTTTGAGAGAGAAGATGTTAGATAATGAAGTGAAGCTTGAATATGTGCCTACAAAGGATCAAGTTGATATATTTACTAAAGCTCTTCCTAAGGATAATTTTGAGTATCTTTGGGAGAAGTTGGGGGTTATTGCCCCTCCTCCTTTGAACTAGATGCATAAGGAGATGCATCAATCCAATGGATCTCAAGATTCATTATTTATTGTAGATTGATGTTGGTGGCTACCTCTCATGGGGAGTAGGTAGTGGCATTATTGGTTGTTGCAATTAGGATAAGTGAGTGTTAGCATTGTGAAGTGGCTGCTAATTGATGCAGTATGGTGTGTGCTCCTAAAGTGGAGTATGCAGAGCAGTAAAGGAAAGGAAGTTGCACAACAATACAAGGTTATTTGATATCAATGGGAGAGATGCAAATCTATTGCCCTTTTCTATTGATGTCAAAGAAGGATAATGAGTCATGTGAAAAATAGGGTGAGTTAGTTGTGTAAGGGGGAGAAAAGAGATAATGAGTTGGTATGGAGCAAAATATTAAGGATCAGAGTTGTTGTGTTTGTATTATGTTTGTTGTTGATAGTTTTTCACATAATGTGTTAACATTTAATGCAAAGGTGGAGATTGTTGCAAGTATGTGCAGTTGGTGTTGTCATGTATGTGGGTTGATGCAAGAAGTTAGGTCCACAAAAGCTCAAAAAATGGAAGTGTTTTTGTTGTTTTTCAAAATTTGTCACATTTGGACTAAAAATTTGAGGCACTTATACAATGAATCTTAAAAAAAATCAGTAATATGAAATTTTGAATTTTGAATCTAGTTTCCAAATATGTAATTTATTCAAATACCTAGATGATAGAAATTGAATTTTGATAGGAATGTATAAAAACCACTTTTTAAAAAAAAATTACCATACCATGCATGTGTACGGACACCACTTTTTGACCCAAATAAAAGTATTTTGTTAATTATTTTTGGGAAAAGATAGCTAACAACATGAAGATTGATGGGGATATTTTTTGTATTTTTTCCTGAATATTGTTTTTATTGAATTTTTATTGGCCTTAATTGTTGTTTTTAAAAATCGTGTACAGACAACATAATTGGACCTAAACTAAACATTTTTTGAATCTTTTTTTTCATTGTGTAGAAAATTGTCTAAAGATTGATTCCATATAATTTTTTTACAAAAAAATTAACCAAAAAATGTTATTAAAAAACAAAGAAGTCTGATATTCCAAGTTTATGGACTAGTTTGCTTAGAAATTAATTAAAAATAACAAATATAATTCAATATTTTAAAAAAATTATATATTTAAAAACTAGACATCGTGTTCTCTAATGGGTTTTAATTTCATAGATTGATTCAGAAAAAAAGTTCATCAACCATATTGCCAAAGTTGGACATTTCTTTTGAACCTGCCTTAGTTTTTTAGTTGCAAGTTAAAAGAAGGATCAGGTTGCCAAGTCTTTCTCGAGCTTAAAACTGAGGTAGCATGTGGGTTGGGGATTCAAAATTTTAAAAATGTGTACGCGTTACAAAACACATACACATTCTTTATTTGCTTGATTATTTAAAAATTTAAATACTTTTTAGAAACGTGTGTTCATTTTGAATTACAAAACGTGTGTGTGTTTTAAAACGCGTACGCATTTTAAAACACATATGTGTTTCTAAAATGTATTTAATTTTTTAAATAAATGACTAGTATGTGTTATATAACCTGTACACGTTTTTAATGCATACACGTTTTTTAGGCTAGGATACTGGAAGCATAATGCATACACATTTTTTTAATAACATGTACACATTTTTTGCGGGATTTTTTTTGGCCGAAAATTTTCCCTCTTCGTGAACCCAACTTCTTGATTTTACCCATGTAAACAAGTTTTGGTGTTGTCATTGGTGTCAATTGTATGAGCAAGATATTGTTGCAAAAGTGTGAGCAGTTGGTATTGAGTTGATGTTGTCTCTTATGATGCTTTGATTAGTTGCATTATGTTGTCATTAGTAAGCTACTAGTGTCAAACTCTAGTGTTGCTTTGATAAGCTTTTATCTATGGATGTATGGTTGAGTTTTTATGTTTCATTTGGCTTGATGGTGATGAGTAAGCGTTGAAGATGTTGAAATGTGTCTCTAGTGCTTGATTTCCAAGTGATTTTGAGAAAATTTGAATAAAACAAGGAAACAATGTGTTGTAGTAGTGTTTTGTGTTGTAGTGTAGCATTCTAGTTTCACTATGCATTTCTTCTATGTTGAAGATCTCCTTGTGTGGTTTGGACATGTTGATAAAAGGTGTTCAAATGTGTTGCATCCAAAATTTGGTATGTTGGATTGTTGTGTTAAAGAAGTTGTGTTCACCAATGTGTGAACTATGTATTGCAGAGGTGTCTGGGAGAAATGGTTTTGCTCCATATTTCTCCGTAGAGTGGTTTCAAGGCTTGCAGATCTAGAAGGGTGTTGATAGTGTTTGTATCTTTCTTCAGTTGAAGTTGTTTGTGGTTTGGTGCTTCAAAAGCGAATTTATTGAGTAACAGTGTCTTGAAAGATGTTTGAGTGTATTGGGTGTGTACATTCTTCAAGTGAGTTTTTGCGAAGGAATTTGTTCAATTCTAGGGTGTTTGTGGAATATTCTAGATCATGTTCAAGTGTGGTGTGTGGTCCACAAGTCATCTTTAGATTTTAGGAAGCATGTACTTAAATGTTAATGGTGTTAACACAGGTTTGGTCGACCTTCGGTGTTTACACTAATTGTAGAGTTGCTTTGGTGTTTGTGGAAGCGTGCTCTAGAATGTATGAGAGGATTTAGTTCCAAGTTAATGTGTGTTATGGTCCACCTTCATTCCTTTCCATTGCGGTAAATTTTTGGTGTTGACCTAATTTGAATTTGCATGGTTGAGGTGCATATCCAACCTTGGAGAATGTTTTCAAGGTTGAAGATGGAATAAATATGTGTTGAGTTGTTGAGGGATGACAAGATAGATGTGTGTGATGTGAATTATTTGAATTGAAGAGTTGTAAGGTGTGAATTTGTGAAGTGCAATGTGATCTTTCATGTGTTAGATTAATGGATGCAGTGAAAAAAAAGGTGTCTACAATATTCAACAAGACTGTGAAGGTGTTGGTGATGCAGTGGTGGACTTTTTTGTTGCATTGAGATGGATTTCTCATTGTAACATTCTTCTCTATATCCTTTTCTATTTTGGCAGTGAGCCCTTCTTTCTTCTGGGCAATGAGCCCTCCGACAGTGAGCCCTTTGTAATCAATGTTGATATTACTTTATATTGTGAGCTAATCCTTGTGAGCTAATCCTCACCATGGTTTTTCCCTTCTTGAGTTTTTCACATAAATCTGGTGTTTCTTTGTGCATGGTGTTGATTTGGTTTTATTTTTGTTATCTGATTTCATGATAAATCATTCTAATAGATTAAGGGTTAATTGAATTAATGTGGATTTGAATTTTTGTGTGGGTTTGAAGTTTTACAGTACAACTAATTCATCCCCCCTCTTAGTTGTCTTGTGCATTCAACAAAATGAAACATACGTTTTGAGTTAATTATTTTAATTTTGTTGTTATAACTAATTGTGTGTAACGAGTTGTGTAAAAGGTGGCCCTTAATTATGTTCACTTTCCTTGGTTGCATTACTAAATACCATACATTTCATTTTCACAATATTTTTATTAACTTTTGAGTGTATTTTTGTTTACTCATGCAAATTGCAATTATGTTATGAATTCATGTTTTATAAGGAATTTTACATGATTTTTTTCATTATGGATATTTTGAACTATAAACCTTGTTTTCTATTAGGCTTATCGATATTTTTTTCTTTTTTTGTTGAGTGATTTTTTTTATTACGAGGTAAAAATAGGTTTTGAAAGGACATAAAAAATTGTACAAAGATAAGACTAACACAAAAGCCAAACAATAGCATAGTTGCAACCAAGCTACCCACAATAATAGCTACCCCACAAAAACAACCAAAGGATTTAAAATTTACACAATGCTTGACCCTTGACAGTCTACACACCCATTGAATGGGTATTAGGAATAAAGACATGTTTAGGAAGACCTCTCTTCCTTCTTTAGACAATTGTCGAAGACAAAACATTATCCAAATCCTCAAATTGAGGGAAAATGGGAGGAAAATCATCTACCATCGCCTCAACCTAATCCACCTCATGCAAAGAGGGAGAACATCCAATTGAAGAGGCCAAATTTTTCACACAATTTTAATGCAAAGTCGTAAAAAGGGTTCCACCATCACACGCCCCAATATTTTTGAGCTCAAAAGGATTAACCAAAATTGGGCCACAAAAAGACTTTCCAATAGGAAACAAAGAAAGTAGTGAATCAACATCAACCACAAAGGTATCCACCACATGAACAAGGCCCATCAAGGACCCATCAAGATCTAGGGAAGCCTCACGTGATCCAAACTCCTCAATCAAATAAATCATCAAAATTCAAGTGTTCTTGAAGGTCATTATACCACCAAGTCTTTGAACCCACCATCCTATGGCGAGAGTAAGGACAATAATTTGAAAGGTGAAAGGGAAAAGCATCATCTACATTGCAAGAGAAGACCCTCATAATCAAGTTATTGATTCCAAGGCCTACCTTCCACCATAAGGACAATATTCCAAGGAAGAGCCTTGAAAATGTCCATGTCAAGCAAAATATGAGCATAGGTAGTGTGGCCAAATTTTTAAGAAGATAAATCAATCCTTAAAAAATGACCAATCACATTATTAATATCTTCAAGGTAAGAGATTCCCCAAAAATGAAGAAAGGGATTAGGTAATCTAACCCAAACTAACATGATATTGAGGGGTCGAATAAGAGGGTTGAATGAAGGGAATCATGGCTTGAATGAGAGGGAATGTTGAACCCACATCCATAACCTACCATCCAACACCATCTCCCTATCCTCATCAGATTGAAAAGTTATAAAATAGAAACTCCTCACACAAGGAAAGGGATTGACTATATTTTCCATGAGAGGCCTCCAAGATTCCAATACCCACTTATGCAAGCGAAGAAGAGAGGGTCATAAGTAACTGAATTTGTGAATTAAACTAGTACTAGGAAACAAATTATGAATCACATCCTATCCACAAATAAGGATAAGGGAAGATTATAAACAAGACGGTACTTTTTATTACATGCATGATCATAATTCCCACCAAGACTGAATGAGAGCCCCAACCCAACCATGGCTACATATGACAAGGAATCTCGATCCAACTTGAACTCCATAAACCCAAGCACCATCATGCCACCATCATGCCACCACCAATGCCAAGGGGATCACCACAACAAGCAATTTAATAGAATCCATGCTAGGAACCACATAATGGCTCAATGAACAAGAGACACTCACGTTCGAGATATCAAGAGCAGCCCTTGAAGGAACACGGATGCTAGGGGTAACAATATTGCCATCTCGAACTAAAGAGATCCTATAAACACTGAAAGTTGCAAGGAGTGATAGGAACATGACATTTCAATTTAGAGCTACAATTCCAAAAGTGGGTAAGAGCGAAGCCATCATTAATCTTTGTCAATGTGTATGTTAACCATTAACAACTATTAAATGGTTATTATTGGATATTGTTTAAAATTTTGTTTGTACTTTTTTTCCATGGGTTAATAGTGAAGAAAAATAATAGAAATACAAATTGATTATCATTTTAGAAAGATATAAAAAAATTGACAATATTTTGAAAGGTAACTTAGAGGAAGTAGAGCTATGATAATAATACAATTATGATGGATTATGAACATTTGGAGAAGAAAACTAACAATGATGAAAAATTAGAATCACTTTTAATAGGATTAAAGGTGGAACATGTTGAATTTGAGAAGAATAGAGATAAGAGGAGACTCCAAAATGGTGGTGTAAGTTTTTCAAAAGAAATATTGTCCTAACTAGAAAATAAGAGAATTCCTAAGAGATATTGATATGGATAGATAAATTTTAGCAAATGTCTTTAATGCATTGTCATAAAAAACAAAAGCATACTACTTAGTGTTACCACAGTTTTGTCACCCCGCTTTTAAATCATGGCCACCCATGTAGATTTTTGTCTAAGTTAAAAAAGGTCGCTCTTTCCTATAGTTTTCAAAACCTTGTCGGCCCCACCTAGGTTGTCGCAACCTTGTTTCCACCTGATGTGTTAAAAAATTTAAGCCTAAGGTTTACCTACGTAGTTGGTCCTTTGAAAGTGATTAAAACTAATTCAAGGCCCGAATCATTTCCCATAACCTTGGCAACTTCCAAAAAAGAAAAAGATGAATTTAAAAATATTTTAAAGATTTGGATAGGTTTCAAAACCTCTATCAGCCCCCGACGAAGTTATCGAAACCATACTTTCTTATGATGACAAGCAAGTTATAACATCCTTGTTCTGAAAAGCAATACAATGAATACTACATCAAGAAGGTGACATTTTAGAACCATACAATAGTTTCAAAATCTTTTTTAGTCTTTGAAAGGGTTGTCAAAACTACTCAATTTGTCAAAAATTTGTACTAGTCATTCTCTTTCAAATATTGAAAAGGTGGTTAAAGAAAAAGGAAAGACTAGAAAGCACACACACACCAAATGGGGTGCCATTAATGGCTATCCACCATTCCCTAGCATTAATTGTGGGTGATTTATAAAAAAATTGAGTTATTTGAAGTACTCATTTTTACAAGCACTTGGAGGAGAGTTCTATGTGAGGCAAAAGAGGAAAAATTGCGAAGTAGCATAGCTGATTATTTTCAAATCCAAGGACACAATTTGAAGGTACATTTCTCTCTTGTTGGGCTGCAATTTACTAGAAATAGTCCAATTCTACCCTAGTTGAGGAGAATTGTACTCCCACAAGTATTTTCCTTGTTCTTATCTGTGAATTAGAAATATATCCTAGGTTTTTCTCCACCATGAAATACAAGTACCAAGGTTATGAAAACTTGTTTGGTTTAACCATCACCATGCCAAAAATTGGGGATACAAAGTTAGGGCATGAGAATTTAAATAAATTTTAGGAAAGAGTTGGAAAGGATGACCGATCACCCATAACCCAAAAGTTAATTGAAAGCGGATTGTTGTAAGCCGTGGTATTTCTAGTGGCTATCTAGTGCCCCGACCTGGTGTTAGAATTTATAAATCATTATAACCATCAAACAAGAGAGATGAGGACAAATGACAACCGACTAGTGGTGAAGATTCAAAGAGATACTTTTGCTTCTTGTTTAAAAATTCCAAAATAGGAAGTATACGTTGATTTTAATTTTTCCTCTCCTACTATACATTTTCAAAGAAGAAAGGGAAGTATAGGAATGTCATTGCTAAAAAATGGTTTTCCACACCAAAGTAAGGAAAATCCCAACTGCCTAAAAGCATGCACAAGAACTACTTTGTTGAGAAAATTTCTGACATAATTGTGCTCCTACATAGATTGAAAGGGAATGAGATGGAATGTGATTTTGAAGAGTGGATGTAAATCTACTTGCAAATCATTATTAAGGGTGAGCAATTCTTGGAATGAGCGTAGCTGATCAGTGACCAAATACATTTGATGATCATCAATTTCTCGACTAACAAAGTTTTCTATATGTCTTCCTGATTGTTTTACGCCATTTCTTGTACTAGGCCTTGGCCTTGAATAAGGCCAAATGCAGTTCAACCTCAAGATATTTATATTTTTTATTACTATGACAAGCTACATTTAGGAAACAGTTATCATCATTTTAGGAGAGTAAATGATACATTTACTATGAGGATGGTTCAGGAAATTCAAGGAGACATTGGTTTAAGGATCTCTCTTGAGGCCATATAGTTCATTGACACCTATGGGAGTCATTTTATAAAATTCTAGAGATTTTCATATATTAGAATTTGAGGATTTGATGGTCTCCCACTCAAGCTCCCAAAATATGGAAAAGATAAATTTGTCTTGATAGAGGTATGTAGACAAGTGGAAAAAGTGAACAAAAGATGCCAAGAAAGGAATAAAGTTAGTGTATAGTTCCCTATTGGTCTCGGCTAGTTTTCTTGCAACTACATGTTAGATGCCCTTGATATTGAGAGGGATCTTTTTAGGTACACATTGCATTTTTATGATAGAAGGTTTCCTTTTGACGGTAAGAAATTTGTAAAGAATACTCTACAACTAGGTCTCAATTTCAATCACATTCCACACTTAGAAGACTACTGTGCTGACTGCTCTGATGAGTATGAAGTATGAAGGAGAAGCTGGATAAGGTTAACTCTAAGGAAAATTGCTACATTCAATTTAGATTGGATATCCAAAATATAGAGGATGATGAATATGATTTATTGGACCCAATCTTTGTTAACCATATTCAAACTCAGCCTATTGTATCTATGGATTGAAGCATCAAATAAATTTAAACTATTAAACAAAATACCATAGTAGTCTTGAAGAGGACAAAAGAATGGGTGGCAAAGAAGAATGTGAAAAAACAAGCCCCTCCTCCAAGATCACAAAATACTCATCCTCAAGAAGAGAGCAACCAAAGGCTTTCTTCCTCACATATGTAAACCTCCTCTATGCAATAGAGGTCATCCAAATTACAAGGTGGTGGTGATGGTGAGCCTCCAAAGTAAAACTTTCCAGAAAGGACCTATGGATAAGATGCTCTAGAGCCCCTACAATAGAACAAAGAAAAGCAAAAAGTTGAAAAAGAAGAAGAGATGGTCAATGTTTCCACTTCCCACTCTTAGGAAAGTGCCTCTTCTCCTAAATCTTCTCCTCCTAGACACACACACACTTCTCCTAGGGTAGGTTCTACTCCCCCTTCTTCCCCTTAAAATAGGCTATCAACTCCTCCTCCTTTGAGAAGGGTTTTTCAATTTAGTTCTCCTAGCTCTAGGTCACCAACAACACCCACTACTACTTCCTGGCTTAAACAAACCTTATCCAAGAAAAGAAAAAATTTCCAACTGAACCTCCCAAAAATGGATCTTGTTGGTCAGTTGTTTCAAAGGAGCTCAAAGCCCAAGAAGTTGAAAACTAAATCTAGGCTACTTGAAGATGATAACACCAAGCATATATGTGTAGAAGTAGCCCACCCCTCCGTACAAAAAGAAGCAAGCCAAGCTACTACCAGTGATTTCAATATCACTAGAGTGAACTTGGGCCCTTCCACAAGGGATGGAGATGTGCACAACTTCTAGGTGACAACAAGAAGGTTGGTGGAGAGGATAGCCAAAGATAAGAAAAGAAAAGATGAACTGAAGAATCAAGTGAAACTTATGATTGGATGTTTCAGATCTATATTTGATGTTATTCCACATCCAATTTCCCAAGCAAAAGCTTCTTTTGATCTGACATCATCAATGGGTAAAGAAGTAATGGATAAAATTTAGAGCTATAAAGCCTCAGGGAGTTCTATAAAGGAGTGCACTACTGATATTGTAAACAAAGGAAACCAATTCATTACTAATATGAAAAAGGTTTGTAAGGATATGGATGTCTTGAAAGTTGAAGTGGATAAAGATATCACCTCAGCAAAGCATGAGGAGACTATGTGGACAAACACTATAGGTGACTTCAAAGGGATGGTATAATTAGGCCCTGAGAGGTTACTTAATGATAAAATTCTCCCAAATATTGTAGATAATTGATGTGCTATGAGCTAACTGAATGCGGTAATATTAAGGATGAAATTCAAAAGAACATCTTGGGAATCTGCCTGCACCTTAGGAATGAAATTAACAATGAAGATGTAAGTGAAGAATCATTAAAGGGTAAATTTAAGAGGGTGATTAATAATTTCTATGACAAGCGGCAACTCAATACTGAGAGTCTAAGGAAACTCAATAGTCTCAATTTGGCTCTATTCCAATTTGTCGGACTTGCTATAATCTATGCAAGAAAACTTGAAGCGAGTAAAGCAAACAAAGATCTCTAGAATCTCAGAGCTAAAAATGTCATCATCCCTCAACATGAAGAGATGCCACCTGCCGTAAAATCTTACTATGCCTACCAAGCGAGAAATTCCACATTGACGTCCTAGTCAACCAAAGGAGTGGCAAACGAAGTGCCACCCCAGTGATAATTTATTTGCTTTCATTATCCTTATGAACTTTATGTTATGAATTAAAAAATACTCTCTTTAAATTGGGCAGTTATTTCAAAGAAGTAGTTATACCCACTCAATACTTATGTAATTAAGATGAACTCGAAACTCTCTTAGCTATTGACTACAATTTTGATATAGCATAAACAGAACTGAAATGCTTTTATGTTTGTGTATGTTTTAGAATGTCATTTTCAATGAAAGGATTATTTATTTGAATCTATGTGTTTGGATAATTCTTGTAGCTATATCATTTCTATGTGAATGAATAATAATTTCATTTAAGTGATTGATTTCAATTCTGGTGTTATATTGAATTGTTTGTTTATTTTATTCATATGGGATGTTATGTTGGCCTCTATACCAATATTCATACTTATTCTTATATTCATCACATTCAATACTCGAAATCTTTTTAGTGTTGAAGAATCTTGCCTTTACTGCTTTTTGGTAAAAAGCATAATTCATTTTAAATTCTTAGTTTTAAGATTTTATTGAAAATCTAAGAGGGAGTTGTACCTCTCAAAAATTCAGAGAGTAATTTTTTCCCATAAAAATAATTAACTCAATTGTTGGGAATTTATCGTATCTATTTTGGGAAGAGAGTTAAGATCATACAATAAATTTAAAGGTGTAAATCCATTAGCCAACATATTTTTGGCAACTCCATTGGGCATAATGAATAAAGATAATTTTGAATAGGTCTTATTCATGTATTCTTGCCTTGTATAGTAATTTCAAAGTAACCCTGGATTCGAGAAGGTATATGAGAGGAGAAATGAGGAAAGGTGTTATTGACCTAGTCTTTGAAGCCTTACAAGAAGGTAACTTTTCTATTTTTTAACTTCCAAATAGAAGGGTTATATGTAGGAGTAGACCTTCCTCACCAACCAAACAAACTTATTGTTCCTCCACTTGTCAAGCCCTTATATTGCACGATACTATAGTCCCTTTAGTGTTTATTTTATGTTCCATAGGGGGAGTCGTAGGTCCTCTAGACCTTGGTTTCTGGTTACATGAGTTACCTAAAGGTTCTCAAAAGAATATTCCAAAATTTAAAGGTGGTGGGAAAGTTTCCACTAATGAGCATATAAATTATTTCTTCGTTGCATATGTGGTGCTTGGGGTATAGCATGAAGATGTGGTAGTTAGGTTGTTTGTGGAGTCACTCACTGAGGCCATTACATAATGGTTTTATCACCTCCCTAACACCTTCATTAATAATTGGGATTCCATGAGAACTCAGTTTGAAAATAGATTTAAAAGTGTGGAAGATGAACATACATTGCTTGCATAGTTAACCCACCTCAAGAAAGAAGAACATGAACCAATGAGAGAATTTGTGGCTAAGTTTAACAAACTGGTAAATAAGATTAATGATGCAAGATACCTACACCGAAGAATCATAAGTGATTTTTTATTAATGCACAACCTCTAGAGATCAATTTCCATATAAGGAAGAGAGTGGCTAATTTAGATGCAGTGCAAACTATGGCAATTGAACTAGAAGATAACTTGATCACAACGGGTAAATGGAAAAGAGAGCTACATTCAAGTAATACATATCCCCCACTTCATCAGACCCAATGATTCAAAGACTAGCTAATGATATAACTACCTTGAAAAGGTAGATTCCTAAAGGTTTCCATCCATGACAAGACATACGAAGAAAAGGGAATCTATAGTCAAATAACAAAACCTTACCTCTTCCTCCTACCCAACAAAGGTTAGCAATTGAAGAACCTCCAAGAGAGGGTAAGAAAAACATATGCACTTTTCACTTGACTACAAATCATGATGGGAAAGATTTTCCAAAGAGGAATAGATTCATGTAGATGACAACAATAAAAGAGGTCATTAAGGAAATCATTGATGAAGAGGATGTTTCAAATTAGTGTGGCAACTCTACTATTGGATTTCTTGAATATGAACCTGATGATGAAAGAGGTAGAGATATCTACACTACCTTGGATTATTTTGTGTGTGCAACATTAACTTGAAGCCAGAAAATGTAAGTCATAAAGGTACATAAACTACTCCCATATTTTTATTATGCAAATATAGTGCTTCATTTTTGCCTCTTCTCAAAGATCTCAAAAAACATCAAAAAGTACTCACAAAGTTTTTGATTCTCTATTAATAGAAAAATATGGTGATTCTTTTGATATAATAGCTTTCTGCAAAAACTCAAAAATACAGATTTCATAGGTAGAATATTTGAAAATGAATCCTAAAGAATTGGACAGATTAGTGAAGTTTGTGAAATCCAAAGGTTCTAAGTCTCATTTGGCTTTAGATCATTAGATTTTCAATGTTGAAGATCCCTCATCCAGTTTTTCCTCAAACAATAAGTCTCACATCCAATGATCTAGGAGGAAAACCTAATCCTTTCTATGTGTCTTTATTCATCAATGGAAATAGGTTGAGCAATTGTATTATTGACTTTGTGCTTCTAACAACATTATGCCTACTAAAGTGGCTCATGCCCTAGTATTAACCTTCACAAAAAAAAATTGGGAAGTGTTATTCCATGGAGTCCAAACAAGTTCCCCTAATAGCACAAATAAAATATGCTCAAGTTTCTCTTACAGCTCATCTCAGTAAAATACTCAAGCTAACAATTCTAGTGGTTGATATCCTTGCTAGTTATGGTATACTTTTGAGTAGAATTTTATGTAAGGACTTGAGGGGGAAATTCAAATGGATTGGTCGCATGCCTCTATTCCTGTAGGAAATCAGAAGATATGTTTGAATCTAGAACCGAAGGCCAAATTCACAATTCTCAAGTTAGAGGACCCTAGATCATAAATTTTTTTTGAATAAATAGAATTTGGGAATGATATGTTCTTCTCTAAACCAAATAAAGATGTAGAATTCATTGGTCCAGATATAGCTTCCAAACTTTGGACGCTAGAGTTCGATGGTAGTTGTTCCAACTAGGGGTCGGGCATAGGTGTGGTTCTAATTTCCTCTACTAGTGAGACATTTCCCTTTTCATACAAGTTAGAGTTTGGTAATAGTAACAACGCCGCAAAATATGAAGCTTTGTTGTTAGGATTCTCTGTAGCAAGGGAGAAAAGAATTAAAATGTTGAGAGCTTTGGGTGATGTTGAGTTGATAGTCAAGCAGGTGTGTAAGGTTTTTACAATAAAAAAATGAAAGGTTGAGGCATTACCAAAATAAGTTGTGGGATGGTATTAAGCATTTTGATGCATTATCCATTGAGGCCATACCTAGATAATTTAATTCTAAGGTTGATTCATTGATTATATTTGCTTTTCTATTGCTACCCCATCTGAATTTCAAAGAGAACTCATATGAAATGATTTATAGACCAAGCATTCCTGACAATTTCAATCACTAGTAGGTGTTTGAAAATGACAAACAAATTGAGGCTTTCTTAGAAAATGAAAAAATGTTTGCCCATTCATTCTTTGAATGTAGCATTGATGAATGTAAGGAGTTTTTCCTAGATGATGTGCAAGATATTGAGGATGGGATTGTCCAATTGAAGGGTAGAAAAATTCACAAAAGGTCTAGTGTCTTTGGAAGACTTTTTTATCACCATGATAGGGTGATAAAAATAAAATGATAGAATCTTCCAATAGCTCAGGAGAATATGAAGCAGTGAACATTGGAAGTACTAAATTTCCCAAACTAGTGTACATAGGGAAGTGTTGCACACCTGAAGAAAAAGAGATTAATTGCACTATTGATCAAATATAAGGAAGTAATTGCATGGTATTATGATGACTTAAATAATTTCATGGATGGGAAGCTCCAACATCACATATCACTCAAAGAAGGTATGGCCCCCTTTAGGGAGAAACAAAGGACATATAATCCCAAAGTAGTTGATGCCATCTTTAGAGAAGTTGATAAAATGTTGAAGGCTAGGATCATATATCGTATTCACCACTCAAATTGGATTGCCAACATAGTCCCATTTCAAAATAAGAATGGGAAATTATAATTTGTGTGGATCTCAAGAATCTTAATCAAGCATCTTTGAAAGACAACTATTTTCTACCTATGATGGATCATATTCTTCAAACAGTAGCAAGATCACAGATGATGTCAATGCTTGGTGGATTTTTAGGATATAACCATATCAATGTTGCTAAGGATGATCAATATAAGACCATATTCACCACTCCTTGGGGAAATTTTGATTATAACCACATGCCTTTTGAGTTGGTTAATTTTGGTGCCACTTTTTAAATAGCTATGAATATCTCCTTTGATGATCTCAAGAATAAGACAATTATTATTTACATAGATCACTTGACTATGTTTTCCAAGAAGAAGGAGAATCATTTCATAGATTTGGAAAGAATTTTGCAAAGGTGTAAAGAACATGGTATCTCCTTGGACCCTAAGAAGTCAATTTTTGGGGTTATTGAAGGGAAGCTTTTGGGGAATATTGTGTCAAAGAAGGGTATTAGGATTGATCCTGAAAGGGTTAAAGCCATCTTGCAATTAATTTTTCCTTCTAACGGAACATGGGTTGAATATTTCTTTGGACAATTCAACTTCCTGAGAAACTTTGTACCAAAATTATGTAAGATCATTAAACACATCATAGATACGATGAAGGAGAAGCAAGGTATCAAGTGGAATGAATCTAGGAAACAAGCCTTCAAAGATATTAAAGAGGTAATTTCTCAAGTGTCAGTGTCGGTGTACCCAAATTTTAATAAATATCTCATGATCTATTGTTATGCATCCAAGCACATAATGTCAGCTATCCTTTTGTGAACCAATTATTAAGGTATCCAAGAACCTATTTATTTTATGAGTGTCCCCTTAAAGAAGCATGAATTGAATTACTCTCAGATTGAGAAACATTCCTTTGTGGTGGTGAAAGTAGTCAAGCAGTTTCAATTTTAAATCATGCATTCTCATTTTGTAGTTTATGTACTTGACCCTTCAGGGTAAGTGCATGGATCTGTGACATAATTTTGGCTCTTAAGATGCCACTTTCTATTTTGAAATCAACAAAATCTGATTTCCATGAGAAAATGATGATAGTTACGCTCAAAATTTCAAGATGCAGCAAGAACAAAAGTTGAAGTGCTCCAAGTCTAGTTTCTAAGCTACTATTTTTTTTTTGAAATTAAAGAAGATTAAGGGTCTCAAAAAGGGGGGGCAAAACAGGTCTTATTTTAATAAAAAAAAATAGCATAGCGCCTAAGGGCTCCCCCCTTTTTGATTAATTTTTTTTAGAATTTCAAAAATCCCAATGGTGATAAATTAGCTAATACCATGTAGTTTATCCTCATTCTTTCGGATAATTTTTTTAATGAGTATATAATATTTTATGAATTTTCAAAGTGGACACATCCTGAAAAGCTAAAATTTGAGTGTGCTCCCCCCTAAATTTTTTGAAAACTAATTGAAAATTGATTTTTTTTCATCATGTGTAGAATGGAGTCTAGTTTCAAAAAATGTAATTTGTTTCACGTTTCGATGAACGAGAAAAAATCTATCCTAAAACTAGCACATGTTGGTTTTTGACCAAAAACAGAGGCAATTACAATAGGAGCCATGGATCAAAACCTTAACTAAATCAAAATGAATAAAGAATTATATATTTAGATAGTTAAGAGAGAGGTTAACGCTATCACAGTTTTTTATATACTTGCATTGAAAGACGTGCAAATGAGACAAGGAGCACGGACAAAAATATGAGGAAATTTGGCAAATCCTATCAATTAACACATCTAAAGTAGGTCATTTGGCGCTTGCTAAATGACCTACTTTGAACAAAACCTGAATTTTCCCTCTTTGGTCGACAACTTTGATAATGCTTAGAGTGCACAGTTTATGATCGTAGATGGATAGTTGAGGTTTTACCTTTCATACGCTCTCTAACTCGTTACCCTAATTGGATAACTCTTTATCCCTCTGAAGTCTCTCTCTCTCAAGTCTCAATCCCTCCCACGTGACCTAGACTACTCTCTCTTAGTCCAATCCCCTCTCTCAGGTCTCTTTCCCTCCCACCTAAGTACCTAAATAAATCTATCTCACTCCAACCCCCTTTCTCACTCTCTCTCTCTCCCCCCCTTTGGTCTTTTTGTCTCTCTCACTCCATCTCCCTCTCTTAGGTTGTTATCTTTCTCTCTTTGTCTCTCTCTCTCAAGTCTCTCCCTCCTACCCCCTCTCCCTCTCTTAGGTCTCTCACTCACTCCCTCTATCTCTCTCCCATTCCCTCTCTCACTCACTCTATCTCTCCCTCTCTCTCTCTCTCACTCTCTCTCAAGTATCTCCACCCCCCTCTCTCTCTCACACACACACACTACCTATCTCTCTCCCACTCCCTCTCTCTCACTCCCTCTATCTCTCTTCCACTCTCTCCCACTCTGTCTCTCTCCCTCTCTCTCAAAATTCTCCCTCCCACCCCCTCTCCCTCTCTCTCTCAAGTATATTTGTCCTACCCCCTCTCCCTCTCTCTCTTTGTCAAGTCTCCCCCTCCTACCCCCTCTCCCTCTCATAGTCACTCCCTCTATCTCTCTTCCACTCTCTCCCTCTTTCACTCCCTCTATCTCTCTCCCTCCCACCACCTCTCCCTCTCTCTCTCAAGTCACTCTCTCCCACTCTCTCTCCCTCTCCCTCCCACCCCCTCTCCCTAAAGTCTCTCCCTCTGTCAGGTCTCTCTTTGTCTCTCTCACTCACTCCCTCTATCTCTCTCCCACATCCTCTCTCTCTCTCTCCCTCTCTCCCACTCTCTCAGGTATCTCCCTCCCACCCCTCCCACTCTCTCTCTCCCTCTCTCAGGTAACTCCCCCCACCCCCTCTCTTTCTCTATCTCTCTCACTCCCTCCATCTCTCTCCAATCCCTCTATACCAAGCACTAACTCTCCCTCCCACCCCCTCTCCATCTCTCAAGTCTCTCTCTCTCACTCCTTGTATCTCTCCCATCCCTCTATCTCCCACTCCCTCTCTCTCCTACTCTCTTAGGTCTCACCTTCCCACCCCCTCTCTCCCACTTTTTCTCCCTCTCCTTCTCTCCCAAGTGTCTCCCTCCCACCCTCTCTCCCTCCTACCCCCCATCTCTCTCTCTCTCTCACTCACTCACTTTGTCTCTCTCCCTCTCTCTTGGGTATCTCCCTCCCACCCCCTCTCCCTCTCTCTCTCAAGTATCTTTGTCCTACCCCCTCTCCCTCTCTCTCTTTTTCAAGTCTCTCCCTCCTACCCCCTCTCCTATTGAGGGTTGAGGGTTGAGGGTTGAGGATTTAGAGTTTAAGGGTTGAGGGTTGAGGGATTAGCATAAAGAGTTTAGTTGGGTTTAAAAGGGTTTAAGGGTTGAGGGTTGAGGGTATTGGGTTTAAGGGTAGAGAGTAGATACTTTAAGGGTTTAGGGTTTAACCTGGTTAAGGGTTGAGGGTTGAGGGTTTAAGGGTTTAAGGGTTGAGGGTTGAGGATAGAGGGTTTAGGGTTTATAGTTTAAGGGTAGAGGGTTTAAGGGTTTAGGGTTTAGCCTAGTTAAGGGTAGAGGGTTGAGGGTTTAGGGTTTAGGGATCATGATTTAAGGTTTAAGGGTAGATGGTGTAGGGTTGAGAGAGAGAGGGTAGAGGGTTAAGGGTAGAGGGTAGAGGGTTTAGGGGTTTAGGGTTTAGGTTTCAATGGTTGAGGTCTCTCTCTCTCTCTCTCTCTCTCTCTCTCTCTCTCTCTCTCTCTCTCTCTCTCTCTCTCTCTCTCCCACCCCCTCTACCTCTCTCACTCTCTCAAGTATTTTCATCCTACCCCCTCTCCCTCTCTCTCTTTGTCAAGTCTCCCCCTCCTACCCCCTCTCCCTCTCACAGTCACTCCCTCTATCTCTCTTACACTCCCTCTATCTCTCTCCCTCTCCCTCTCCCTCTCTCTCAAGTAGATCTCCCTCCCACCACCTCTCCCTCTCTCACTCAAGTCCCTCTCTCATGCCCTCTATCTCTCTCCCACTCTCTCTCCCACTCTCTCTCCCTCTCCCTCTCTCTCTCAAGTCCCTCTCTCATGCCATCTATCTCTCTCCCACTCTCTCTCCCACTCTCTCTCCCTCTCCCTCTCTCTCTCAAGTCCCTCTCTCTCTCATCCCTCCATCTCCCACTCCTCTCTTGATTCTCCCTCCCTCTCTCCCCCTGTCTTAGGTAGGAGGGAGAAACTTGAGAGAGAGTGAGAGGGAGTGAGAGAGAAAGAGGGTTGAGGGCTTAGGGTTGAGTGTTCAGTGTTGAGTGTTTAAGGGTTGAGAGATTAGGTTTGAGGGTAGAGGGTATTGGGTTGAGGGTAGAGGGTACGATGGTTTAGCGTTTGAGGGTTGAGTGTTTAAGGGTTTAAGGGTTGAGGGTATAGGGTTGGGGGATTATGGTAGAGAGGGAGGAATGGATGGAGGGAGAGATGCAAGGAGAAGTGGGATAGAGAGAAGGAGATAAGAGGAGGGAGGAACAGAGATAGATGAGGGTTGGTGATCCAATGTTTAGGTTAGAGGGTTGATAATTGAGGGCATAGGGTTGAGGGTAGACAGTTTAAGGGGTTAGGGTTTAAGGTTTTAGGGTTTAGGGTATAGGATTTACATTTTAAGGGTAGAGGGTTTAAGGGTTTAAGGTTTAACTTGGTTAAGGGTAGAGGGTTGAGGTTTGAGGGTTTTAGGGTTTAAGGGTTGAGGGTTGAGGGTAGAGGGTAGAGGGTTTAGGGTTTAGGGTTTAGGGATTAAGGATTAAGGGTAGAGGGTTTAGGGTTTAGGGATTATGATTTATGATTTAAGGGTAGATGGTGTAGGGTTGAGTGAGAGGGGGGGGGTTGAGGGTAGAAGGTAGAGGGTAGAGGGTTTAGGGGTTTAGGGTTTAGGATTTAAGGGCTTAAGGGTTAATGGTATAGGGTTTACAATTTAAGGGTTCCACTCCCTCTCTCAGGTCTTCCCCCCCACCATAACTGAATAAATCTCTCCCTCTCAATTCTCTCTCTCTCGGATCTCACTCCCTCCCATGCTACCTATACTGATCTGTGTCACTCCAATGCCCTCTCTCACAGTCCCTCTATGTCAGGTTTCAATTACCTCCCACCCTACCTAGACAAATATATTTCACTCCAACCCCCTCTCCCACACTCCCTCTCTCTCTCTCACCCTTTGGTCTTTTTGTATCTCTCAGGTCTCATCCCTCCCAACCCCTCTCTCGTTGTCAGGTATTTTCCCCCACTATAACTGGATAACTCTTTATCCCTCTCAAGTCTTAGTCGCTACCACACTACCTAGACTAATCTCTCTCACTCCTATCACCTCGCTCTCTATCTCAAGTGTCACTCCCTTTGTCTCTATGGA
Organism: Sequoiadendron giganteum; assembly: GCA_007115665.2. Taxonomy (NCBI): domain Eukaryota; kingdom Viridiplantae; phylum Streptophyta; class Pinopsida; order Cupressales; family Cupressaceae; genus Sequoiadendron; species Sequoiadendron giganteum. Next base: position 362,218,229 of record CM021106.1, on the reverse strand, counting down.
AGGTGAAGATTTCAAAACAACACATTTGGCGTGTGCCAAATTTGGCACTCTCCAAATTTGGTGAGCATCAAATGTGTTTTACCTTGAAACGGTAAAATAGGGGTTGACCCCGTGATTCAGGCCCATATGCTTCTGTATTTGTCTATTTCAGTGCTTTATCCAATTCAGAAACACCTTTTTTTATGCAGTTGACTTCATATTGTACCAATCTATGCTTGATCCATCACCTTTTTACCACCAATCTGCATGTTAGACAAAGTAGAAGAAGACATTTTGAAGTTTCTACATCATTTTACATTATCTTAGGTAATATATTCATTTTGGTAATAGTGAAATGTTTGTATTTAGTATATTTGTTTTTTTTTTACAATATAAACTAAATTTATTTAATGATTTTATTAGTCATAACAATTGGACATAGAATTCAACATTGAATTACATGGGATTTGCATACAAAAGTTTAATTTTTATGAGTTTGAAAAACAAAAAAATGAAAAACATGACATTTACTTTACACAAATTTACTTATGAATTCTATTTTCATTGCTTATAGTAGTCCATTTCCAGCATGGCTAGTGCAATTCACTCTATTTTATTTTAGGTAGATGTTTATATTGATTTTTTTTGTTTTCTTTTCACAATTTTTAGGCCATTCATTTGATGATTTTATTAATCTTCATTGTTACACATAGAATTCAACATTAAATAAGATGGATGTTTGCATTTAAAAGTTTAAATTTTAGGAGCTTCAAGATATAAAATGGAAAACATGACATCAGAAATTCAAATTCATTATTAGTGATGGTTGTGGGAAAACTTTTATTTTCAACTAATTTGGAAAACCTAATAGCTTTCATCAATGTTAATGCAAGTTTCCATTAATTTTTTTGTTCCATAAAAAATTCACCTTCATCACATGTGCTTAGATAAATTCAAGTGATTTGACATAGTTGTTAATGCAAGTTTTCATCCATTCATACCATTTACCTTTCTAATAAATAAAAAAAAGGGAAAATTTTGTGCAATTGAGAATGCTTATTGTCTTTCTAAGTTACCTCATTGCCAAAGAAATGGTGAATAATTATAAGATATAGCATCACAAACCCTTCTTTGAATTCATCTTCTTCATGGGTTCGTTGACAATCACAATGTGGTTTTGAGAACAATAAACATAAGATTATCTAGTTTTCATTTAGGTGGAAACAACTTATACCCTAGGTTTTGATGTAGAGAAGGGAGAAAAAACCTTCAAAAATCACAATTAGATCAGTTTCAAACAATATTCAATCTCAAAAACCTCAATTCAATGCTCAACTGACCAATTCACATTCACTTCCTTGTAGCATTCACAATAGAGAAAATTGTTCATATCTTATCAAAGACAACTCAAACCCACGAACCCTTGACCTTTCCAAACACCCATTAAGGCCTTCAAAAACATATGTCAAAACACAGTAGATCACTTTGGACCAACATCACCAAAACAGTGCTGCTACGCTGCCCCAATAGGCCAATTAGGCCACTTTTACAAAGCATCATACCTTCAAACACTTTTTCAATCCCAATTCTCTTTTGACAGAACTTTAGATTCAACAAATTTTAGTCACTGGAACCCTCTCTAATGCATCTAAACACTAAACCCTTGCTTTAGGCCTTTATATTCTTGAAACAAGAAGGGTTTATTGAAAATCAACGTTCCAGGCCTCTGGTGCAAGAGCACCTTGTAAGCTCAATTTTGTCAAAAAGGTCATCTTTAGTGAGCATGGTCAAATGCTATGATTTTAGTTAATGTTGAGTATTTTGTGTTCAATAAGGTCAATTAGACCATTTTATAATGTATTCGGAGCTAAGGGAGTTCAGTTGTGTCATAGCTTGCAATTTGGCAAAATATGGTCAGAAAAGTTACTAAAAGATGCAAAAGTTGCAAAGTTAGGTGCATGCAAGGTTAGGTAAGTATAATTTCAGTTCTAGGAATTTTTTTTATGTTTTTATGAGTCCATCAATGTGAGAAGAACCTCGAGGAAGAGGTGAGAGTATGGAAAAAATGAAGAAGATCAAGAAGTATTCCCTATTTTTAGTGTAAAATTCTGAGTTTTGACTGGTAAATCTATGTTTCAGACCATTGTACATCCCCGTACAAGTGGTTCATGATATAAAATATTTGGGAAACATTAAATTCATGTATTAGCTTTCATTTGTAGTTTGTTTCATTTAATTTCATGGAGGTTTGTGAGTTTTATGATCATTTTGGTGCTAACGCGTATGAAACCCTGTTTTGGGGTTTTGAACGCTAAAGAATGCATGTATGAACTTTTCCTTCGGTGGATACCTCTAGAACTTAGTGAAATGAAGTCCATAAGGTTTTTTTTCATGTTCAATAAGGATTCAGGAGTTGAAGAGTTGATGGAAGTGTTTTGTGAGTTGTTGTCCTAGTTGATTTCTTGTGTGTCTTGACCAAAAATGGAGGTTTCAAGTAAGGGTTTGAGGAAATAACAGTGCTAAAGGTTGGGAGTAAGTTTTTAGAGAATTTACAGGCTTTTTTTTTAATTTTTCCAAGTATTGGTTGGGTTTGGAGAGTTGAGGAAGTCTGGGTTTCAATAAACCCCTAGGGGAAACCTAGTTTGAAATAGCTTAGAGTGAGGGTTTGAAGGTTGGTACCCTATTGAATGTTCTAGTTCCTAAAATAGGTGGAATCTAAGGTTTGATAACCTAAAAAAAGACTATTCCTAGAGATCAAGATCTTTGAAGGTGTTTAAAGGAGTGTCTCTTTGTAAGAGTGGCCTTAATGGCCTAGTTGCTTGAGTGGAACAGGGCTAGTTTGAGGTATTTTCTCCAAAAGAGTTTATAGTAGTTTTGAGATATGTTTTAGGTCATGGAAAAGGGTATCTGAAAATTTTTTTACAGTCTTCATAGGATACCTAATTCATTAGATAAAATTTATTGTCCTATGAGGAAGGATTACTAGTTTGTAAGTGGTTAAGAAGTGAGTGATACAAAATGGTGTTTCTTGATAGAAAAGGCAGTGAACTCTTTGAAAAAATGCCTCAAAAAAATGAGGTCTCATGGTGATGGAATGCCATGAAAATCAAAAGCAATTTGATTGTCATTACACATTTATTTGAGGCATCTTTTCAACTAGTTCACTGCCTTGTCTATGTTATTGCTTACTATTATGCTTTTGATATATTTTTTCGAAGCATCCATAGCTTGTTCGAAAGCACTTGTTTTAGGATTTTAGCCATAGAAACAAGGCAGTGAACTATTTGACAAGATGCTTTGGTAGACATGTATGAAAAATGTGGTAACATAGACAAGGCAGTGAACTATTTGAAAAAATACCTCAAAGAAATTTGATCTCATAGAATGCCATGATAAGAAAATGCAATTGGTAGCTACTCCTAGTTATTAGTTATGCAATGTGAATAAATTGCATAACTGCTTAGGTTGACTTTGTTGTAATTGAAATTTTGTCATCTATCAACATCTAGTTATTAGTTATGCAAAGTGAAGTAATGCTTTGACTTTGAAAGATGTGCAATGTAATGTAATCAACGATATGAATATAAACTACAAAAATCCATTTTTTACAATTCATTAGTTAAAATATTTATTTTATTTTCTCTCAATATCTCTATATGCTATGGAAATACCTTTCAATTTCAAAAAAAAAGTTTGATCTCTTGTTCTACAATTTTTCACATTTTTTTCAATATGATTTTTTCTCGATTTTTTCAAAAACTCTTATACTTTTGGTTTGTCAATATTTTCCCCAAAAGATTTTTGCTGCTATGCATTGGAAGAATGAAGCATACACGTGAATACACACAATATAGGTGAAGTATACATGTGAATAATTGAGGCACGAGTAATCGAAGCATTCCAAAGGATACAAACCACCAGGAATGGAGCTTATTTACACAATATGCTTTAGATGGGGCATATTGAGCAATCGACGGTAATTAATTAAGCATTAGATGTAAACAAAATTCATGCCTACAACATTCAAGCATACAATTTACACAATACATATGATAACATCATTCAAGAATGGCAGTAGCAAAATAAGATTTTCTTTAATCAAAAATCCAAAAGGCTATACAATGATATATATTGATAAAAGTATATACAATGTATCCAAAAAAACCATACAGGCTTAGTACAAAGGAGCCACATGGACATAAAATGTCAAGTATATATTGATAGTACAAAACATATGTTCCAAAATGCCACATAGGCATACAACAAACAACCCTAATACATAGTCATTTCACTCTAGGGGAAGGAAATAGATCTTGTGTTGCCTTCGAAATTCAGCTGGATGGAGTGACTGTTGCTTCTCTTGTCTTTCGAACACGCTTTCTAGTCCTCCTCTCTTCACTCTAGACCTTCAATTGATACAATAAAAAGTAAAGATGTTAATACATAGAAATTGAATTGTGGAATGGCATATAACAAAATATATAATCACTTACCACATACATATAGTCATCATGCACATTTACAGCATCACCACGTCCATGATCTGGAGTGACAACCACCTATAGCAACCATCAAGATAGAAATTAAACTACATAAAAGTATCGTGAAAAATTTCTATAATAGACCATAAACGAGCAAATATAATGTCAAATCGACTAATCTATTGCATACCTCTCTCAATGGATCAGAACAGGCTATTGCTGCAGCAACTCCATGGTCCATCATGCCACCAACATCACTAGGGTTGTCTGATGTCAACAACTGTAAATGAAACAATATCTCAGGTATCAATATAAAGACCAAGAGGGGATAATAGAACATAAGGTGAAATAAGAGAGGGTAATGGGATGGGAATAGAAGGGATTAATGGAACATAGGATGGACTAGTATAGATTGATGGGATGGGCTAGGATGGGATAACAAAATATAGGGTGGACAATTAGAGGTTAATGGGATGTGATTACTAGGGAATAATGCAACATAGGGTGAATTAGGTGGTGTCTAGGGTTTGACTATAGTGCACGAAGTACGAACTTGACCTGTGTGCAGCAATAATAGAGAAGAGTTATCTAGGATGAAACATGGATAAAGATGGTATAACATAGGATGATATAAAGGAACATAGGATGGAACATAGGGGATCATGGAACATCTAGGGTGAAATAATAATGGGTACAATAAGATAGGAGTAGGACATAATGACACATAGCATGGACTAGAAGAAATTAGTGGGATGGGCTAGGAGGGGATCATGGAAAATAGGGTGAACTATTAAATGTTAATGGTATGGGATTAGGAAGGAATAAAGCAAAAAAAAGTGAATTAGGAGAAGATAATGTGACACGATCAAGGAATACAAATGCAATGTTTGTGTTTCTCATCAATTTTTTAGATTTGTATATACGCAAAATTATGAAAAACTAGCTAACATTGTTTTACAACACCATTAATTAATAAAGGCTACCTGAGTGTAAGTTGTTTGAGGATATGAATTGCGAGGTGTGGAGGAAGAAGGTGCACCAAAAAACTGTTTGAAATCCAAAGCATGTTATGAGACAAACATTCAAATATAAAATTCAACTGTTCAAATGCAATAATAATATCTTTAATACTAGTTGCATACTTGTGGACTCATCGTTGAGAATGTATAGGGGTTTGTAGGAATGGAGCATGCCTCATGAACAGTCCGACACTGAAATTTCATCATATCGAAATTCTACTAATTTATTTATTCTTAAATTTCAAAATATAATTTAATAAACAACATTAAATGAACTTGCTAAATTTTACCTGAGTGTCAATGTCAAATGTATCATTCAACAAATCATCTGTGAAAGTCATCGCCTCTACAACTAATGTAGGTTGTGTAGCTGCATCGTGAGCACTCTAATAATCGTACTTGCAAACAACACCACAAGCGCCACAATGGTGGGGTGGAGCTCAGGTCCTACACGTCTCCTCCACACCATCCTCTACTAAAGGACTCGCACACTTTAAAATGGTCTGGGTGAGTGATTCAGTCGACTTCAGTGTGTCCACCTCTACACTATCCTTAACAATGGAAGGAACGAAGACATGCTCCACCATGGGTCTGGCCAAGGGTCTAGGTGCCAACTGTAGATTACATCATGCAGCAGGTCTATCATGTGTGGAGCCCCCACCTTTACCCTGAAAGTCTAGTATGTCAAAATAGTTTTGCATTTTATTGAGGACAAACTCGCAATAGAGTTTCCTCAAAAAGTATTGCAGTACCTCATGGTTATTGCATGAAGGTTGGTCAAATACCATCCACCACCGTTCCCAAAATTTATTTTTAATTAACTCATGGTGGCACCAATGGATGGGGAACCTCCTGCATGCATGAGATAAAGGTTCATTGGTTCTCGGGTCTATAAATAGGGCACACAAGTCGGCATTGCTATTTTTTTGTTTTTTGACATTTGCATATGACAAACCACTCGCATAGAATTGTCTCATCTCATGCCTCTTGTTTGACCAGAAATTTAATTGCTCACTCATTTCTCCTACATGAGTTACAAATGACTTCAATGATTTAGCAATCCCTCTCCTATAAGGGTGGGTTTCGGCATGCTCGGTTAATCTTCCAATCAATTGTTCAATGTCTCTTTTATTGTTTTTAATTTGATTTTGAATATTTTCTTGTGTTCCTTGAGGATGCCTATGAATTGATGGAGGGGTTTCGGGTTGTTCTTGTATAAAAGGCTCTTTTTGAGGGGGTGATTGTGAATTCTCAATGTTTCGAGGTGGAGATTCATTCCCTGAGAATTACAAAAAAGTTTTATTATAAAAACCTATTTAAATTTGCATTCTAAATCAAATTCAAAATAAATAGAATAAAAATACATACCTCTTTTCAATCTTCGACCTCTCCAATGTGTTGGTGGAATCCTCATGGAAAATTGTAAGCTAAGGACGCAAACAATGGATGAGATTTTGTGAGCGCAAGTTGCAGACCTCAAATCCTCCAAGTCAAGTCGCGGGTTGAAGAAAAATGAGGGTTTGAAAGCTCTTTTTGGCTTTTATTTTAAGTTTTTCATTTGGAGTGTGCCAAATGGCTTATTTCGGCCTTTTTTGCGATTTTTTCATTTTGGCACCAAAATTGTGTCACAGATTGGTGCACTTACCCATAAGAAAGGGAAAGAAAATGTTGTGGTAGATGCACTATTGAGGAAGGATGAGAAGGATGAAGCTTTATTGTGTGCCCTTTCAATATTACAAGAAAATTGGTAAAATAAGCCAAAGAAGAGTGGAAAAATGATGTGGCTACTAGTAATCTCATTCAACAATTACAGAGTGATCCTAGAAGTTTAGATAAATTTTGTTGGAAGGGAGATACTTTGTGGTATAAAGAGTGATTGTATCTTTGCAAGAATTCCTCTCTTAAACAAAAGATTCTCACAGAGCTACATGAGTCTCTAGTGGGTGGTCATTCAAGATTTTTGAAGACATATCATTAGGTCGAGAAAGACTTCTTTTGGGAAGGGTCAAAAGGGGATGTTCAAAAAATTGTGGCAGAATGCTTGGTTTTTCAACAAAATAAAGGGGAGACAATTAAGACACCTGGTCTATTGTAACCTTTAGTTATTCCTAGCTAGCAGTGGGAAGAGGTCTCCATGGACTTCATCATAAGGCTTCCAAGATCTAATGGTAAGAATGGCATCATGGCAATAGTGGATTACCTCACTAAATATGCACATTTTATTGCATTATCACATCCTTTTACAACAAGTACAATGGCCAAAGAATTTTTGGACAATATTCAAAAGCTAAATTGTTATACCTAAGGTTATTGTTAGTGACCGTGATCCTATCTTTACTAGTAAATTCTAGACAAATTTATTCACATGTTTGGGTACTCAATTGGTTCACAATTCTTCATACAATCCGCAATCTAATGGGTAAACAGAGGTTGTTAATAAGTGTTTGGAAGGATAACTATGTTGTTTCACTTCATATAAACAATCTCAATGGGTAGATTAGCTACCGCTAGCAGAATAGTGGTATAATACTTCCTTCCATAGTTCATAAAAAATGTCTCCATTTATGGCATTGTATGTATATCATCCTCCTTCCATCACATCATCATTGAAGGTGTCACCAAAATTTAATACTATGGAGGATCACATGATTCATCAACAAGTACTTTTAGAACTTAAAGAGAATTTTTCCATGGCATAAAACTGAATGAATCAATAGGCAAACCAACACCATAGTGAAAGAATTTTTGATGTTGGGGATTGGGTTTTCTTGCGATTGCAACCTTACAAGCAAATGTCATTGAAATGATGGTCAAAGAATAACTAGTTGTCTCCAAAATATTATGGCCCATATCAAATCATCTAGAAGATAGGTAGTGTTTCCTACAAGCTTGAATTTCCATCAACAACAAAGATACATCCATCTTTTCATGTTTCTTGTTTGAAGAAGGTAATTTGGAATAATATCCCTAATCAGAAAATATTAGCGGAGCTTGATGAAGAAGGAAGAATCATATTGGAACTAGAATGTATTCTTTAGAAACTCACAAGGAAGCTAAGGACCAGAACATTCACTCAGTATTTCATCTAATGGAAGAATTTACCAATTGAAGATGCCACATGGGAGGACGAGGAGTTCATTCAAAAGCATCCAAAATTTCCTAGCATTTAGGACAATGCTTATCTGAAGAGGGGGCCATACTACACCCTTAATATTAGAGTACATCGGGTAATGAATATTCGGCTTGTGGCTATCTTAACTCCTAATTAAGTCATACTATCATTATTATATTTTTATTTAGTTGATTATGTTGGCCTTGGGCTTATATAGGGTTATCTAAGCCAACCTAGGTGATATCCTAGGCATAAATAGGTATGTATAGGAGGTTGTGAGTCTTATTTCATTATCATATTGTGAATTGTGTTCTCATTTGAGATATTTGGAGTTTTTCCCCCTTGAAGTGGCTCTGATACCACTTGTAATGGAACAACTTGCACAAGAAGAATATAATATGAAATATTCTAAAAATACCTAATAATATGCCACTTCAAGGGGGCAACCTCCTAATCCACTTTGAGGGGGATACCTCCAATAGTCTTCAATAAGAACACAATACTCAACATGATGATCAAATAAGACTTACAACCTCCTATATGTACTCATTTATACCTCGGATATCACCCAAGCCGACTTACATGACCCTATATAATCCCTAGACTGACATAAATAACTAAATAACAATATAATAATGATAATATGATTTCATTAAGATAGCCACAAGTCGATTACTCATAACCCAATACACACTACATGGGTAAGGGCATATCAAACAAAGCAACCAAAGGCTTTCTTCCTCATGTATGCAAACCTCCTCTACGCAAAAGAGGTCATAAAAATGACAAGGTAGTGGTGATGAAGAGCATCCAGAGAAAAATTTTCTAGAAAGGACCTATGGAGAAGATGCTATGAAGCTCCCGAAGTAGGAAAAAGAAAATCAAGTAGTTGAAGAAGAGGAAGAATAATAGACAATCAATGTTTTCACTTCTCCCTCTTAGGCAAGTGCCTCTTCTTCTCCTAAATCTTCTCCTCCTAGAGACGCATACACTTCTCCTAAGGTACGTCCTACTCCCCCTTCTTCCCTGAAAATATGTCATCAACTACTCATTTGAGAAGGGTTTTACAATTTGGATCTCCTAGCTCTAGGTCAGCAATAGAACCCACTACTACTTCCTACCTTGAACAAACCTTATCTAGGTAAAAAAAAAAATTCCAAGTGAACCTCCTAGAAAGGAATCTTGTTGTTATAGCGTAAAATTGCACCCTTATGCAATTTCACATAACATAGACCTTTACTTTAGTTTAGTAAAACGATAATGCAAAATCTTGCCCTCTTAGCCTTTTTTTGTCCCTGCCTTGTTTTCTATCGGTGGGCGAATTTTTATTTGGGATGCTTCTGCATCGCACAAACATTTGCACATAGAATGAACTTCTTGACACGATTCATGCTCATGTGGTCATTGGTACATTACACTATCGCCTACCCATGAAGTGTAACACCTCTGTAGTCACAGGTGCGCCTGAGAACGACTCTTTGGCATGCAATTTGACCATTTCTTTTCCTCTTCTTCTCATTCTATCTAATTCTTGCAAATTCACTCTATCACTCTCTCATTCTAATTTCTTAACCCTTAGCGTTTCCACTCTCTCCTCTTAGTTCTACACCATTCTTCTTGCAAGTTCAAGCTCTTTCCATCACATTTTTGCACAACTGTCTCACATCTTTGAAGCACTACTCTTCCTCTTGGCTTCACCAAGCTTGTTGGAGGGAGGGTATTCTTTCATTTTCATAGCATTATCATTGTTATTGTTTAGCATATTGTTATCTCACATATTACACATCTCGTCTTGTCATTTCTTTATCTACAGTTCTATATTATTTTCTATCTAGTTGTTCATGGAGGTGGAAACACCAAAGTGTGGGTTTGACTAAGGAAAGCCAAGAAAAGCAACCCAACACTTTTCTTGTTTCCGTGTGTGTAGGTTTTTTTCGTGAGGAGCTTGCGGGAGGCTGGACTTACCGTAAGTTAATCCCTTTTCTTTTACTACTTGTCATTTTGCTTAGTAGTTAAATTTCTTATCATTTAAGTATTATTCTTGTTGTACTTTACATTTTATGCATTTCCAACATTCTGTTTAGTTTAGTAAAACTATTAGATTTTAGCATTTAGGTTGTTCGCGGGTCCTAAGTGTCTCTGGTAGCAAACTCTATTTTTGGTTCGTACGAGACACCAACGTGCCACAAAGACTCCAGTGATTTTGTCCTATGGTCATGAGCCTGTCAATCTATCTCCCGAGACCTCTAGGGTCTATTCACCTAATTTTTCAAGTCCTTTGTCATAAACATCCAAAAAACCCAAAAACATAGTTTAGCCTCTCCTTAAACCATCACCTCGTCACTTGAGCTTTTGTCATTAAGGTAACCTAGGGCCATCCTCTCCCTACAGACTCTTCCCTATCCTAAATACTCAAGAGTAGTGGATCCCCTTTGTTACATTTTGGTAAACCTGACATGAAATTTTTGTTCTCGTTGTCTTTGTTTCAAAAAAATTTCTTCTCTTGTGTTAAGACATTTAGTTGATAGTGTATTGTGGTATTCTTTATGAGCTCATGACCCAATCAGCTACCTCTAGATACATAGTAAGGAGTTACTAAAACACAGATATGGGATCTAGAAGGTTTAGTCCTCCTCGATTCGGCCCAACTTTTGAAGAGTTCCCTACAGGACTCTTTGTCGTATATACCCCACCTATCAATGAAGTTGCAACCCATGTTCCTACCCCTCTTGCCTCACCCTCAAGCTTTTCCTCTTCCTTGAGGGATGAAGCTTCTTTCAAGATCACTGCAGAGAAAATTCACTCCTTGGAACTGAGACTTGAAGAGCTCACGGGATATTTTGCAAGAGATGATGCCTTTGCCCAAGCGCCTCTTGTTGAAAATATAAAGAATTTATTGACTAAATATTGAAGAGGTTTAGAGCTTCTTCGTAGCATAGAAACAATTGTAGAGACTCATGTCTGATCCTACACCTCTATCTTGGGTGCTACCTAAGATGTTGGATCAGAGATCACTGGCGAATAATTGAATATCCCGATGCCTGGAGTCTTTGTGTGCATGGATGACATGGGTCCCTCTACCAACACCACCACCATGCTATAGAAGAGTTGTACAATTAAAGTAAATAAGGTTCCTCTGGCTTTTAATTTCTCCACATTTGGGGCTCAAAATATCCCTATTTTTGGCGTTGGTGCTTGTGCCTCTATTAGTGCTAGTACCGGGGGCTCTATCAGTGTAGGTGCAAGTGTTTCCACTAGTGGTTTCATTGGTCATACTTTATCTGTTGATCTTTTCCTTCATGAGATGTATGCAAAATCAGCTAGCAAATCTAGCTAGCTCCTCCTCTCAGTCAATGTTCCAACCTTTTTGTCATCACAGTCCTTTGTCTATCACTGTTCTAAGCACTCTTATCCCTCAAGGGGTGCAGATTCTAAAATTTTGAAAAGTACAATGGTCATGGGGACCCGCAAATTCATGTCTCTTCCTTTAACTCCATGTGTACGTATTTATTCCACCATGATGCACTCTTAGCAAAATTATTCCCGTGTTCTCTTAAGGGTGTTGCATTGAAATGGTACTGCTCCTTGCCTGATAACTTTGTCTTCTCTTTTAACCAGCTTGTAAACCAGTTCCTCCAACAGTTCCAGACCAACATTGGGTTGAAGGTTGGTTTACCGATCTCGTCCAATTTTAAGCAGGGACCTCATCAGAAGGTAAATGGTTTTATAGCTCAATATTAGGCCCTATTTTCTCCAATTTCTATCCTGCTTGATTCTAATGTACAAAAATTTCTCGAAAACTTACAACGTGCGCTTCAAGATAAGTTTCTTTTAATGAAATATTTAGCCTTTTCACATCTATGTGTCACTCTATGTGAGTACCAAATGGTCGCTCAATACAGGGATTCATCCTCATGCTCCCATCGGGATGGTTGATCAGTTGTGTTAGTCTTTGGCGAGTCTAAAAAGAACAAGGCAATGGTGAATATGGTTTATGTTCCCGTAGATAGAAATTTCATAGGATAAAATGGAAAAACCACTATATTGTTAGAATCTTATAGTGTCCTACAAAAACTTTTAAAAGATGGAATAATAAATTTTCTAGAGATTACACCATTGTCTAAGTCGTATCCTCAGTGGTCTATGACACACATAATTTCTATCAATAGCATCGAGCCTTCGGACATGATACTGAGAGATGTGTTCTCCTGCGTCATGTGATTTAGGACCACATCGATAAAAGGACAATCCGGCTTGATGGTAGAAAACAAAACTCAAATAAATCTATAATGAAGCCGAATAGCCAACTACAAATCTACACATATCAATTTTCGTTGCACTCTGTTAATCTAGTCGCTTCATCTTCTTTACCTTTTGATTTCACCCCATCTGAGTATGTGAATGTAGTCTCATTCACTCATATTCCTCCTTTGGATAATGTAACTGCTATTCCTGATATTACATTTACTTCACATCATCTGCCTCTAAACAAGGAACTCTCCCTATTATACATTCCCGCTCGAATCAATGATAACGTTGTAACAAGTGTCATGGTCGATCCTTTGATCCACGTGAATGTCATTATGGAGGATACCCTTTTCATAAATAATTTACATAAGGAGAAGTACAATGAGTCACAGGCTACCCTTCGCATTCATAATGGGTTTTCTATTGCACCTATCGGTTCAATTTCTTTGTTGCTCCTAGTAGGACCTAAGGCTTTGGAAGTCTCATTTATTGTGATTCCCGAATCTGATTTGTTCAAAGTGAGGCTATGAATTCCATGGCTAGTCTCCATGACTGCAGTCTCTTCAGTAGTCCACAAATATCTAAAGTTTCCCACAAGCGCATTGTGTATACTGTCCAAGATACTGGATATAAACCACTAGTATCGCATGCGGGATTCTCCCTTGACCACTTTCGGCCCACCTTGGTTGGACCCTTGCCTCCCAAGGGAGATATTTTATATAGAGATTATTGCAGATATAAGACTGGGGGCTCGAAGTCAAAGGGTTGTTTTCCCCCGTCTCCTTGTGTTGTTTCATTGAAGGCCTGCCTACATGCACAACAGCAAGCTTCATCTTCTACCCCTCCAAAGGGGAAGGACAAGTTGGCTCTTGCCCTAGGGCCTTCTCCTTCCCCCTCTTCTTCTTTTGTGTTGTCTTCTTCTACACCTTCTACCTCTTCTTCCTAGCCTTTGGTGGCATTTTTTGTTCCTCTTATTGTACCTAGCATAGGAAAAGGAAAATCGTCCATGTTGTGGAAATCGAGGCCTCAAGTTTTTTCAGCTTCTTGTTTTACCCACAATGCCCCAACCCACCCTTTATGACAAGGGGAAGAATTATCATGGGGTGTTTCCTACATCTTGGCCTCTGTAGCCTCCACTTGTTCCTCCACCTACCCCTAAGACAAAGAAATAAAAGAGGCTCATTGCTAAGGCGTTGTCTCTATCTTTGTACCTCCTCCTACTCCTCCTCAAGAGTCCACCCTTCCATCGACGATGATTGTGGAGGTTGCTCCTCTGGTAGAGAAGGATCCCCTGACCTCTTCTTAGGTTGCATCTTCTAGTGCCCACAACCAATGTAACCAACTTGCACGCAAGCATAAGCACCAACGAAATTCTCTGGCCAAGGAGCACATTGTCTTGCAGAAGACAAGCGAGGATCTTGTTGTTTTTGCTCCTACTCCTTATGTTCAGGCTGCTCCTGATTTTGTCTCTTTTTCTGCCTCAATTCCCATCACCTCAGTCCTTCTTTTAGCTTCCTTGATATACCCCGATGAACCTCCCCCTAAAAGGGTGCAGGTTTTCATTGCTCCCTTGGTGGAGCCACCCCTTCTAACTTCTCTTCCTGATATTCCTCCTTTCTTGTAGCCCGTGAACATGCCTTCCACAAAGGTGTTGTCTTATGTGGCTTCATCTCCTTCTTCTGCTTCCACCTCATTTGTGGGGATTCCACATCCCCCGATGAAGTGCAAGTTAGAGAATGACCTCGCCTCAAGTGATGCTCATAAGAAATTTTCATCTTCTCTTGAGCCTTATTCAGCTTTGGCCTGTATCGTCCTTATGGCAGAGGCAGTGCCTGCATCCCCAGAGCTTGTCACTGCCCCTTTTCTTGAGGTCAGCAGTGACTCTCGGGTGTCTTATCCTCCTCATGTTTAGTTGAAACATGCCACTCCTGAAAGTGCATGTTCAATTCTAGGACATCTCGACTCTGCCCTCGATCTTTGCAAGATCAATGACTTTAGTCTCACAAGAGCTCGGTGATGAAAACCTCGAGGGGCCTTCTTCCTTAGCCCTTGTTGCAGGAAACTTGATGGGTGACACCCTAGCTATCCCTCCCCTATAGGATCAACCTCCCTCCCCTTATAATGATCTAGATTAGGATCAGGAAGAATTACTCGTGGATTCGGAGTAGAGCAATACCCTCTTCTACATCTTTAGATTAGTTTGGTGTGCTTGTTTGTGTTTCTTCGTACTTGTCTATATATATTTGTTCTCTTGCCTGGATGACCCTTGCTACCCTTGTGTTGGGTGAAAATAGTGTAATCAACTTTTCAACAGATTACGCTATCTAGACTTCAGCCACAGCTATGTGAGATATAATCTCTCCTCTCAGAAAGGGGAGGTGCCCTTCTTACTGCTAATTAGAAGCTATAGTAAACTTAAAGGAATACTTACAAAATGTACACTATACTCATGAAATGGGGGGGGGGTGTTACATTCATACTTCTCTCTTTTTTCAGAGAAGATGTTTATAATGCTTCACGATGAAAAGCTTTAGATCTGATAACTTAAACTTAATCAATAGTAATAATGTCGATATTTCTATCTTGTCAAAGCACGGCATAGAAATACCAGGTAGGATTTATAATAACTAAAAGAAAAAGGAAAAGGGAAAGCTCACAAAGGCACAAAGTCGTTCCGTAGCCTTTTCAATGTTGAATCCTGTAGAAGTATCATTCATTGTATTAGAAGCACAAAGTCTTCTTAGATACAGTGATTCCTCGAACGGCATGAATGATTACAAGCACAAACTGTTGTAGATCCTTCAACCAAAACCTTCAAACATAAACAAATCCAAACAATAAATGTAACACAAAGTTTACACAAAGCACTTCGAGCCCTTTAGATCTCATACACTAGTCACCATCGATATAATCAAAACATAAGACAATCGATTCCAACACAAAGTCTGGTATGCAATCCTCTTCTTTATTGATTAGATCTAGATTCGCAATATTGAACACAAAGTCTCAATGCTTGTTTCAAAGGAGCAGCACTTCGTTGCAAAATATCAAAAGGTAAAAATTACAATAGAAATCCCTCTTATTTATAGAAAAGAGGGAAGAGAAAAATTAGGGAATCGGATGAGTAAAAATAGGAAACCCTAATCTAACTGAGTGTAATTTATTTCTACGTAATCGCACCTCATATTTTTGGTGCAATTACATTTTACAAAAAGACATTTAAGATGTCAAAAACTATTTACAATGTGCAAAGTAGGGGACACCAAAACTGGCGAACACTGGAGACAAAAAGAAGACTATTGTTCTTTGCACTAGGCGCGGAAGTCTTCATATTTCTTTGCAGTCTCCTATAGAAAAATTTCGTCTGTCCCAACTGTATAATCCACCAGCGTGTGTATTTTGGTAATCATCTTCTTAG
Organism: Sequoiadendron giganteum; assembly: GCA_007115665.2. Lineage (NCBI taxonomy): Eukaryota > Viridiplantae > Streptophyta > Pinopsida > Cupressales > Cupressaceae > Sequoiadendron > Sequoiadendron giganteum. The sequence continues at coordinate 362,201,972 of CM021106.1, read as the reverse complement.
CAGATGAGGAAACCTTTTTACACCTTTGAAGATGAGCCTTGAAACAATCAAGTGAAAGCCACATATCACACACAATGTGCATGGTGTTTTTGGAAAAATCTTTATCATCCACCAGCTTTATGAAGGCCTCTTTATACACTTGAATTATCTCACTGAGAGGAAGAAAGGTGTGCTCATCATCTAGGAGATCACCCAATAACTATTCCATTTCATTTATCAGAAGAACCCGGTAACCTTCTACATCCTCCTGTACCTGGTGAATGTCATCAACCAAAGACTTTAATACCTGGATTTTATGTTTGAGCGATTCTTTCACTTCCACATATTTATCCTTGTCAGGTATAACTCTATTCTTCACCAGTTTGTTGATCTTGGATTCTTTCATTTTTAGCCATGATGATAAGGCCCTTTCCATTTCATGTAGTTCTTTTACAAGTGATTCTTCTTCTTTATTAAGCTCAGTTTGTAGCTAGGCTATTTGCATTTTCTTTTCACTTGCGGTGGTGATGACTTGTGTCCCATGATCTATGATCTCTTCAATGAACTCATTCAAAACTTTACCCTTCGCTGCAAGCTTCTCTGCCTTTTGTACACCCGGTTCTTCAACATTCACCAAGGTCATAGATTGGGTATCACCCATTGAAGATCCTGCTATGTTTCTCAAGATGTTTGCATAGCATTCAGCCTTCTCCTTGTATAGATTCTTAGCCTGCCCCATCTTGTCAAGCCTTCCTGCAAGGGCATCCAATACTACTTGGGCGTCTACTTTAGCACTTTCATTGGTTACCTTCCCAAGTTTTATCCTTTGTACAGTATAATCTTCCATACTTACATCACCCTCTGGTTGTGAAGGAAAACCTACCTCAACAAAATTTTGGCCAGCTTTATCAACATGGAGTCTTGACAGCACCTTAGCCTTTTTATTTTCCTTGATCTTGGGGGCAGGTATTTCTTCCAGGTCCAGCTCATCGAGGGAGATCATTTGCTTCTTGTGCTTAGGAACCTGCGACACCAACCAAGGAGGGAGGGAGGAAGTATATACATCTCCTATTATCACTCATTCCTGAGCTGCAGGGGCTCCTTGAGGAATAGCTGAGATAGTAACTATGGGCACCGTTGTAGTCATTATGGGCCCAGTTGTCTGCATGCCAAACTGACTCTGCAAAGATTCATTCATGAATCTGTTAAATTCAGCCTCCGAAGAAATGTCAAAAGATGGAGATGACAAACTGGGGAGATAAAATGGAGAACTAGATAGAACATTGATATTTTCTATTCGTTCAACTATAAAAGAAACCGACACAGTTGATACTACTGGTGGGGAAGAAACATCTTCTACTCCTGTAACTATGGTAGGAAGAGGAGAAGAAGGAATGGGAGGAATAGGAGATTTAGGAATTGAAGGAGTGTGAGGAGGTGAAGATATTGGGATCTCTTCGGTTTCATTCTGAGGAGGGGACAAAATCTGCTCATCCTCTTGGTATTGCTCAACCTCTTCTTGAGATTGCTCTTCTTCTTCATTTGATTTGATTTCTCCAAAGTCTTCATCATCTGATTCTTCGGATTCAAACTCTGTATCTCCTCCTTCCTCATCTGAAGATAATTCCTTGGAAACAAGCTCCTTCTCTTCTGCACGAGATGTGGTAGCCCTTGTTTCTCGTATTTCAGTGGTCTGTGGAGTATTTTTCCCCACAGTGAACTTGATCCTTGGCCCTTTTCGGGATGAAGAGGGAATCCCGGCCTATTTGTCTTTGGCGCAGGATTCTGGCCGTGGACTGAGTTTTTCTTTGGGAAGCTCACCTTCAGAATCTGTCTTGAAGGCTTTCATCTGATGGCCATGCTTGTGAATCCATTCTATTGTGTTGTGTAGGATAGGGGCTAACCTTTCCCTCATGTAAGTACATTCTTTTTTGGACCATTGTACTGGAGGCAAAGGCTTCCCAATGATATTATCCTCATCATAGGTAGAATTGAGGATGTCTCCTAGATCTTTGAAATCTTCAGGCAAATCAGCTATGTGGAGGGCCCTAATTTGTTCAACTGTTAACCTACAGAAATCTATTTTACGTACATCCTCCTCATCTCTACATTCTGCCCATATGTCTTCAAAATGGTAAACATGACTGTGACCTTTCTTGAGTTTCTTCTTTACATCTCTGAAGTCAAAGTCACGCTTGTACCTGTAGGTTTTGATAGTCATTATGTGCATCTCTGTTGAAACATTATTGGCCTTCTGCACACTTTTGATCGTGTATTTGCCAATGGTTAATGGAAACTTAAAACCTAGCTTATGATTCCTTTGTCGTTCTTTGTGCACTGAAATTGATTGCCTCCACAACTCCATAAGAATCCATTTGTCTGAGGGGTACCTGGGAAGCATGTAAGGGCATCCCATGAAACAACCCACCCTTATGTAAGTAAACATTGGGAATTGTAGAAAAACACATCCAACCTTGCTAACTGCCTTGTAAGCTTCATCTAATATTCTCTTCTTCTCTAGAGTTGAGTCAAAAGTGAACAACAAAGGAGCGAAGAAAGCATCTGTGACTCTCCTGAAGTGGTGGAAGCTTTCCCTCAGGTTCAATTGGTAATAGTAATCATAGATAGGGGTAGAATGTCTATTACCTTTGGTAGATAAACTTGGAAACTGCCTCATTACTGTTGTTGCGTACACCAAGAAAGAAGTCATATAAAATTTCAAGGTGGTGGGTACCTTGATCAGCTGCTCATGGATTTCGTCATTGATCTGTGTTCCCCAATCAATGTGTACTTTCCTCCTTCTGATGATCCAGATGTATTCATACATCCAATCTTGAAAATGAGAGGATTCAGGCAAGCCCTTAACTCTGCTTAACAAGGTAATCATGTGTCTCACATCTTCTTTGAAGTCACTCCTGGGGAGTCCCTTAGGCCACCTAAAAACAGCATGTTGGGGAGTCTTCAACCATTGTGAGTTGATCAATGTCTTGGCCTTGACTAGATCATTGTCAAATATCTCTTGAGCCTTCTGGATCATGATGGGAGTGTATTGTTCCATTTGTGGAACTTTGAAGACTATATCAAAGAATTCACCGTCAAGCCTCATTACAACCTGACCTGCAGAATCTCTCACAGTTCTGTCTTCTTGGATATAGTGAGCAGCAACCTAAAGTAGAAAACTCTGTGTGATGAGCTGAAGTTGGGAAAGTAGATACCATATGAAGATTGTTATGTACAATGGCCTTTAAATTCTCATCCCATGGCCTCTGTTGGATCCTCTTCACGAAATCTGCCAAATCTTGATGACCGATCTCGGTGTCTTTGATCTCATCCACCTTGGACAACACCACGGTCGGAGGGAAAATGCCCTGGTACTTATACTTCATCTTACCCTTTGCTTTAGGAGATGGTGGTGGCGTTTCAGCTAACATTTAGGGGAGTAGAGACTGATGTATTTCTTATCTCCGAGGATCTTTTGATGGAACTTTGGAAATTAACTGCAAGAATGGTGGATTCAATGTTTGTCAGGAAATACATGTCATCCTGGGAAACGTGAAATGAACAAGCGATATGGAGTCACTATGTTTGGCCGTATGGTGCAGAAAACGAGGTGTGAAAATATGCATGGAAGCAAAAATGAAGAAAAAACACATTTCAGGGTGTTAGAGAAAGAATGCAGATTTTGGTGCTCGGGTGGTGAAAATCATCGCTCGAGCACCAAAGTGTGAGACTTGGAGAAGTTCGGGGGTTGGCAATGCTAGTGTCAAGGCGGTGAAAATCACCGCTCGAGCACCGACATGTCAAGGTTGTTGGATGTCATGGCAATGATTTTCACTGCCCAGACACTTGGGTATTTCTGTGAGTGGGTGTCATGGTGGTGAAAATCACCGCCAAGACACCAGTGCGTGACATAGCACTTTTGTGCGACGTCGGTGAAAAACCTCGCCTGTACACCGATGCGTGAAAAACAAAGAGGTGACATGTGTGAAAGCGGAGAGATCCTTTGCCACGACATTTGCAAAGGTTGTGAGGAAAAAATGACAGGATCTTATATAGAAGAAACGGACAGACACGAGGGGAGAAGCAAAGAGAACTGAAATGGTGCAAAGATAGAAGTAAAAAGAAAGGAAAAGACTAAGTGATAGAAACGATGAAAGAAAAACACCTAAGACCAACGAGAAATGGAAAGCATTCAAATTTAAATGAAGAAAACTGACAACTGAAAGGAAACCAAAATGTGAACATACCTCAATGGTGTGATGACTATGGCGAAGATCACTGTGAAAACCGCGCGCTGGAGGTACAAACCATGGTTAGATCTCAAGGGAGGCAACTTGTGATAGCACGGGAGCAAAGTGTGGAGAGGAGTCTTTTAGCGAATATGCGAAAATAACCCATGTTTGAGTTAATAACCTAAAACTCAACTTAAATCGTGGGCATTGAATGCGGCGATCTAACTCGACTTCAACTGGAAAATAGGTGTTCGAGCGATGAAAATCACCGCTCGAGCACCAAAGAGTCAATAAAACTTTAGGTGCAATGGCAATGACTTTCAGTGCTCAAGCACCGAGAGTTAAATTTTTATTAGGTGCGACGGTGGTGAAAAACACCGCCTGAGCACCAAAAACAGTTAGAGTATGAAGAAAGTGTAACGGCAGTGAAAATCACCGCCCGAGCACCAAAAAGGGAAAATGACTAACTCCTGGGTTTGAAAGGAGTCAAAACCTTAAACTCGAAAGTTGATCATATCGTCACCTACCCGGATTAGGTAAGATTAGAGACCTCGTAAACAAGTTTGTCTCGTTTTACGTGCTTGAAACACACGGTCCTAGGAAACAAACTAGTTTCATAGGGGGGTTATCCGTGAATCGAGCGCTGCTAGATTTTGTGATAACACCTTGTAGGTGATTGGATACAAGAGAGAAAATATGTCATACACTTCTAGTTGTATCATCATTCTTTTGTGTTGTAAATATTGGGTTTTCATGTAGGGGATGATGCAAAGCGTGGGGGCATTTAGGCCTCTTCCATGTTGACCTGATTTTTATTGTTTGCTTTCTTCATGTGCTCTTCTTCCTGTTATGATACATTTGGGGGGTGATTATGAGTAGTTTTGACCCCGAATAAGCAAATCCCCATGTACTCTTGATTTTTTCCTCTTTACTTTTTTGCTTTGTGATGTTGTGGTTTCTATGTGTTGTCGCTCGCGTGACATTCCACGAATACATCTTGCTATGTATTTTGTGCCACATCATCTCTTGTCCTTCTCTTCTCCTGAGAACGACATTCTCTCCAATGCGTAACACACATCATTCTAAGGGGGGCTATCGTACATGCTTAATTTTCAAAAATATTCAAAGGATTCCTTGATGCCTTATGTCTCGTCGTCTAGCTTGGGGGAAACTTGACTAGACTTGTCTTTTCTATGACTATCTTGCAATGCAGCTTGTAGAAGCCACAAGCCTATATGCTTGTCATATGGTCTCTATCCATGCTAGCCATACCTATCAGCACTCTCTTTTATTTGATCAGATTGTCTTGTCTTGTCTATGAAAATTTTTATCATGTCTATTATTTTTCACTTTTTCCCCTAACATGTTTGTCTATAGCTAACATGTTTGTGGTGAGAGTGTAGTCGATTTTGTAGGATCGAAGACCCATGTCCTCTTTGCATTCTGATGGAGCCCCTTCACGTCTAGTATACCAAAGCGAAGTTTTGCTTCCTCTTCAATCTCTTTCTACTTTAGCTCGCACATGTTTAGATACATATGCTGGCTAAATTGGGGGCAAAATGTTATGGTGTAAAATTGTACCCTTATGCAATTTCCCATAACATCAACCTTTACTTTAGTTTAATAAAACAATAATGCAAAATCTCACCCTCTTAGCCTTCATTTTTGTCCCTAGCTTATCGTTTTCTATCGACGAGAGAACTTTTGTCTAGGATGCTTCCACATAGAGAAAACGTCAGCACACCGCACGAACATCCTAATAGGATTTTTGCTCATGTGGTCGTTGGGATGTTACACTGCCACATGCTCACAAAGTGTAATGCCTCTACAGTCACAACCGCACTCGAGAACGACTCTTTGGCATGCAATTTGACCATTTATTTCCCTCTTCTCATTCTATATGATTCTTCCAAATTCACTCTATCACTCTCTCCTAACTTCTTAGCCCTTCTTAGCATTTCCACTCTCTCCTCACAATTCTACACCATTCTTCTTGCAGGTTCAAGCCCTCTACATCACATTCTTGCACGACCATCTCACATCTTTGAAGCACTACTCTTCCTCTCGCCTTCACCAAGCTTTTGGAGGGAGGGTAATCTTTCATTTTCATAACATTATCATTGTTATTGTTTAGCATATTGTTATCTTGTGTATTAACCATCTCGTCTTGTCATTTATTTGTCTACACTTCTATACCATTGTCTATCTGGTTGTTCATGGAGATGGAAACCCCAAAGCGGAGGTTTGACTAAGGCAAGCCCCAAAAATCAGCCTAATGCTTTCTCATTTTTGTGTGTGCGAGTTTTGTTCATGAGGAGCTTGTGGTAGGTTGAACCTACCGTAAGTTAATCCCTTTTCTTCCACTTCACATCATTTTTCTTAGTAGTTAGTTTGCTTGTCATTTAAGTATTCTTGTTGCACTTCTTTACATTTTATGCATTTCCAACATTTTTTTTAGATTAGTAAAACTATCAGACTTTAGCATTCAAATCGTTAGCAAGTCCTAAGTGTCTCTAGTAGCAAACTCTACTTTTGGTTTGTACGAGACGCAAGTGCGCCATAGATACCCTAGCACCTCACGTTGTCGTCCTTGATTCACGCTTTCGTCCTCTAGCCGAGAGCCTATCAATTTGTCTCTCGAGACCTTTGAGATCTGCTCACCTAATTTTTGAATTCCTCTGCCATAAACATCTAGAAAACCCAAAAAATAGTTTAATCTCTCCTTAAACCATCACCTCGTCACTTGAGCTTTTCATTATGTAAAATAGGGCCACCCACTCCATGTAGAGTCTTCCTTGTCCTAGAGACTCGAGAGTAGTAGATCCCCTTCGTTACACTTGTTAGTCAGCTGATTTGGAGGACCTTAAAGCCCAAAAAATTGAAAACTACATTTAGGTTGCTTGAAGATGATAGCATTGGGCATATGTGTGTATAAGTAGCCCATCCCTCCATACAAAAAGAAGCAAGCCAAGCTATTGTCAGTGATTTCAATATCACTAGAGTGAACTTGGGACCTTCCACGAGGGATGGAGATGTGCACAACTTCCAGGTGACAACAAGAAGGTTGGTGGAGAGGACAACCAAAGATAAGAAAAGCAAAGATGAACTAAAGAATCAAGTAAAACTTCTAACTGAATGCTTAAGATTTGTATTTGGTGTTATTCCACTGCCAATTGCCCAAGCAAAAGTTGTTTTTGATCTGATATCATCAATGGGGAAAGAAGTAATGGATAAAATGCAAAGTTATAAAGCTTCAGGGAGTGCTATAGAGGAGTGGACTGCTGATATTGTAAACAAAGGAAACTAATTCATTACTGATATGAAAAAGGTTAGTAAGGATATGGATGTCCTAAACGTTCAAGTGGATAAAGATATTGCCTCAGTAAAGCATGAGGAGACTGTGTGGACAAACACCCTTGGTGACTTCAAAGGGATGATAGAATTAGGCCCTGAGAGGTTAGTTAGTGAGAAAATTCTTCCAAATATTGCAAATGATCGATATGCTATGTGGAGGAAGAGTAAAGAATGGAAACTCTTTGTTCTCCAATAGTGTATATAGGAGTTTGGCAAGGTGCTAACTGAATGCGGCAATATTAAGGATGAAATTCAAAAGAACCTCTTGGGAATCAGCCTGCACCTTAGGAATGAAGGCAGCAATGAAGATGTAAGCGAAGAATCACTAAAGGGGATTCAAGAGGATGACAGATAAAGAATGTGGCAAGTGGTAACTCAATGCTGAGAGTCTAAGGAAACTCAACAATTTCGATTTAGCCCTATTCCAGTTTGGCGGACTTGCTACAACCTATGCAGGAAAACTTGAAGCGTGTAAAGCAAGCAAAGCTTCCAAGAAGCTTAGAGCTAGAAATATCATCATCCCTCAACATGAAGAGATGCCACCTATCATGAAAGCTTATTATGCCTATTGAGCCAGAAATGCCACATCAACGTCCCAGTTAGCCGAAGGAGTGGCAAACGAAGCGTCACCCCAGTGATAATTACGTCGAAGGCGTGTCCTATATGAACTTCTCAAGTTCATTTTCCTCTTCGACAGTCAAGATAGAGTTACACAGAGTGGTTGACAGAAAAACGATTCTCCACCGTCGATCATTTTTCTTCACTTTTCAGTTTTTTTTGCCAGCTTTTTTCTTCTGCTTTCTAGCCGTTACCATTTTTTCGTCTGTTTTTCCACGCACTTAAGTCAATGCAGTGACTCTGAAATTAGTCACATTCCTTTCCTCGCCAGGGAGATAAAGATTGGATTGCAATCCGCGTCAAATTGTCAGATTTCATTCGGAACCGAACATTTCTACAAACTGGAATTTATAACGTCGATGAGTCCGTCGTCTGTCCCCGTTATGAAGTGCGTTGTTTTCTCCACATGCCTATTTGAAGTAATCCTTATCTTTTGTATCAAAGTTTTGCAAATTTTTTTTTTTTCTATGGAGCTTTCTAATAAGTAAAATGGATTTTTTAATATTTATTTTAAATTAAACTGAAAATTAGATCGTCGTTCTTTACTGCTTTGCCCGTCGTTTTTCACTCATAGTTATTATATTAGTTAATAAATAATGTATACAGTAAAATTGAATACTAAGGGTTTTTTTATATCATTTTTAAAAAATAAGAAAAAATAAATGTTTGTTTTACATTTTAAATTTAAAATCTAATTTTTGTATTATTTTAATTATATTTTAAATTAAATGAAAATTACAGCCACCATAATTTGGAGAGTTTAAGAATATATTTATTAAAATAAAAATAAAAAGTCAAGATTCTCATAATTTAACAAAAAATTATATATATTTATATTTTATTAATTAGTTTTAAATATATAATAAATAATTTGATTTTTAATATAAAATGTTATATTATATAATAATATAATAGTTAATACATAAATAATAAATATAATATAATAATATAATAATGATATAAATATAATAACATAATAATAAATACATAAATAATAAATATTTAATTAGTTTACAAAATAATTTAGTTTTTAATATATAATGTTATATTATATAATATAATAGTTAATACAAAAATAATAAATATAATATAATAATATAATAGCTAATACATAAAACAATGAGCAAATTTAGGTTTTAAAATTACATCCTTTACCCTTTGTAATTAAGTATAAATTAGCATAACAATACGGCATCCTTTCTCTTATAAAATATAATGAATAATTAATTTTAAATATATAATAATATTATTCTATAATAAATAAATAAAAATTAATACTAATATTAAAATCATTTGTCAAACTACTTATCAATTGATCTCATTTGTACTACACAAATGTGTGCAAAAAAAAAAACCAAAATTTCCCTAATTCACCTTCCACACCTCTTCGGCGTACCCATTGCACGAGGTGCCATAGCTAGTTTATTTGCTTTCATTATCTTTATAAACTTTATGTTATGAATTAAAAGACTCTTTAAATTGGGCATTTATTTTAAAGTGGTTATACCGGCTCAATATTTATGTAATTAAGATGAACTCGAAACTCTCTTAACTATTGACTACAATTTTGATATAGCATATAGATAGAATTGAAAGGATTTTATGTTTGTGTGTGTTTTACCATGTCATTTTGAATGAAAGGAGAAATTATTTGAATATGTGCATTTGTATAATTTTTGGAGTTATATCATTTTTGTGTGAATGAATAACAATTTCATTTAAGTGATTGATTTCAATTTTGGTGTTATATTGAATTGATTGTTTCTTTTATTCATATGGGATGTTATGTTGGCCTTTGTACCAGTAGTCATACTTCTTCTTATATTCATCACATTCAATACTCAAAAGCTTTCTAGTGTTGAAGACTCTTGCCTTTCTTGCTTTCTGGTAAAAAGCATACTTCATTTTAAATTCTTAGTTTTAAGATTTTATTGAAAATGTAAGAGAGAGTTGTACCTCTCAAAAATTCAAAAAGTAACTGTTTCACATAGAAACAATTAACTCAACTGTTGGGAATTGATGGCATTTATTTTGGGCAGAGAGTTGAGATTATACAATAAATTCAAAGGTGCAAATCCGTTAGCCAACACTCAGCTAACCAAGGAGTGCTCCAAAATGATCTCTCATCTATATAAAGTAACAATACAAATTATTGGGATAATTTTGTTTATGTGCTTGATCATGATTGACCCGATGGGGTTTAAGTGAAGATGTGAAAGGGATGTAATTTAAATTATTAAAAGGTGGCTAGGAGGCATATTGTGCATAGTGTTGATATGACTCTTCCCTAAGCTTAGATTGACAATTAGTAATTGCAGATAGTAGGGTGTTTGATATGACTCTTCCCTAAGCTTAGATTAACAATTAGTAATTGCAGATAGTGTTAAATGGACTACAATGTTATGCACTTTAAGTGTTATTGGGTGTTTTGTGCATCTTGCAACTAGAGGTGTTTCATGGTTTGGTTGTTTTATTTGCTAGTGGTACGATAAAAGGGGGGGCTTTACAAGGAGTCTATTTATGTATGGGTAAGTATTAGACATGGGTTTAAAATAATATTTAACTCTATCTCCACAATCCTCAAGCTAGTAAAGGTTGAGTTAAGTCCAGATGGGATTACTGACAACATTGCGAGGTTATGAGGTTCAATAATGAATTTTTTTATTAAAGCTAAAGGAGTTGGCATAAAATTAGGAGATTAGGGCTCATCTAAAGGAACTCATCATCAATTATGAAAGGGAGGATGATGAGGTGGCATAAGATATGATGGTTTCTCAACATAGGAGACCATGGTAGGAGGCAAGGTATGAAGTGGTGGATCCCAATCTCAATGCATGCATTTTAGCCTTGATGTGGCATTTAAGATCTTTAAATGCTTATTGCAAAGACTTAAACCTTGTGTTAAAAAATTTGGTGGCTGCACACCATAGTATGGGCTTAAAAGTAGCAAGAAGCTATTCTCTACCAATTTTGGAGGATGAAAGGATCATTCATACTTTGTGATGTGCACAACTACTTAAAGTCACTGAATATGATGTTTTGGATGTGATACAAGCCCCTAAATTGTCGCCTATGGAATATATTAATGCATATGGCTCCAATGTTCATTCTTGTACATAGGAAAGATGAAAGTCCCCTCCACCAAGGTTTGGTCTCAATAGATGGTGTATGTTTCAACTATCTTAACTATGTATTGGCCCAACATGTTCTAGTTTCAATTTTTTGTTATACAAATGCATGGTCTTCTTGACACAACTATGCCCATCTTTTGGATTGCTCATGCTATATTCTTTTTCTAGTTTATGAGTGGTATACTTGATACTAATTGCTGATTTTTTTTATATACATTATTTTGTAATATAATTTATAAAAACTTAAATGTTGAAATGAGACCCTTTATCAAAACCTTTGATACTATATTTTAAAAAACAATTATGCTTCTACTTGATTAAAATTATTTGTATGCATAAATGTAACACTAATCCCTTTGTACATCTTCTAACCAAATTGAACTATAAACCCTCTTAAAATGTATCATTCAAATATTCATTATACTTTGTTTACAATTCCTATTTTTAAATTTGAAGACCTTTCTTCCGTCGTTGTCTTTCATATCTTTTAGTTTGTAAGAAAGTAAGTTTTATAATATCATCCCTAAAGCACTCATTGATGTCATATTTTTCTCCTTGATAGTCATTTTAATGATTTTTTAGTTTATATAATAGTAGCTTGTACCCATAGACTATTTAACCTTAATATAACTCACTAAAATATAATCTCATCATTAGTAATGCAATTGCATATCTTTGAATGAGAACAAAAGTCACAAAGTCAGATATCAATGAGAATGATATCATATCATTATCGTTCAAGCAATTAAATTTGTATATTCTTTAATTAGAGCAAACGTGTGGGGCAGTTAATCATTCACCTCTCCCTCAATATCAGAACTTACAGAAACATATAGAACAGCTATTTAAAAAGAGTGCCGATGTTTTCATTCACAAGCGTCAAATATTATTGAAATAAAGCTAATGTAATGTGTTAAAAGAAAATGTTGATAAAATCTCTCTACCTGCTTTCTAGGCTGAGTAAATCTTTTACCCATATTCTTTTATCTCGCTTATGGGGACAACTGAAATTTCTCTACCGGTTTCTATGCGGAATCAGATCTCTCTTGCTACTTTCCATGCCAAATCAACTTCTAATTCAATATACTGGGTCCTTGTATATTTCAGAGTTTCGAACATAACTGAAGCGGGGACAATGCACATTCAAACCCATTATTAATTTGGAAAACAAACATGAATATACAACATTGCTCATGGGCTCAATAAAATGAAATTTTTGTATCATTCATTCTATAATACTTTCAGAACAATAATATGTACAAGAAACACAACCAGTTGGTTTGCTTCAGTTGGCTTGATGGTGAAGCTACATTTATGCTATTATACGGATCATATGTTACCTTCACCTTTACGTTCCATAAAGCATACTTGCATATGCCGAATCACAAACTTCTGTCATGAAAATTTTCTGTCTTTGGAAACTTCCATCGTTACATAACAAAGAATGTAAAAGAATTAGCATATTATTCAAACTGGAATTCGTATTGCCACGACATAATTTTCTTTCTTCAACATTCGTTCAAAATTTAACTACGCTTATACGGCCATGGTCAACTTGTCTGTAATGCCAACTTGACAGTTGGACTAATGTAGCTTCATTGCACACCATTCTATAAGATTCTTCTGACCTCCCATGATATGCACTCATGGAGTCCAACAAAAAATCAACATGATGAACTGAAGGGACTTGGGAGAGTTTTTTGCAGACAAATGAATTTGGAAATCCAAAAATAGTCATTTGGAATGTGCTGGCAGCTGGACCAACATGGCGATAGAGGCTTGAGAGGAAGTAGCAAGCAGTTTACAGCTCTAAATGAAAAATAATCGACAAATTCTGTGGAAATATAATAGTTTGTGGTGGACAACAGTCAAACAAGAAGCATTCCGTGGAAAAAGGATGATCCTGTAATAATCTGTCACCAACTAGCATGCTAAATAAATCATGTGATAGATGAGCCCGGTTTCTGATTTTCAATGAGTACATTTTGTCAGGTCCTGTTCCAGTTCAGAGTGTATTATACTTTTCTCTAATTACATACTATTTTCACATATCAAAAAAGGAGGAGAATGAGGCTTCCTCAACATGATGGATTGTCATGGGAAGATGATTCAACATGATCAGATTTCTGTCTGACATAATTACTGACGTTTATGGTCTGCTTTCTTTTTTGGAGCTGGTGAGTTTCAGGGCTCGAATGATAGCCCATGCTTTTTTTGAATTCCAGGTTCAAAGCTCTGATATAGACAAAGTATCTGGCGCAGAAGCACACCAGTTCCTCAAGGCTGCAACATCTCCATGATCTGATGATTAAATCTTATCGCAAGAAGAATCACCCATCCCACGAAAGGTAGAAGCCCATATCCAGCAAGAGTATTTGCCCCTCACAAGGGAGCAGTGAATAATGTTTATTGATGTTCAAGCTTTGATGGTTTGATCAGTTTGGTAAAAATTTACCATCATTATTATGGTAGTACAGCGTTTACTTATCAGAATCAGGTACACTATGGTTTATGCTTCATCCGGGTTTCTACTTGCAACTCCGTCATTTTTTCATGTACAAAGGCTTTATGCTTTTTTCTTATATCAACTCAAATGTAGTATTACGATTCAAGAAAATGTATTCAACGAAATATTGTTTGAAACTAATAAAGAGCCTTCTTGGAATGAAGTTATCCTTCCTAACTGTGAAAACAATGTGCAGGCCACAGTGCTGGAAAGAAACATATAAAAGAAACTCAGCTTCTTTATCATGACATGTAACAAAAGTTTGTCAAATATTAAATTCAGGAATAATCAAAAGTATTCTACAAAATGTTATTAACATATTTTATCCAAATTGTTGCATTCAAATTTCCTTAAATGTTCAATAGCAAGTTAAGAAAATTTATATTGGCATAGAAAGGTAATAATCAACACCTAAAACATGGTCCTCAGATCTAAACATATATTCTACTGATCTTTGTAATGAACACTTGCAACTACTTTTGCTTTTCACTCAAGAAACGGCAAACTCGACTTTCCAACTGCCTCAGAGAAAAATCAACATATATGATATTCAAAATGATGAGATTCTTGGTCTGCACCAAATACTGAACCTTTGACAAATAGTGGCTTTCAAAATGACAAAAGGTTCAATGACATTCAAAAATGGTCAATTGAATGCGTCTTGACAAATGTTATATTGGACATGCTTGATATGGATTTCTAATAGGAATTTGTCTCTCTTGACTTCCTCAATAACTAATCCCTGAGTATGCAATACAGAGACCTAGAAGAATAAACAACTCCTTCATAAAAATTTATACATTGTTAGATGCATCTTGAGGCAGATGCTCACCAACAGCTTCTCCAGAATTTGCAGTTCCTAACCTTTCATCCAAGGCCCGAGTCCCTCGTTCTCTGAAAGTTTGAGTTATGATATGAGGCAATGTTCCTGTTAGCTTCTTTCCTCTATAAAAATAAATTAAAAAAAAAAAAAGCATCTACTCCTTTCTATATCCAAGAAATTATTTTGTATACACAAAGTGGTTCTATCCAATTCGTGAATCTGTGCATGCATGAAGACTACAAGCTTTCTAGTATTCATTCTTACCAATTTTGAAAAGTACTGTTTTACACCTGAGAATGTTTGCCAAACAATGAAAAATAATAAAAGACGAGTGCTGAAACAACCCAATCTTCACCAAGTCATTTCAATTATATTTTCCTCTGTTTGAAACGTGTTATTAGCTGGTTTTAAAAGCCAAAAGGTACCAAGCTAGAAAACTAAACAAGCAGAATTCCAAGTAGTTGTCGCAATCTTGGCAAGCATGGAAGTCGAGAAAGTAGGATAGAGAAAGCAAGATATTATACTGATGTTTCTTCTAGATTCTTGATAAGTAATTGAAGATAGAAACCTTCATAAACAACTATGAATATATTTAATACCATTCATCTAAGGTATGATGTTTGTATTCGTAGTGCAAAGTTGAGTGAGTTCTGGATCAAATTGTGGTATATTATACATTTCCATGTTTTAAGTCCTGCTAACAAACTCAAGCAAGAAACCATAGCTTGAGAGGAAAACAAAGAATAAGATCTATTTAAATATGCCAAAACAGGGGAAAGAACAATGACGGCTAAGAAAGGTTTAAAGCTAAGAAAATTTATATAACTTAATCCTCCAAAGTACTCAACTCATTGAAATGAAAAACCTATTGTGTAAACCAAGGAAGCAATTTTTCTCCCCATCCCTGGGGTATTTTGGTAAGAATCTACTATACAAACACAATAATGATCCAAAGACATCATCTAAATGTAGGCTGTGGAGTTTCTTATCCCCAAGGTAGTACTATAACGTATGTCCTCTAGCAAAATATTACTAACTTGTGTGACATGACATTTGATATTAAAAGGGTAGATTTTGTTAAAAAAAGGTCAATACGAAACAGATAGTGTCAACGGCCATATATCTCTAAGGCAATAGAAACAAAAGCGTTTTTCTCACCAACGACATTGAGGAACAAGTTAGTTCTAGGAGAAATCTATTGTGAGCTGTTAAATTTATATCCTTTACAGTCATTATTTTAAAAAATTATTATTATTTGATTACACAATTGCTATTGGTTCTAGACGTTTCATAATGCAAGTCTAGACACAGATGTAAGAAGGTTAGCTTAAATCCTGCAATGCAGTGCAGGTACCTGCGATATATGAAAGTCTGCAATTTATATATGTGTTTACTTGGATATGCATTATAAATCACAATAAAGAAATATCTTAGAAATTATCAATATAGAGCAGAAATAAATTTTAATCCCTGAAAAATTAAATCTTCTTACCCATCAAAAGAAAACAAAAAATTTAAAAAGATATTTAATCATTTTTAGCATTTCCAGTTCTCATGAGAAAAAGATGAACAGAATTGGTGCAGTTAAACATTTCAACTGATTAGAAAGTTAGTCTTAACAACTGAACTTTCAACGAATGAATATAATCTAACAGCTAATTTACGAGGTTCAACTAGGACAGATATTGATAGCCATGATCTTTATGGAAGAAAGATAACCTAAATAGGTCATTTTCAACATTTGCAATTATGTTAAGAATAAAGCAAACTGAAAAGACATGTGTACCTCCTCCTAGAGGCCTCCAAAGGGTCTGATCCTGGTACATACACACCACCTGCAGCATAACTGTCTCCCACTTCACTGGGCACTGGAGCATTTTGACAGAATATTTTCTGACAGATCGTGGCAAATGTGTCCAGTATTGGTCTGATAGAAACAGCATTTTAGTTAGCTATAGAAGTACGCAGTTAAGGAAAAGGTGATAAAGTAAGTAAGCTAAGGTTCAGAGCAATAGACAACTACATCTCAAAAGGCTGTACTAACTTCATGCAGAAGATTTAACCTGTTTGAGGGCTAAATCAAATAACTACATTCTTTAACAGACGATCCACTGAAAAGGGGCTTTGCATACACAACTCATTTTACTACCTTTGCTGTGGAGAAAATATTGGAAACAGAGGAAAAGAAGGGAAAGGGGAACTATAGTGAATGTTAGTGGAATTTATGCAGTGCTGAAGCAATGAAAAATAACTAAATATTGTAATATAATTAGATTATTGCACCAAAATTGAGTTTGACATGATATACAGGAAACAAATTAGAAATAAAAATGTCTGGAAGAGTGGAAATCATTATAATTACCTCAAAAAACTTGGGAAAAATGTAGAGAAAGCAAAATCTTCAGTCGGATAACCCTTCAGATGTGTATCTGGATTCCGTTGAAAATACCGCAGGTATAGCCAACTCCCATAAGTTCCAAATATCACAAAGGGGAGGTATGGCATTGATTCTGTGGTCAAAAAGCTTACAATGACGGATAACAAAACCAGAAGCGAAGGCAGCCACTGGATTGTGTTATTACAAGCATAAATTAAATATTAATAGTTCAGTCAAGTTGACAAAGGGCACTACAACTAATGAAAGCATTTGGATCAATTGAAAAGACTCTACAAACCAAATGCAGGAATTTTAAGGGTACCTTGGCTCGTATCACATAAGCACCAATTGCAGTAACTTCTTGGTCAGGCATGACTTGTTTCATGCCCACAAGAAATCCTGACAAGACTCCATGAAAACCTGAAAGTGGCGTGTACCTGTATCAAAAAATAAAATTCTTATTCATTAAATTTAATAAATCTGAGATTGACTTTTGCAAGTCCCAAGAAGTAGCAATGCTTTCTCAACTATATCACAACAATTAAAATTTTATGATGCCAACCACAACTAGACTCCAATAGAGAGTTTAATAATCAGACATACCTACGACGTTAGATCTATATTGCATTGAGCTATAAATTACAAGTTACACCATGTATATTACCATTCAAAACGTTCTTCAAGGATTTCTTACAATTAGAAACAATGTTTTTAGACTCTGAATACAAAGCACAAAGTTTTACTCAGTCATTTTATTAGTGTTGAATTTGGCATGGATACACTTGGTAAGCACACATAGCCAAGCTGGTGGTTAAATCCATGTAGGGTGACATGATGTTGGGAAAAAGAAACTACATTTTGAGAAGAAGGAAAGAAAGAAAGAAATTATATTAATGTCCATGGATAACCAAAAGTAGGTCAATGGAACTCACAAGAAAAACAGCATACAGTGAAAAGTCCTAGGACGAGAAACCTATAAAGGTCCCACCAAGGGGAAGAACAAAAGTAGAAAATACAAACCAACAAGGGACCACCAAAACAAGCAGTCAAGAAATAGGTACAAATAGCCAAGAAAGGGGAACAAATACCCTAACGAGCAAAGAGCAGCCATAGAGGAAAACTAAGATCAGTAAGTATCATTGTCTATGCTAGAAATGGCAAAATTGCCAAAGCCATCACAAATCAATATGAAGGGACTGATACAAGATCTGATAATGCTCATCATAGAGTGTCGAGGGCGGGCAGGAGTACCCCCACAAGGATCACACCTAACATCTAAGGTTGAAGTAACACCTAATGTAGTGAACAAGCTCGTAATATGCATTTGTCCCTATGACTAGAGAGGTGGCCAGAGAGGATAAAATTTAAGTCAACAAGAAGCTGGGCCACACCGTTGGAAAGAAACAAGACCATGATGCTGAGGAGGAACACATTGAGGCAAAAGATATGAGATACACTATCTCACAAGCCTATCTGCATGTATGAGAGAAGTAACCATATCCAAAGGTTGTTTAAGGCTACCAATCTCCTGTATGTGCTGAAAGAAGATGATCAACCTCAGGGCTATAGAATCCCAAGAAGTTGCATGTAAGGATCTATACCAAAGGGTGATGGCCTACTGAAGATAAAGAGCCAAACACCATTGGTTTGAATATCTAAAGAAAGTAGAGAGATTATTGCCTGAGCAATAGAGGCAATAATATCTCCCATGGATCTCATAATAAATGGGGCATTTGAAGATGAAATGCTCTTTGATCTCAACCTCCTAGAGGGAGTAAAGACGATAGATCCGATTAGGGCAAGAAATATGATGATCTATCTCAACCTATAGTTGTTGGGAACAAACTATCATTTGGCTAAGGGGGAACCTCAAGCCATGTGACCAATGATGCTAGAGATAGTGAGGGTAGCGAAGAATACCATCTACAACATGTAGGAAATGCTTAGCATAAAAAGCAAGCTTCAGGTTGAGTGGCATAGGAGAATCTCATATTATATCACCATGCACACTACCTTCCAAAAAAGTGCAATAGCTTTGTATGAAGGAGCTTCCACCCACCAAATTGGAAATAGGTGGATATGAGAGGGAAGCAATGATTCCCAACTATGCAAACTTTCTACCTTTTAGATATGTTTGTCCTACATTCAACATGTATATCTGAATTTATTGACTCTCAACTTGTAAGCATGGTGCGCTGTATTTAATCTTATAAAACCTTATTTAAACTACTGAGTAGACATCACTTCCTCTATTAGGGTATTTCACATGGTTCTTACAATTCTAGAAAAAGTGATATTTCACACTTTATCTTAATTATGTTGATGTATTTCTACATGTTATATATTTTAAGCCTCATGCTTACATAAAATTGCTACACATAAAGGGTTGAAGACCCACACAAAGAAGTTTAGAGCTCTCGTATGTATGTAAGAAGATGAAGAGTCAAACCCCATAAGAGCAGCTTCAAGCTTTCTCCTAGGGATGCATGCCTACTATTGCATTAAGTATTCCTTAGTGGTATTAGTGTTAATTACTCTTTTCTTTCTATGTAGCTTTTTATTGTTAGCGTTAAAAGTATTCTGCATTGTTTTCTAGTTAAAACTTCAAGCTCAATCTTCAAATATAAGACACAAAGTAGAAAGGATTGGTGGACTTTAAGGTGACTTGGTACATGTGTTCATATCTTGTATGGTGTGTAACTTAGGGCTATAATTTTTGCAAAGTTGTGGAAAGGACAAACATTATTAATGAAAACAAGGATGGGAGGAGAGTTGTGGAAGGAAATGTCATGGTAGAGAGGGAGTAAAAGCTAGGCATTACTTGACAGACTTTACATCAAACCCTACAACTAAGAATGTATTGCCTTGACCTAACCATTGTTCAAGGTTTTCTTGTGGGAAGAGGAATCAATATCGATTGCAAAAGATGCAGAATTTGTCTTTGGTGCCATGGAGGATTACAAGAACAAGGGAACAAAAAGGAAGATGTGAGGGAGGGGAAGAGTCTGCAAAACCCACAAGAGAAGATGGTATGTACCCTTCATCCTTCCCCAAGAAGCTTGTGTTAAAATTGAACGTGGAAAGGAAAAGTGCTATTAGGAAAGAAGAATCTCAGTTGAAAGGATTAGCATTTTTTTGGTATCCATGCATCAATCTGCTCTACCTGCAAGAAAATTCTTTGATGATTGGATTGCCAACGTGTGGGAAAAAACTTGGAAGTTATGTTAATTTTTGTAGATTGATCTTCCCTGGTGTGTTTGTGTTTTTCTTTTTCTTTTTAATTCAAATATGTGATGAAAGGTTATTGCTAGAAAATTATGGAGTATGGGAAGAACTTCATTCAGGGCTTTGCCATGGGTACAAATTTGAATATGGACAAACTCTACACTCAAATAGTTCCTAGATGGTTGGAAATCAAAGATGTCTTCTTGTGGTGCATGGCATTTGCTGCAAAGAACTTTTAAATGCTTAGAAGTATTGAGAGTAGAGGAAACTAGGATTTTTTTTCCTAATATGAATTCTATGGTTTTAATTTCTGTGTCTAGAGAAGACCTATCCAAAAACCATAGAATTTTAGTTTGATAAGAGTTCTTTGACTTGTGAAGTTGTCAAGTTAGGAAGTGTAAATTCTTGCTTCTTTTGTAAAATAGACAAGCGTTTGAAAAAGAATTGCCCAAACCTGGTCAGAAGGATCATTTCCTTAGGGAAACCAAGGGATAATGTAGGTGTGAACAAGCAAATATAGAAAACAAATAAAGGGATTCAAATTTCAAACTATCAATTCACTATCAATTCAAACCCTATTCTATATCTAATTGCCACCTCCAATTAAGCTAAGAGACTATCAATAAAAGATGGAAGACTAACAAATCCCTCACCAACAAGTCTCTTGTTGCACACATAGTGTGGATATGATCAAGATGGATTTGTGATGAAAGATTTGATGCAAGAGCATCCGGATCCATGAGCAATCCTATGTCACCCAAAAACATTTCCTGTTCCAATTCTAAGTTTGTCTTGCTTTTAATGCTGATTTTTGGTGAGTTGTTGCAAGAGGAAATTTTGATGGAAATTCGGGCAAATAAAGAGTTTGTCTTGTTGACGAGCTTGATGGGTTCCGACTGTTCAAATTTGGTGAGATTTGGAGCAAAATTGGCCAAGTTATGGCCGATTGGAGGTTTAGGCCTCATCAAGAACTAATCGGAGGTTCAGCTGGTTCCAAAAAGCCTTGGAACCCCCGACAAGTTCCGATTCCTATTGGAATCGCCAACAATCTCATTCCTTGGTTTTTCGGAAAATTTAACATTCCACCTTTATCGCCGAAAGACACAATTGTTTTCTTCAAGTGTTCAAGTCGAAACATTAGTTAGTTCCTAGCACTAATGGAACTCCTGACAGTTCCAAGTTCCTTCAGAACCCTTGACAACCAAAGACAAGTGTTTAGTTCTAGAAGAAGCTCAAAGGCCCGAAAACTTCAGTTTCCTGATGAAGTCCATTACCCCAAGGACTAAGGAGAAAAGGGCACAAGTTCCTAACAACCCTCAATACCCCAACAAGTGAGGATATATGTTGGGTTCTCGACAAGGTGCTTACTCCCGATGACCATGGAGAGAAGTCATGGGCTCCTAAAGACCCCCAAAACCCCGACCAAGCAAAATGAAAGCAACACAAACTTTCAAAGAATTTTTTAACACCGATGGAGGGTTTAGGGGTTTAGTTTTGAAAGCCGATAGTGGAAGATAAAGCATATAGGCAAGTTGCAAACATATTAAAAGGTGCAATCATATAAAGACACATGGCATGTGATCACTGAACCGTTTTGGAAAACTGTTGAATTCCTCATAAAGCGACTGAACTTTTTAGCGAATTGGGGGAGCGAGGTGCTCGCAAATTTGAGATCAATGATCAGAACAAAGAGTGAAGGTTGAAGGCCTATGTGTAATTGACATTGAATGTGTTTGTACTCCTAAAGCTGCAAATCTATAAGACTTGAAAATTTCCCTATTGCATAACATTTTGTAACTGTTGTTGATTGTGGCTGCATGATTGAGCTACCTAGCAAGGGTCCCTGATCCCATGTGCACCGAGATTGGATGTAGTTGGTTTTTGGACAGAATGAAATTATGAAAATAGCTCATATGGTGAGCTATTATAGACTTGAGGGGGTGGAGAATCAAGGCTTAAGGTTGATTTGGGAAATCAATGGAGAAGATTGCTTGCAAGAATTGGAGTCATGGGAAGCCTCCAAGTGGCACTTTGCAATTGGTGCACATGAAAAGTTCCATGATCAAAGGAATTTGGATGGTGGAGATCTTGGAGAGGCTGGATGGTAAGGATCAAAAAGTCCTTTTTTCGAAGTTCAAAAAGGTTTTTGTTTTTGAGACATAAAGGCCTAGGATTTTCTAGATTGAATGGATGTTCAAGATTTGATGGGAGGACTTTATGGAGACTTGTGAAGCATGGGCCATGTACATGTTGGAAGTGGATTCACTCTGAGAGGGGGGGGTGAATCAGAGTGGAGTGATTTTAACTTTTAACTTTGAAAGCATAATGAAACTTTTACCAATTTATACCAAAGTGACATTTTTGTTTAAGCAAGTGAACATTAACGCTATAGATCAGCTTGACATGAAACTTGACTAACATTTACAACCCATATTGAAAGCATCATATGATATTGTTCCATTAAAACTGTATGAACAATCGTGCTGTGCTTTATCACCAGAACTATTAAACTTCATAATATGCAACTTTGACTTGCTTTTGACAAACTTTTGAGCATTCATATAGTGAGCACAGAATGCAGAAGTTAATTTACTTTATGAAAGACACTTTGCATCAGATTTGCACAATCTAAATTTGCATGACAGACTTGAGCAAATTGACTTTAAACTTTTAAATAGACTTAAAGTGTCAGAGCATTGACCAACTAAATGAGCACAATAACATAAATGACTGAAAGAAGGAGTATGCAAGATAAACATAAATCACACAAATGAGAGACACAGAAATTGCCGAGTGGAAAACCCTCCTGGGGTAGAAAAACCACTCCTAAACTACCTTACTGGCTTAATTTCAAAACCACTGCTTACAATGCCTTCTAGGCTGATTCTTGAGCACCAACCCCTCATTTAGAGACACCAATCTCAAGGAGCACCAACCCCTTTACTGTTTTAGTAAATCATACAATGATACAAAGGATCTCTCTGTTTCCCTTTTTGTTTCATACTTTTCTCATTGTTCTTCATCAAACAATTAACTCTCTCTTTCTGTTTTTATCCTTTTCTCATGATACTGTTCAAAACAGTTAACACACTGTGTTTTCCAATTTTTTCAGCTAAAGGATTTTTTTTTTTCACTATATCTCATACAAAACTATTATATATTGCACTTATGTTGTCTCATTGTGTTTTCCTCAATATTAAAGCCCTAATCTCTCTGTTTTCTTCTTATTACAGATTTCATCATTACATTCAAGGAAGGTTACAACACTTGCTCGATTTTCTATTTCAGAGAATAAAACAAAGATGATTATCAGGTTACCAAACTTCAATCGACCAACAATGCCAGGTGTTGCAGTGTCCATGTGTGAAAGATCAATATGAAGAAGTTCTTCTGACAGGAATACCCAAGCATTATGCAAATATAGAAGGCAAACTGAAACCTAACCTCTCAAGCAGCTTGCACAAGCAATGCTAAAAACAAGAACCATTAAAGCATGTATGAAATTCATGAACAATGCCCTCGAAAAAACCAACTGCAACAACAGTGTAACCAAAAACTCCAATGCAATGTAACCGAAACTTCAGAATGATGCATCCAATAACCGTTATGAAAGAATCCAGGTAAGAGACTGAACAAATTCCAAGTCATCATGATTTCCCCCAAACAAATACCACTGTTACATAAAACTGATATGATAAATCTATTGTAAAATGCAATTACGATTATATGCAATCTTTTTAGTTCTGACCAAGAAAAGATTTAACCAATTTTCCACCTTCCATTTAAAAGTAACGGTTCTACAAACCAATTGAAAAACTGAATACCTGAGAATATCGAAATAGATGTTGCATGTAGTAATTTTACCAGACCTGCAAAGTAGCTTAGCAACCCGAGCTTCTCCCTTATTCGAGCTCTTACCCGATGGCAAGAGACTGATAGGTGAATCGACCATTGTCATGGTCTTCCAATCTTTCCTATACGCTGTCAAAGATCAATAAGCTAGAGAGTGCAAAGAAACGGCTAAGGACAAGATTCCATGGTGGCGGCTAGTGTAAGGTTCCAAAAATGTGAACAGTGAGAAGGGAAAAATTAATGACCTAAACTTCCAAATGAACCAACACACGAATTCCTTTCTCCACCGTGCTACCGCAACGTTCATTCTGTTCACCCGCGATATGGCGGTGACTAGCATTGACTATTACCGCTTCCTTACCACTCAACCGTGGTCTCCCTTCGGACTACCCGTGGTATAACAGTAGCTCCTTGCATACCGCTAACCGTTTCCACCGCACTACCGCGGTTACCCTTTTGACAACCCACGGTATAGCGGTAGCTATCTTGCATGCTGCTAGCCGTTTTCACCGCGGTTTCCCTTCTGACAGCCTGCGGTGTAGCTGTAGCTATCTTGCTTGCCGCTAACAGCTTTCACCGCACTACGACGTTTACCGGCTTAACTGCCAGCGGTACCACGTAAGACGTCCGCGGCCGTACCAAAAACATGCCGACAAACTCATTACCATTTGACAATTGTTGACTTTAAGAAATGCCGACAAAATGGTGCCATGAAAAATTACTACCAAATGTCGATTGCCTTAACCCACAGTCAATTTTCCACCATTCTAAGATATATATACCCAAAGACTTGTGTTGACCAAGGAACCAAAACACATGCATAGGATTGATCAGTGTGTTTCTCAAAGCCCGAATGCAATTTAATAACCAATGTCATATCATGTGCCAAATAATATCCAATGACTTACGAGGTATAATGAAGGCTAATGTTCAAGTTAAATTCAATATGCCTTTCACCCAAGCCAATATCAATTGTTTAAGGAAACCCGATAGGGTTTTCTTAAAACATGAAAACCATCTGCATTTTATAACTCAAGCACCAAGAGCCAGAGAGCATTACCTGAACATGGGAGCATTAACTTGTAACCAAGATTGCTGCACATGAAACCAATTAACAAATGTGCCAATCAAATGCCATAATAAGACCAGACTGAGAAATGCTTCCAAGGCACCAACCCAGGGCAGTTTTGACATCAAGGACAAATGCCACATAAGAAGTCAACAGTACATACGTGACATAGACAAGTTTGACTTGGCTTAATGAAGCTTAGGATTGTGCAAGTGATTGAATTAGTTAACTAATGGTTTGTGGGGAATTTGGGAATTAAATAAATAGTTTGTATTTATTTAATTTTTGGAAGATTGGGATATGAAAGTTGAACTAAATAAATGTTGAATTTATTTAATTAAGGTTGGATTATAGAGGAAATGGCTGAAAATAATAAATTAATTAAATAAAAGATTGGAATTTATTTAATTAATGCTAGGAAGGCGATTGGAAAGGTTAATAAAATAATTAGTTTTATTTAATTAACATTGGAAGGGGATATACCGAGATAAATTGGGTGATGTTAGGATGTGGTCAAATTTAGGTGTCTATAGTAGGTAAGCTCCATTTTGGCTCATGATAAGGTTGAGGATATGCAAGTCTTTGACAAGAAGTCTTTTTGTCCTTACTAATTTGACAAACAATAATTTGTTGAGGATGAGTTGCCTAAGGAGAGTAGAGGAAACTACGATTTCTTTTCCTAATATGAAATCTAGGTTTTAATTTTTGTGTCTAGAGAAGAAATGTCTAGAAACCTTCAAATTTTAGTTTGATAAGAGTCCTTTCACTTGTGAAGTTGTCAAGTTAGGATGTTTAAATTCTTGCTTCTTTTGTAAAATAGTCAAGCATTTGATAAAGAATTGCCCAAACCTAGTCTAAAGGATGATTTTTTTAGGGAAACAAGAGGATAATGTAGGTAAGCTCAAGTTGGCTTGAGCAAAGGCCGAGGATGTGCAAGTCTTTGACAACAAGTCTTGTTGCCCTCAGTAGTCCAATGAACAATAGTTTGTTGAGGACAAGTTTCCTGAGGAATGTCCTTAAATCTTCTCCTTTAGAAGATGCTGAGGAATATGAAGTAATTTTTTCTAGTGTCCAACGGAAAATTTAGTTACCATGTTGTCAAGCAAGGAATGTGACTCTAGCTGATCTTGATGAAATTAAAGGATGATTTCTTTAGGGAAATAAAGGGATAATGTAGGTAAGCTCAATTTGGCTTGAGCAAAGGCCGAGGATGTGCAGCAATGTAGGTCTTTGACAACAAGTCCTTTTGTTCTCAGTAGTCCAATGAACAATAGTTTGTTGAGGACGAGTTTCCCGAGGAATGTCCATAAATCTTCTCCTTTAGAAGATGTTGAGGAATATGAAGTAATTTTTTTCTAGTGTCCCTCAAAAGATTCAGTTACCATGTTGTCAAGCAAGGAATGTGACTCTAGCTGACCTTGATGAAATTAATAAGATTTTCAGGTTTGAGAAAAGGCTCATTGAGAATGATTTGTAATCTAACAACTAAGTTGTTGGTTCTAGTACAGAGGCAAGTATGGATACAGGGTTTTAGTACACCAATATGTCATTTTTTTCCTTGGGTATGATACGGCTATAAGATATATATATATGCAAAAAAAATTAAAATATACAAAATTGCAAATACATTTGATATATCACATAATATTATATTTTATAGAAATAATGACATTTAAATCTTTGATAGTATGATACTTCATCATTGATCAATGATATTATGATAGTCATAAAGATAATTGTCTAAGTTATCAATTTTGTTCTCCACTCCTAGACCCCCTCATTGTAACCAAGTTTCTTATGTGACAAGAGATCCCAAAAACTAGTGGGGATTGGGAGTGGAGAACCCAATGGGGTTGAGAGGCAATACCCTCATGGAGGTCTGGCAGCAATGCCCCCAACAAGGTTGAGGGGCAGAGCCGCTGCCATCAAGCCCCAATTAAGGCCTTTGAAACCACACAAACCTTCATGGTGCCCACCATTTTCACAATTTTATCACTTAATGGTGAAATTAGGTATTTCGCACATTTTTGTTTATTAAAATATTCTAAAAAGTGATTTTTATATTTTATTTTTTGTTTGGGCGACCTTTGGATGCCCTTGGGTTCACCCAGGTGCCTCCTGGGTTTGCCCAAGGTGCCTAGTTGAGACCCCGAGTGAACCCAAGCCGCTCCCATCGCAAGACATGTACTCACACCTATTAGACAAAATCCATATGGAAACTGGTGGTGAATGTCAAATGGAGCTCATCTACATAACGTTGGTGATGTACACTCTACTCCTTACCTTGAGGATTTGGGAAAGATTTCATGCCTCTCATCCTCTAAAATTTGAGTGGATGGCACTAACGTGCTGATAAGATGTAGCAAATATATCAATATATATACACACACATGCGTAAATTGCTTAGAAAGAGTTTACGTAATCCCATTTTGGGGAGATGCTTTATGTGGCTTTGGATAGCCAAGCAAAGTGGCTCCAGAAGATGGACTAGCAAGAGCAGCACTTGCAAGCCATTAGAGAGAATCTAGTTCATAAGGATGATAGAAAATGTGCCATCAAAATGACAAAGGATCATCTTTCTCACCCAAAGCATCTAATGAGCAAGCCCCTTCGTTTCGTCCATGGATCTATTTAGGGAGATAAGCATCATGTCCCTTTTATTTTCCCTTAACCTCACAACCTAGGACATTCATGGACTTAGGACACATGGAAGGATTTGATAGGCAGGCACAGCCTCCAGTGACTACTTCCCTAAAAACTTTCTAAATTTGTCAGGGATTCATTGAATTTTAACAAAAGATGGTCATGTTTTGACTTGCTATATCATCAATGGCATAGAGAACAAGATTTTTTCAAAGCTGCTTTACTATGGGGTGGAATGGATGGTCACGTAACTGAATCAGCTAGCTCCAACACTTTTGATAGTTGGAAGAGCATTTTGTTTTCTTGCACCTATAATATTTATCTTGAAACTTATACTACACTACACATATACAATCTATCCTTGTGGATGTTGGACATGAGTTGCAGTTTTGAAGGTCATCATATTTGCTCTCCCTGTTTTGTGTACTAGTAGTGATTTTGTTGTAATTTCTTAGAATTTGTCTTCGATGATCCCATCTCTTCACTTGTACTCATTCAAAGTCTAGTTATTGTAATTATAAAGACATCTTTAACAGAAATTTTGACTTTTTTGAAAAAAATGCATACCTATATTACTGCTCTTCACCATTTGTATATACAAATACCAGAATGGTCATAATGACACTTCAAAATATGATTTCTTAAGAACATTGAAAGTGTAATTTTGCACCATAGTATGAATCACAAAGAAGTGTTTCTATGGTGAAAATATATGGAATAAACAACTATACGAATATTTGTGAAGCATGTTAAATAAAAAAGAAATAAAGCAACTAGAAAAACCATGTGTGCCTTTACAATCACCATGCAATAAATGGGCAAGAACATTCCTCAGTTTTCCACTAAAAACATGAGCCACATGATTAATGATGAAACACACATACTTCTACTGAGAGGGGGGTGAATCAATATAAGTCAATCTTTTATCAATTTAAACTTTAATAATCACAATGAAGCGATCACAAAAATCCACACATAAGAGACACAGGATTTTACGTGGAAACCATTACGAGAGAAAACCATGGCAAAATATTGCTTGTATAAAACCTTCTTAAAAATTTCATAGGCAACAACCCACTGGATACACCAATCCCCATCATTGAGCAACAACCCAGCAAAAGACACCAATCTCTTCTATTGAAAGGCATCAACCTCCTGATCTCCTCAATCAGGAGGCACCAACCTCCAAATGAATATTATGTTTTCCTACTTGAGTATTGCTGATGCAATATGCTTCACAAATCTGCCTTAATGTAATGTCCCCTTTTCCTAGGCAGTTATTAGTTGCAGAGGTTAGTCCATCACTTGGTCCCGTGGATTAACAGGGGGGTTGGGGGGCCCTCTAAGGGTGTTTGTGGACTTAGTCAGTCAACCATTTGAGCTCAGTTGGTGTTTCCCAGCTCAACGCTACCAAGGTTTTTGTTGTGTACCTTCCGGAACTTGTTTTCGACATTTTGTCCATACTATTTTTAGTAGGTCACAAGGGGTCAACATCCTGGTCAGTTGGCAATATTTTCATATCAAGAAAGTTGGCTGATTCTCACCATGAAATTATCCTACCATTTATCATGGTCATGGATATTAAATTTAAATAACGTTAATAATAAAGTTAAATTAAATATTTAACTTATTGTGTTATTTATATATTTTAATGAATTATGATAAAAAGGCGTTATAAGGAGTTTTGAAAGATTATTTTCTAATATAAAGTTGGATGCCAACTTAAGGGAGATATTAGGCAGGAAATAAATTAAATTAAATAATTTAATTTGCAAACTTGGGCATGGGAATTGGAGGGAAATATAAAAGCCCTTTTGTGAGCTCATTTATAGATGGATGTTGAAAAGAAAATTGATAAGGGTTTTGCTGGTTGGGCTAGAAGGTCTAAAAATCTTAGCTTTATTGAGGACGAAAACCCTCATGAGGAACAACATGCTACAGGAGTAAAAGATCCCCCAAGGCTACTAGCTGACAACTTATTTAGGGGTTGTGCTTGTGCTTCAATCGATTGCAGGAAGGTCTCAAATTTCAAGGTTTGAAGGATTGATCAGAGTATTGGCACCTGAGTTTGAAAATAATTTCTTGAAGAATATTCATATTCAGGTTTCATATTTATTATCGGCTGCTTCATTTCCCTTGTTGGTCAATTACCCCATTGAAGTTGGGCGATCCATTTAAACTGCGAATGAAAGATTATTTTGTTGGGCGTGGACTTTACAAATGGAGGTGTTATGCTGCTACGCCACTCCCTATGTGCAGATATGAGGATTTGATCACTACATAACAGTGATTTATGTAGCTTCTCCAATCCTTGAAGACGTTGGGTTTCTAGCAAGGTGTTTTTACTCACAAGGACTCATCACACTAGTTGTGGCACTGCTGTCCAGTCTGGCCGTGGGATTTGCTGCTCTTATTCTAGCCGCAACACACATTATCTAAGGGAAATTGATACACCTTTGACTTGCTGTTATAGAGGAGTATGGAGCTGGTTGAAGGGAGCTGAGCATGGTGCAAGGGGAGCTGCGTTTGACTCTAGGTTATCAACTATTGAGGGTGACCTGTGTTTGATCATTTCCAGGTCAGATTTGTGACTGTTATAAAATGCTTTGCTCCGGTTTAGTCCCATCAACGAATGTATTTGATGATTATCCATGTCTTAAAGTTAATATATGAGCATTATTTGAAGGATTATCTTGCATTATTTGTATGTTAATTTAAGATCATTTGAAATTGGTTCCCAACTTATGTATGCCTTTAGTTTCACAAAATGATGTGTCAAACTGAAATTTTAATTGCAAAATATCATTCAAAACAAGAGGGGTCTCTACAATATTCAAGAAATAGTTAAAGTTTTGTTCCAATTGGGGTGGGACATTACAGTGGTATCAAAGCCCAAGTTCCTGCCATCCTATTGGGTGATTCAATTTTTAAAAAAAATTCAGAGAGATGACAATGGGTTTTAGCAAAGTTGAAGATCGGATCAGGAAGAGTTATGAACAAGAAGCCATCCAACTCTTTGAAGAGTACCAAAGTACCAAAGCATGCCTGATGGTTTTGAAACACAGGTTTCCTTTAATGATTTCCTAAGTTTAGTTGTAACCCTGAAACCTGGAAAAATGGGCTTGGTAAAGTACATTAGAAGAATGATGGAAGAAAAATCAGAAGTTACCCTTGAAGAAGGGTTAGAGCAGGAAGAAGAAGCTCTTGTATGTGACTTGCAACCTACAGGTGATCATGGAGAAGATAAAAATCAGTCAACGTGCATGGAGGTTGAAAAATCAGAAAATTGGTCATCTATTGCAGCCACATCCGAGGAGCAATCTTCATTTGAAGGTGCAAATTTCAGTCATGGGAAAGACATTGCAGCAGGCAATGAGATCAGATTTCAGTATAGTACACCTCATGGTTCAACACCTAGTGATGGGCATATTGCAAGCAAAGATGGTGGAGCCTTCAAATCAGCTAATGGTGACGGTTCTACATTTAATTTAAGTAATGATGATAAAGGTGGCGTTTGGTTTGAACCTCAAACCAAGCCTATGCAAGGGAGTGACAGTCATGATGCCCGTACTTGGGAGTTGGAGAATGATTTATTCACAAAGGACACCAGTCATGAGGAATATAGTGAACACATTTTCCCTGAACTGAGCAAACAACATTTTAGCACGTGAGATCTGGGTATGATGGTCCCTAAATTTGACATGGATCTTGCTTGGGTTGGATCTACTTTTGACCATACTGCACTTCCTGCTTCATCTACACAATTGAACATGAGGGACGACATTGACTGTATGGTTATGAACATTGATAACAAATCTGATTTCGTATTGCATGATGCTGATTACAAATCAGAAAATTTGAATGAGATTGATAGGTCTTAGGAGTCCTATCATTTGATAGGACAGTTGAAGGTAAATAAAGACTAGGTTATTGCAGCCATTAGACACTTTGATGACACCCTTAAGTTGAGGGCAAAATGTTGTTGGAGGTCTCTAGGGGCACATATAGACCTTGATGGAGAACTTTCCCTTTTAGATTCACAAGAACTTAGAGAAGCATCAGTGGTAATGAAGTCAAATTACCTACAACTACTCTTCGATACAGATCGCCTTCTCATGTTGGATGAGATCTATTTTGATGCGCTAAAAGGGAAAGAAGAGGAGGTTGACAAGCTTTCCTATGAACTTGAGGTTACCAAAGATTTCTTGAAGAGCACTCAAATGGCCCTTCAAGAATCAAAGATTCAGATTGATGAGCTCTATGAGGAATTGAGCTTGGCTCATTCATCTTCATCCACAACAAAAATCCAGTCTTTTAGGGCTGGCTGCTATAACACCTGTGGATGAGAGTGGTACTCATGGTTTGATGGGAGAACCCCTTATGGTGGTCAAGCACAAGGAGGTTTCAGATTTGCATAGGCTTGAGGACATAAATGATTCTGAAACTTTTGAGTATTCACACAACTTGCATCATGGAGATCATGAGTGACCTATGTGGGAGAGCCAATTGGAGGTTCAAGACACAAATACGACAAAAGTAGTGGTGCATACACCTTGTGTACCAGCCAACAGTGAAGTGCATGCACCCACGAGTGACAAGGGCACAAGTCTCTATATTGGCGATGTAGAGATTGATATTGGTGAGTCTTGTGATGAGGAGGTGGATTCTTGTGTGACTAGCATGTTGAATCATCACGCTGTTCCATCTTATTCACATGAGGATTGCAGGGCTTCATCTTGTGGGAGCATGTCTCCTACATTTGCCAGTAAATCAAGTAAGGCATTGGTTGAGGTTGATTGTAGATATGTGTAATGTCCCATCTTGGCTTCCTTGGGTTTTGCCTTAGATTTATAGATAGGAATATTAAGGGATGCCAAGACACAATAGTTTTAGGAGAGAGGGCGTTTATGAACTGCTTAAGAACACTAGTTTCACCATACTAATCCTTGATAGATAAGAATGTTGAGGTAATGATGATAATATTAACTTTCTGGTGTAAGTCCTGAATTGAGTATTCAACTCAGGTTCATCTCTTAGATCTTATAACAAAGGTACAAGCGAGATTTGGGTCAGTGAGTTCAACTTGTAAGTCCTTAACCTGTTTGAAGATGAATCCGAAAGACTACAATTGAGTTATTTGTTTTATATATATATTTGGATAAGATCTGATGAAAATGCCAATGGATAATAGATCTCCAGATATAGGCTTTGCTCTGTATATTTTCTGAGAATAATTAATTGATTGCTGTGTCTAATTGATACCTCTAATTTATGTGATCTGCTAAAGAGGCTGAACTAGTTTTCCACACTATCACATGATGTCCCATTGCTTTGAAACCCGTCTTCTCTTATACTTCACACTGGGTCTAAGGACATAACTTTTCATTGCAACCTTCTTTAAAGAACATATCTCTTTGTTTTAACTATCTGGCTAATGCTCTTCTAACCGTTGTTTAGGAATAATGAACTTAATATTATTCCTTAGATATTAATCGCCTATCTCCATTCGTTGCTTATAAACAATGGTTAATGTTCATCAATATATCATCGTTGCCTTTGACTGGTAATTGTTTTAGCTTTAATTGATTAATTATGCTTTGATCGACCTGGTTGTGTTTCCTTTGAGTAGGATGATCCTTACATCAAAGTAAAACATTCATAACAGGTGCGTGATTCCTCCATGAATGCAGCAATAAATCCCATTCGCAAGAGTCAACACCTCCACATATATATTCGTTTGCAATCATAGTGTATCGACCAAACTTAATAAGTTACCAAATCTAAATTACACATTCATTAGGCAGTCCGGGAATGAAATCAATTGGCGATAATATGATGGCTTATATATATCCGCACCAACGATAATGACAAAACCTGTGACAGTGGCTGTTATAATCCTCCGTTCAGGCAAGCAATACAGATCTTCCTAACAGCAACTGATAATATTTATTCCTGGTGTTTTAATAAATATTAAGATCTCATTGCAAGGTGATCATACCACCGAACATTGGTGACATGACCCCCAGGAAGGCAACCGATAGCCTTAGTTTCTCATCACATTGTTTGAATTGTATCAAATGCTCGAGTATATATGATCCACCCGCTTATCCTTAAAATCCCTTCCCGTCGCATAAATCAATCGGGCCTTCACTTTGCTCGATATGTATTTATTATTCAATGTTTCCCGTTAACATATTTATTATTATTTTTATATTAGTTTCTTCTGGATATTATTTTATTTCTATGATAATACTAATTGTTTTATTTCATATTATTATAATATAATAATATTTAAATGGAAGTTACTTATATTTATAATGACATTTATGATGTCAATATTATAATTTTGATTAATTAAATTGTTTATATGTATTGTCATTTTTATGTATTTTGTCAAATTTTCCTATTTATTTGTATTCCAGTGTGTTACGATCTTCGGGACATGACAATATGAGCCTAGTGAGTCACGGGAACTTAAGGAACAGCTGAAAGTCACCGAGGATAAGGTAGTCCAAACCTTAACCCATTTTGATAGCACACACAGGTTTGTTGAGTACCTCCTGTGGTCAACTCAATTCGAAGAAAGGCGGAAAGTAATAGTTGGAACCTTTGTATCAAGTCTGCAAACTATCAAGCATGCCCTAGAGGGAATGAAATCATAATACCTCCATTTGCTCTCAGATAGGGACTTAGCCATCAAGTTTGCAGAGGGGACTTATAGAGCCAATAACAAATCTGCCCTTCATGATCGGAGATGTGAGCCACCTCCTGATCATGAGATGAGATTGATGAGTCATGGAATCCCAGTGACTATGCAAGTCTTCCTTTGGCATATGCGGGTGAATTTCACCTTGACTACATAGTAAGGAGAGCTCATCACTTCTCTTTCAGCCTACACACAGATGATTTGATAAAGCATAAGTGTGGGTTGGCTTAAGGATTATATCATCCACTCTGGAATGGCATGTTTCCATTTTCAGAAGGTGGAACCAAAATCTGCGAGTATCCTGCTCTTTTTCATTCAAATGGTTGTATACAGGTACAAGAATCAGAGTTTCATCATGCAAATGACTATTTGGTAGAGTTTGCAGCTTCCTTACTTCAAGGATTATCAGTAGAGCCACTCACCCTTGTGTGGCATACACTTGGAGGGGGGAAGTTTATGTGGAGCTGTGATCCTGGTGAGTATGATGGCATTGATGTTCCAGCTCACAATGATGGAATTTTACTCCATAATTTGTTAGGAGACGGCTGTCCTACTTCATGGGACAAGGATTTCGTTCATAGCTTTTGGAGGACAACGACTGTTCGAGAGTTGGGAGGAGAGTTGCATCATCTCCTCATCATGGGAGAGCAGCATAGGGTTGATACTTTTTCATCCTACGACCCTGGTAGCATTACTTGCATCCCCATAAGTCGATTTTTCAGTCTTGAGGGTGCTGATCTATCCCATATCGACAACTTGAGAGGAGCTCCTATACATTTTCTAGCACCTATGATGGCGATCCATCACATCCATGGGAGATCTACTGGAGTTGGAGAGTGGCTTTGTGTTGCTAGCACCTTGAGATACTCCCAACTTCTCATGTTTCACAAATGCAAGGATGTGGAGGTTTGGAATCCAGTTGGTGACATGGTAGGCACACCGTTTCATTTGGATCTCGATGCATAACTTCACAACTCGCTAAGTATTGATGATGATTCTATCAAAGTGGCACAGTAGAAGTCAGTGGGAATTGAGATTGGTGGACTTCCAGTTTGGTTGTGGGATCCAAGAATTATTAGGCTTGGCAAATTGCTTCTTATGTGGAGAGTGACTAACAGAGTTGCCGAGTTTAGCTTTATCATTATTTAGTGGATGCAATGGGGTTTTGGTAGAGCATTCTACAAGCTTCTTTAGGACCCCAGTATTCAGTGACAGGCTAGGGTGTTCAGGTGTGGATTGCTTGGGCACAAGCAATCTTGGGGAGGGTGGACTGTAATGTCCCCTTTTCCTAGATAGTTATTACTTGCAGAGGTTAGTCCATCACTTCGTCCCCGTGGACTAACAGGGTGGTTAGGGGGCCCTCTGAGGGCGTTTGTGGACTTGGTCAGTCAACCATTTGAGCTCAGTTGGTGTTTCCCAGCTCAATGTTACTAGGGTTTTTGTTGTGTACCATCTGGAGCTTTTTTTGGACACTTTGTCCATACTACTTTTAGTCAGTTGGCAGTATTTTCATACCAGGAAACTTGGCAGATTCTCACCATAACGTTATCCTGGCATTTATCATCGTCATGGGTATTAATTTAAATAACGTTAATAATAAAGTTAAATTAAATATTTAACTTATTGCATTATTTATATATTTTAATGACTTATGATAAAAAGGTGTTATAAGGAGTTTTAAAAGATTATTTTATAATATAAAGTTGGACGCCAACTTAAGGGAGATATAAGGCCGGAAATAAATTAAATAGAATAATTTAATTTGCCAACTTGGGTGTGGGAATTGGAGGGAAATATAAAAGCCCTTTTGTGATCTCATTTGCAGATGGATGTTAAGAAGAAAATTGATAATGGTTTTGCTGGTTGGAATAGAAAGTCTAAAAATCTTAGCTTCATTGGGGATGAAAACCCTGATGAGGAACAACATTCTACGGGGGTGAAAGATCTCCCAAGGCTACTAGCTGACAACTTCATTGAGGGGTTGTGCTTGTGCTTCAATCGATTGCAGGAAGGTTTGAAGGATTGATCAAAATATTGTAGATATAGATGATCATTTTAGAGTAAAGGTATCTACAGGGAATTAGAAGAATTCTCAGTGTTTTTTCACACATCTGACAATTGCTAGGAAAGACAGGGCGCCTGAGTTTGAATATAATTTCTTGAAGAATATTAATATTCAAGTTTGATATTTATTGTTGGTTGTTTCATTTCCCTTGCTGGTGGATTACCCCATTGAAGTTGGGCAATCCATTTAAACTACGAATGAAAGATTACCTTGTTAGGCGTGGATTTTACAAATGGAGGTGTTATGCTGCTACGCCACTCCCTATGTGCAGATATGAGGATTTGATCTCTGTATAACAGTGATTTCTGTAGCTGCTCCAATCCTTGAAGTCGTTGGGTTTGTAGCAAGGTGTTTTTACTCACAAGGACTCATCACACTAGCCGTGGCACTGCTGTCTAGTCTGGTCATGGCATTTGTTGCTCCTATTCTAGCTG
This sequence comes from Sequoiadendron giganteum, assembly GCA_007115665.2. Classification (NCBI taxonomy): domain Eukaryota; kingdom Viridiplantae; phylum Streptophyta; class Pinopsida; order Cupressales; family Cupressaceae; genus Sequoiadendron; species Sequoiadendron giganteum. The sequence goes on along the minus strand of CM021106.1, from coordinate 362,164,958 downwards.
CAGCACTCACATTATCTGGGGGCAACCGATACACCTTTGACTTCTTGTTATAGAGCAGTATGGAGTTGGTTGAAGGGATTCAAGCATGGTGCAAGGGGAGTTGCATTTGACTCTAGGTTATCAAAGGGGAGTTGCATTTGACTCTAGGTTATCAACTGCTAAGGGTGACCTGTGTTTGATCATTTCCAGGTCAGATTTGTGACTATTATAAAATGCTTTGCTCCGGTTCAGTCCCATCAACGAATGTATTTAATAATTATCCATGTCTTAATATATGGATAGCAAAGCAATCAAGAGGATAAAGACTATTGGCTAAGAGCATTTTCAACAACCCTACGAAGCATAGCAATAGATTGGCTTACAGAACTCGAGGCAAACTCGACAGCCTCATGGGATACATTGAAAAGAGCATTTGAGGCAGAATTGAAACTGCTTCGAGACAATAATGAGATTGTAGCATAAATCTATAACACAAAACAGGGAAAATATGAAAATGTGAGAGCCTATAGTCATAGGCTCAAGGAACTTTTGGTAAAATTAGAAAATCAACCTACCGATGGATTAAAGAAGAGATGGTTCGTTGAAGGACGAATTCCTTCACTGTGGAAGAAAATGAAGGTGATGCCTCCATCCTCTTATGCTAATGCCTATAATCGGGCTATGGACATAGAAAGTGAAGATAAAACATCCTATTGAGGGACACAAAAGACAGAAGAAGAGGATAGCTTAGAAGACTGTAGTGACAGTGAATCAAAGACGATTCAAGCCCTGCGAAAAGACATGATGAGGATGATGAAAGAACTAAAAGCAGAAAAAGAAATTACCAAAGAAAACAAAGAAATATTGTGTACCGAATGCAAAGTTGAAGGTTATACTAAGGTAAACTGTCCTAAATAGTTGTTTTGTGACATCTATCAAGTTATGGGACATTCCATAAAGGAATGCCCATATAACCTCAAGACAAGAAGCGCACAAGTGCTCTTCACACAAGGGGAACAATTGACCTCACCAAGCACGCCACCAAAACCACTGAACAACAACACTAATGCATCCCCTGGTGGATATCGCAATACGCGAGGAAAGAACAAGTGGTTTAACAACAATGGACCGAGAAGTAGAATTCAATATGATGCCAAAAGAAGACCTATGATTCAATGTCATAAATGCAACAAATGGGGACATTTCACTAGGGAGTGTCAAAATAATCAAATCAAGCCCAAGATGTTATGTAAGTGGTGTGGACCAAGCGATCATGAAGACACTATTTGTCCCAAACAAAAAGGTAGCATTAATATGCTAGACGTAGAAGAACAAGACAAGGCAGTACTAGCCATCACCCAAGCACAAATGATGAAGGCCACATACCTAGACCCCTGTACGGAGAAAGAACAGCTCCAAGAAGCAAAAGCAGAAGTGGAGCAAGCCATGGCAAAGGAATAGAGGACTTCCAATGAAACCACAAGTACCTCCGCATGGTCAAAGCCTGAAAAATTGAACAGTAGGTGTTGCAAACGGCTATACCTATAAGGATAATAGACCTTCTACAAAGTATGCCACAATTGAGAGTAACAATCGCCAATTCAATAGGCGATGACCAAAATGAGAAGGAAGAATGTAAGAGTTCAAACATAATAATAGAACCACCACCGCAAGAAAAGCAAGTCATCTACCCGATGCTACTAACAGTAAACATAAGCAAGAAACCAACCGTTGTGGAGATGGAGATCTTAGGAAAAACCCTCACAAATACAATTATCGACAAAGGATCAAGAGTAAATGTACTACCTGAAGATACATGGAAATGTCTAAGGAAACCAACCCTCTAGCCACCAACCTTCCAATTGGTAGGAGCAGATCAACATGGAATCAAACCGTTGGGAACATTAATGGCACAAAAGGTAACAATCGGGGCCCAACAATTTCTGCTAAATTTTTTGGTTATTCCACTACAGAAGAAAGCATACGATGCGTTGTTGGGAAGAGGATGGCTTGTAGCAGCCAAGGCAGACCATAACTGGAAAAGGAACACCCTCTCGATAGAGAACAAGGGAAAGAAGTACATCATCAACTTGAGAAACCAAGTAGTAAGGAAATTGCTTCTTTCAATTTGAAGTCGAAGGGAGGAGAAACCGGAGAAGAAAGAGGGTTCATGAAACCTAATGATGAGGCGGTACTTGATCTCCAACACTGCTCCGAGGATGAAACAAGTTCTCTAAATGGACTTTTACACTACCAATTGGAAGACTACGAAATTGTCATGTCCCCAAAATTGTAACACCAAATATGAAATATTGAAACACAAAACTAAATAAATATCAAAAGAAATTGCTATTTAACTATTATTATCATAAGTATAATTAGCATAGATAATAATACAATTATCTATTGAATAGAGCAATTAATATCATAATAATAGAAAGTCACAAGAAACTGATATTATCTATGCCTTAGTAAATAATAATGTAATTGATATCATAGTAAATAATAATAACAATTAACATCATACTATCATAGTAAATAATAACAATTAATATCATTAATTGGAAATATCAAAATAATAAGAAACTCTGCCTCACTAAATAATAATAATAAATGACTACCATAAATATTATAATTATAAAATAACCCAAGCCCAATGCATAGGCTAAATATAAAATATAAAATAAATGAAAATAAACAAATATAGAATAAAATAAAATAAACAAAATAAACAAATAAATACAGCAAACTAATCAACATTGATTATGAAAGGGCGGCGGTTAAGTGAGAAGGTATTAGCATATACAAAGAGGTGTGCTGCTTTGAAGTGGTGTGATTGCCACCAAAAGACATACCCCTTATCTAATTGGGGATATTTAAAGGGGAGAGGCCTTCAAGCAATGGGGGGAATCGTATGGACTGGGATGTGAATAAAGAGGAAGGGAATAAAACAGTTAGCAGCAGTATGTATGTTAATTCTGATCCATGTTTTATTCAATATAATAATGATCATAGTTTATTTCATATAGGGATGGTTAGAGTAAGTTTAATATTATTATAAATATAGATATATATATATATGTGGAATATATATACCAAAGTTATCATTATAAATGGGAACCAACTAGGAATAATAATATGTATATGTTTATTTAGGATATATAGATATATTATATATGATCATGCTTGCAGCAATTATTAAGCCTTATAAGTTATGGTAACTCTTTAATATAAACACAAGTAGATTATGTATATTTATGAATTGTCCTCATCCTATGATCAATTCAGAATAAGGTTGAAAGAGGTGAGTAAGGAATCGGAAAACGTGGAGAGATACAACAATTCAGGTGATGTATTCACTTAGCAATAATATTTAGCATATTTTGAATGTAAGAAGCCGATATTGCTAATTTGATCATTGGTGTTGCTAGACTCATTGACTGTATTGTAATTGGCTTCATTGCATAAACTATTGGGGGAATACACATATGATAATAATTTAAGGAATTGACTCATATGACTTCTCTTTTGCATTATTAATTCACCTCTCTACCCAAGAACAGAATTATAGAAACAAACTGAGAAATACATCATCCCAAGAGGATGACGTTTGATAGAACATAGAACAGAATCTTGTCTTCAGGCATTCTGCATACATTGGTGATCTTTTTGAGCTAGGCCATTTAGATAATTCAAGTTGCATTAGAAAAGAAATCATTACTTACTCTTTGATATCGGTTTCCTCTTATTGCCAGAAATTCATCTTAATATCTGTGTAATATGATAGGAACAATCGCACAAGAAAGTATACTACCAAAAATTGCATGAATAATTTCTTTATATTTCTAAATGCATTTCCAATTCACTTCATGAATATAACGTAGGAACGTATCTACTTGTGCATTTTGCTAACTTTCCTTAAAAGCATCTAATTGAATATATGAACTATCTCTTTCCTAAGTATCAGAAATAGAATGATAATAACTACATTTATTATGTTTATGTAAAGATTGTCTTCTTCGTGATTGTTACCCTATTAGGCGGTGAAGTATAGTCCAAGTGGTTAGCCTAAAAACTCCCCTCTCATGTTCCTAGGCCCGCGAAACGAGTTAGACATAGAGAGGTGGGGGTCCCACCATAGGAAACTACACTATTATAGGGGTGGTAGGTCATAGGCCCTTGGTCCATAGGACTTCACCTTGTCCTAATAGGGCAAGTGTCTTATGAGGTACTATCATGTATGGAGAATGCAAGTACTAAGCCGTTGGGAAAGGAGGATTGTGAGAGGCAACCTCCCGTGCCCAACACAAAGGCTTTAGGGCAGATCCATACAAGGCACTCTTGCTTGTTAAAATTGCATTTATGATTATGGTTATATTTTGGATATCTAGATATTAATGCTAACGGATATATGTGTATGTGGAAATGTTGTTAATATGGTGAATGCAGATTTCAAACCAAGATTACTTCATTAAAAAGAACATTCATTTGGAAGGAGGAAACCCTAAACCTAATCAACAAATGAATTCTAGACCAAACCAGGTAAGGGACATTACAGAAATATTCCAACTCGAGTGCAATATGCTACAAATCAGGGAAATGGAAGAAGAAAAAGAAGAAAATGATCAAACAATAACAAAGCCGAATGTTTCCCCCGAAATATGAGGAATACAAAGGAGTTGCCCAATTAGATGCTATGCCAGCCCATAACTTTGAACGGGATAAAACAATCAAGTACGAGGAACCCACAATAAACAAATTAAATTTGGGAGATAAAGGAAGCACTCAAGTGATTATGGTGGGAGACGAATGAGAGCCAATACTCAAAGTGGCAGCATTCAAAATTTTCATGGAATATAAAGATGCCTTCACCTAGATGTATACGGATCTAAAGGGAGTACCACCAGAGCTATGTGTACACATGATACCCTTAGTGCCAAGAGCACAACCAGTACGAAAATGACCATATAGAATGAAAAAAAACTATGCAGCAAAAGTACAAGAAGAAATAGAGTTGCTAGAAGATGGAATAATCTTCAAGGTGGGGACTAGTGATTGGGTCTCCCCAGTTGTCATATCACTAAAAAAAGAGTCTGAACAAATACAGGTATGTGTAGATTTCAAAAGTCTAAATGCAATCACTATTAGGGACCCGTTTCCAATAGCCTTCACCGATTCAATCTTAGAAGAAGTCGTCGATCACAAGATCTACTCTTTCATGGATGGCTTCTCAAGGTATAACCAAATTAGTATCGCTGAAAAATATAAATTAAAAACTACATTTGTAGTAGAACAAGGAGTATATGCATACAATCAGATGTCGTTCAGGCTATGTAACACTCCAACTACGTTTCAAAGGATAATCCTCCACACCTTTGATAAGATTTCGGTAGGAAATTTTAAAGCGTTCCTCGACGATTGGTCAATATACAATGACCAAGAAACACACCTGAAGGTTCTAACGAAATGTATGGAATGATGCAAATCTGCACAATTAGCCCTAAATCCAAAGAAGTGTTGATTCATGCTACCCTAGGGAAAAATTACCGAGACACATAGTTTGCAAAAAAGGATTAAAAACAAACCCAAATAAAATAAGGGTGATCATACAGATGGAGGCACCGAGGGATGTAACAGGAGCGAAATCCTTCTTGGGACATGTCGACTACTATCGACGCTTCATAAAGAATTTTGCCTAGATATCTAACACATTGGGTAAGCGAGGGAAGGACCAAGCATTTACATGGACTGAAGACCAAAAGAAGGCATTCAATGAACTAAAAGTACGTCTAATTAGTTCTCCTTGTTGGAATTAATTGTCATTAATGTCAAAAGAGTATAAGAGATAGTTGGACATATTGCCAAATGTGAGAAGATTAATTGTCACTGGTGTTGAAGCAATTGGATGAGATTGTCATTGATGTCAAAAGAGTATAAGAGATAGTTGGACATATTGCCAAATGTGAGAAGATTAATTGTCACTGGTGTCAAAGCAATTGGATGAGATTGTCAAAGAGATTGTCATTGATGTCAAAGAGTGAAGGAAGAAATAGTTATGAATCAAGGCAGATTTAAGACATGCCATTATGAATCAAGGCCGACCTCCTCTGTAAGCAATAAAGAATATGGACGATTAGGATGAAATTTAAATTAAAGATCTAATGTGTGAGCCGACTTCCTTGTAGAGAAACACATGGGCCAACCAAAGACATTCAAATAGAACCATATTAATGATTAAGAAGCAGCAATTAAATACATAAACGGGCAGATTTCTAATAATTAATGACAGCGATTAATAATCATTGAAGACAATAATTAAGATTGTTATTGTTTTGAAGAAAGAGCAATTACGATATGAAGGCAGCGCTTGAGATTATAATAAGCAGCAATTAAAATAAGGAGTGTAGCGATGTCATTGAGGAGTCGAAAATAATGTTTAATTAAATGCAGTGATCCAATAATAATGGCAGCACTTATGTTTAGGCACATTCATTATAAGGCAATGAATGTGATTAAGAAGAATATGATTAAGAAGAGCAGCGATCTTTAGGAAATAAAAGTAATTTCCAAAGGCAATGTTTCATAAGGAATTGCTAAAGGCAACGATTCATGTTATATGAAGTGTTGGGTGAAAATAATGTAATCAACTTTCCAATAGATTACGCTATCTAGATTTCAGCCACAGCTATGTGAGATATAATCTCTCCTCTCAGAAAGGGGAGGCGCCCTTCTTACTGCTAATAGAAGCTATAGTAAAACTAATAAAGTACTTACAAAATGTACACTACACTTACGAAATGGGGGAGGTGTGTTACATTCATGCTTCTCTCTTTTTTCAGAGAAGATGTTTACAATGCTTCACGACTTAAAAGTTCTAGATCTAATAACTGAAACATGACAAAAAGCAGTAATGCCAATATCTCTATCTTGTCAAAACAAAGCGTAGAAATACCAAATGTGATTTATAATAACAAAGTAAAAGAAAAGGGAAAGCTCACGAAGGCACAAAATCGTTCCATAGCCTTTTCAATGTTGGATCTGCAAAAGTAATCATTTGTCGCATTAGAAGCACAAAGTCTTCTTAGATGCAGCAATTCCTTGAGCCGCATGAACGATTACAAGCACAAAGTCTTGTAGATCCTTCAACCAAAACATCCACACATAAAAGTAAATTCAAATAAGGAATGTAACACAAAGTCTACATAGATTACTTGAAGCCCTTTAGATCTCATATACTAATCACCACCAATATAATCAAATCACAAGATTATCGATCCCAACACAAAGTCTGGTATGCAATCCTCTTCTTTATTGATTAGATTTGGATTCACAAAATTGAACACAAAGTTTCAATGCTTGTTTCAAAGGGGCAACACTTCATTGCAAAATATCAAAAGGTAAATATTACAATAGAAATCCCTCATATATATAGAAAGGGAGATGAGTTAATCTAGGAAATTAGGTGAGCAAAAACAGGAAAAACCCTAATTTAACTATGTGTAATTTTTCTCTGAGAAGTTACATCTCATATTTTTGGTGTAATTACACTTTACAAAAAGACATTTAAGATGTCAAAAACTATTTACAAAATGCATATGGGAATGCATCAAAACATTCAACATTGGGAGTTCAGGGGTCATCATGGTTCCTTGCTTGGGCGCGGAAGTCTTCATATTTCTTCCTGGTCTCCTACATGAATTTATCATCCGAACCAACGGTATAATCCACAATGGTGTGAATCCTCGTGACTGATCTCTTGGCGGATGAAAGAACCTTTTTTCACCTGTCAAGATGCGTTTTAAGGTTATCAAGGGTGAGCCTGATATCACAAAGATCGTCTATGGAGGCATGTGAAAAGTCTACACTCTCTACTTGATCCATGACGACCTCTTTGAAAGTCTGTGATAGTTCTGCGGCCGGAAGGAAGATACGATCTTCTTCGAGAAGCTTGCCTGGCAACTCTTTAACTATTTTTTCAAGAATAATCCGATGTTCTTCCACATCTTCCTGAACTTGGTGGAGATCTTTTGTAAGGGATTTGATCGTCTGAATACGATGCCTCAATGATTCCCTTACCTCAACATATTTTTCCTTGTCGGGAATAACCCCGGCTTCCACCAATTTACTGAGCTTTACCTGTTTCATTTGCGACCAAAATGATAGGCATTTTTCCATTTCTTTGAGCTCTTGGGAGAGGACAACTTTTTCTTTATCCAGCTCTAATTTGAGTTGAGCTATCTGGGTAGCCTTCTCATCAGTGGCAATTATAATTTTAGAACCATGTTCCACAACTTTGTTGATGAAGTCATACAACGCTTTACCTTTGGAGAGAAATTTCTTAGCCTTCCTGATGGCTGGGTCCTCAGGACTTACCATTGCCAATGGTTGCACATTACTTGTAGATCCTACAAGCTTTTTAACAATAGCGGCATAATGCTCTGCCCCTTGTTTGTATAAGTCACGGGCTTGCTCCATTTTGTCCAGTCTACCTACCAATATATTCAAAGTTACTTGCGCATCTGCCTTGGCGCTTTCATTAGTAACCTTGCCAAGCTGGACTCTAGTTACTGTATAATCCTCCATATTAACATCTCCTTCCTCTTCAGGTGGAATGCCAATCTCTGCATATTTATGACCTGCTTTGTCAACCTGAAGCCGTGAATATACTTTCGCTTTCTTCTTACCCTTGGCCTTTGGTGGGGGTATCTCTTCAAGATCAAGCTCTTCCAGAGAAATCATTTGCTTCTTTCTCTTTGATACTTGGGATACCAACCACGAGGGAAGAGAGGAGGCAAATGATTCCTGGTTGACTATCAATTCTTTTGTTACCGCCACTTCTGAAGGAAGGATGGGTATGGAAACAATTGGCGAGGTATCTGTCATCACTGTTCCAGAAACCTGCACATTGACCTGATTCTACAGAGAGTCACTCATAAATCTATTAAATTCAGCTTCTAAATTGAGATCATATGATGGCGAAGACAAGCTGGAAATGGATGGAGACCTTGACGGAACATCAACCGTTTGAACACTCGTCACTGAAGGAGTATCTAGTGTGGTTGATGCTACAGGGAGTGGTGCAATGTCCACTGTGGGTATGGCAGATGTAGGAATAGGCAATGTGGAAAGAGGTGGCGGAGGAGTGTTAATAATAGGAAATGTACGAGGAACGCTTGAAATTACAGGTGATGATGATTGGGGAAAATCTTCAACTACGTGCTCGGATGGAGACATAGCTTGTTCTTCATCGGGCCTGAGTTCATGTTGATCATTCTCTTGATCCTCTTTTCTCTTTCTCACCTTCTTGATCACTTTCAGACTCATGTTCATCTTCAGAATGTTCTTCCTCATCGAAGTTTGTTTCTTCTAAATCTTCTTCTTCAGCAGATTGATCACTTGTACTTTCTTCTTCATCAAAATCTATCTCTTCAGAAATAGACTTCTTTCCTTTCGAGCGGGATGGTTCAAATTCCATAGTTCCTTCCTCACGGATGGCTCGAGCATCCTTCTTGCCAATAGTGAATTTGATCCTAGGACCCTTTCTGGAGGAAGTGGGAATAACTGCAGATTTGTCTTTGATGTAGGGTTCTTGTTGTAGATTGAGCTGTGCTCCGAACTCTTCTCCTTCAGACTCTGTTCTGAAAGCCTTCATCTGAAAACCATGCTTATGTAGCCATTCAACAGTGTTAGCCAAAATTGGGGCTAACCTTTCTCTGATGGAAATGCTCTCCTTCTTTGACCATTGAATCGCAAGCAAGGGTTTCTTGAAGATAGCAACGTTCAGGATGTCGCCAAGATCTGTGAAATCTTCTGGTAAGTCAACTCATCATCTCAAGCTATGGGCAAACGAGGTTTACAGGCTCCATCAACTCAACTCTCAAATGTCCACACCTACATCCTCAGTCTACCCCACTCCAAGGACGTCCTCTCACCCACCTTCTCAATAGATATTATGTTTTGTTGTTCTAACTCCCAATTTTGTTTGACAATCGTCTGGAAGACAACTTTCTTTTGTGGGGGGGGCACTAATGTCCATAAATAATTATAATAGTCTCATTGTAATCGGCAAAGGAAATAAACATAATAGTTTTCTTGTAATCAGCAAAGTTAGTTCCTAATCGTTGATGGTTGTCGACGGTTGGTAGTCCTCAACCACCATCGGCCACCTTATATATTTCTCATTGGACACATGATCGGGGACCGCATTCATGGGTTTCCTAGAACATTTTGTAAAAGTCTTTGAATGAATCTAATGACATATCTTTTTGAAATGTTGTTTTGTATTATTATCGTATCTACTTACTATTTGCTTTGTAATAATCAATCAAGTAGAGTTAGCAATAAAAAGTTATCATTTACAAGGTTATATGCCATAACATTGAAAGATATATCATGCCAAATTATAACATGGTCAGTGGTATTTGCAAGAGATCCAAGAAGCTTTAAGGTTGCAATTCTTGTCATAAAATCCTAATTTGGCAAAAAATGAATGTATTTTGATATCTTTTCTCTGGACATAGCCTTACTGGTTGATCTTAGAATAGTTTTGGGGCCCTTAGATGGCTATTGTATGCTGCATTGTAGGAAATATTACCTTGACAACATAATCAACAGTCTTTTCTTAATTTTGGCTGTAGTAAGTGTTGCAATCTACAAATCTACTAAGTGGATTTAAAAAACTGTGTTGCTATCATCTTGTCTTCACCATGGACTATGTTGTGTTTTTGGCACTAATTTTCATTTTCTGTCAATCTCCATACAATTATAGATAATAAGTTATAGCAGTTTAAAAAAGAAATCCATGACATAATGATGTGTCTATTAAGTAACTTATCTATTCAGAATAATAGCTTAAGCAACAAACAATGTTAATGAAATACTCACACAATTATGTTATTACATGTTCTCTCTCATGACTACACACTGGACATGATTATTGTTCCAGGGCTTTCTAATTGAACAATATCCAAACCTTAAATAATATAACCTTTACTAATTACTATCAATATGGTAAGCAATAGCCATCTGGGCCTCAAAATGTCTTAAAGCTGAGAGTGAAATTTCAAATTTATTTCAATTATTTTTCACATACAGTTGAAGTGCACTTAAATTTAAGTGATGTAATATAATCTATAAATAAATGATTAGTGGAACACTTAACTATTTATAGATTAGTGGAACACTTAAATATTTATAGCAAATGAAATGGAAGTACTTACAGAAAATTCTCTCTTCCTGTTATGTAAAACAAAAGGACCGCAAGAATAAATGTGCTGACTGATGCAAAAAAGTTAACAACAGCAATAAACTTCAAGAACTCCTTTGCGCCCCATATGGGTTGTAATAATTTCCCACTAAAAAGAAGTCCGGAAATATTCACAATTAACTGCAAGAGATCATAAAAACATTTCATGGTCATGGATTGAATGACTAAATGAACTAGACACACTTCAGATAAAAGTCCATGCATGACAATAAACCCAAATTTTATATTTAGGAAAATGATGATAGTTGCATAAAAGGACAAAACCAATTCAAGGTTAAGAGGCTCTCAAGGACCAGGAATAGAAGCATGCTTAAGAAAAGAAAAAAACTTAACTAACACTTGATGTATACTACAAATAATTGTTTTGTAGGAATATGGCCTAGGCTCTTAAGAGTGGTAAACATGCCATACAGATTCACTTAAGTCTGGGAGAGAATCCAATAACACAGCAGAAATGTTTTCTGAAACAAAAGTCTCAATAAACCCCCCCAAAATTTACACAAAGCATAATGCTATAAATTCTAAATATAGTTGTTTTTAGAATGTGTGGAACATTGAGTTGGTAGATACATAATGTTATCATATTCAATGCTAAACACGAGCTCAATATAAGTTTACTAGATTCAGTCACTGAGGTCGTCCCCTGTATCTGTCTTTGTATATTGATACTGTGGATGCTACTCCTAAGGTTTACATGGTCTGTACCAGTAATTATACGAATCTGTGCATAAGAATATAAAACAAATTATTTTTCAATCATTCATTAATTCTAGATGGGGCAAATGAAAGAAGAGATTGTGTTAATGCCCACATATAGCAAAATTATCAATGGAAAAAGTGTACAAAGCACCATGTCAGTAAATGTTACATCCCGAATTATGAGGTTACTATTTACTAGTGATATAAAAGGTAGAAATGAATGTATGTGAAATCTGGAGATGCTTCCACCTTGTTATCAATATGTATGTCAGCTCATTTGATGTTGTTTCATTTGATGTAATTTCAATTAATGTAAATCATAGTAAAATACTGCATATATGTGAATATCGGGACAATGAATCTTGCTTTAAACTTGACATGTTTGTATAAGTATTGCAAATGTTATGAACAAGTAACTGTCGTGGTTTTGTGGCAATGGATGCAGGAACAGGAACCATTCCTCCAGGCGGAGGGGAGACATCACTCGGGAGAGGGGTTTGGTCGAGTAACCGGTAAAGTTGATCAAGTTGAGCATACACACACTTCACTAAGGGTTTTGGGAACTAAGTCAGATTGAGTTGTCTTGATAAGTCATCCTTAGGCTTAGGAGTTTTGGATTACTTCTTTATGCTTTATGAGTGGTGTTACTTGATTGACTGACTTACTATTATGTGAACCTTGAATGTGAAATGTGAACTGATAATGTTATACTGATGCCTGGAATTTACAGTTAAACGTATATATACATGTTTGTACAAATACGTGTATTAAGGGTACTCTGACTGGCTTGTAATACACGTAATTGGATAATTGAATACAAACATGTATAGATATATTTAAGTGTAAATATGGATATGTTTATAAATATATTTAATAGTATATTTAATATAGACATTATTATAGTTTTACCCATAATAATATATATTGATATATCTGTAGTAATATTTGAATACTATATAGATATATTCATATATTTAAATAAAGGTAAAATAAAACTATAATAAGTTATATTAAATATAATGCAAAATATATTCATAACATTTTAATTAATAAATTAAAATAACTTTGCCTTGGAAATAATTGAAATGGACTTATATAGTCAATTGGTAATAAAATGCATTTACCATAAGGAATAAAAGTATTTCGAAATTCATAGACCATTGGAGAAATACGTGGAAAGTATTAAGGGAAATTTAAATGATAGACTATAGTCTTGTTAAAAGATTTAAATCAAAAGTTTTTAAGAACTGAAAATCGCGGATTCCTTCACGGGAAGAAACGCAGACTGTGTTTAAGCTGAAACAATGGAAATCGTGGAAGGGAAGAACCCGCGCAGTGCAAGACCCACGCCAAGAGACCAGGTCGCGGCTGCTGGAGCTCCCTGCGTGAGAGGCGTGAGGAGGTTGGGAGAGAAGCCAAATGGGGCACCCTCAACAAGTGACGTTTTCGGTTTCCTGCAATGAATACCAATCCGCCATTGTTGGGCGCCATAACTGGTAAGTGCCTGTAGGTGTCCTTCATTTGATTTTTACCATGTGGATTTTGACAAATTCCTCCTGCATTTTGGTCGAGTCACCTCTCTTCTTGCTGAGTGTCTTGCTAAATGATTGCCACTACATATTTTGACAATGTCAATGAGAAAGGTGTCGAATTCTCATGCCAAAAATGTAGCAGGCATGAGAATTTGAAACCTATATAATGGGTTGCTCTCATTGTCATTTACACAATTTTTTTATATCTGCCTTTGTAAGTTTCGAATTTCTGAGATAGAGCTGCAATTTGCCATTAGAGCTGCAATTTGTCCATTACTGTATTGTTTGGTGAAAAGAGCTACAATTTTCCATTGCTGTATTAGAGCTGCAACTTGTCTTTGTTGTTTTGTATTGTGAGAGCCATATACTATCTTTGCTGTGATTGTATTGTTGAGAGCCATAATCCATCATTGCTGTATTGCATTTACCTGAAAGTCATACTTTACTCATGCTGTGAAAAGTATCTAGAAAAGACTAAGAAGGACTGTGAAGGAAAGAGCAGAAGCTACTAATTGAACTCACTCGCAGCAAGGGAAACAGGCATGAGAAATGTCTTTTATTTACTTCTGTCATTTGAAATAAATGAATCTACTTGCTTAGTTTATGCCTCGTTTTGCATTGTGGTATGAAGTAGAAAAGGGAAGTGTTGGAATGGAACAACTTGTTTTTATAAAAGCTTGTTTGAGTGGTATAGCTTGTTTTATAGTGAAAGCATGTAAATTGGAATAGCTAAATTTCATTAGAAAGGGTTTGTTGAAATGGAAAAAGCTTGTTAAAATGGAATAGCATGATTTCATAGGAAAGTTTGTTAAAAGAATAGCTTGAAAGGGAAATGTTTGAATACTTTCTAATAGAAGTATATTATGAATTGTATTACTCGAATACTGCTTGAACTCCTTATATAAAGGAGAAAGGAACTAGTTATTAAATACTAGGTCAAGGATGGAATCAATACCAAGGTAGTCTAAAGCTTAAGTTATAGGGATAACTAGGATAAGCTAAAAGTACTCTTAAGATAAAGATTTCCTGATTAGGAGGAATAGTATACAGACCTTTTTGACTGCATTACATTTCCTGATTAAGTAGATTGTTTGAAAGTAGGTTGTCTGAAACAAGATATACCTCCCTTATGTAGCTATTGAAGTAGAATGTCTCAAGGTAGGTAATCTGAAACAGGATATACCTATCCTGTGTAAATATCCTAGGAAAATGTTGTAGGTTAGTCTGGGATTAAAGATTATCCAAAAGTAAAGGATGATACCTATGCGTAGTGTAAGATAGTCTTAAATCAAATCAGCCTTGGATAGTGTATATCATAGATGACCTTCATTCGAAGTACTGAATGAGAATACTTTGGCCAAAGTAGTGGAAGGTACGACATCCACTTAGATGTGAGATAGTTGAGACTACACTGTCAGTACATTGTAATCCATCATGCTAGATCGGGATTGTGAAATAGCAAGTTCTAGATGTATAGAACACAGCACTATGCTCAGTTGGGTTGTCTGAAATATACCAAGCCAAATTTTTTCGTTTTTCAGTTGCAAGTTACAAACAATACGCACCCCTTAAGGTTAGCCCAAAACCAAAACGATGTTGAAGCAACTCTAACCAGAATGTACACCAGGATCCCGATGCGGGCAAGGTGTGAGCATTGGTCAGAGGATCTGAAAAGCAGAACAGAGCGGAAGGAACTCTAACCAAGAATGGCGCCAGTGATGGCGAGCATATGGTCAGAGGATCTTAATGGAAATGTTGGTACAAGAACTCTAACCAAGAAATGTGTCGGTGAACGACAAGCATGTGGTCAGAGGGTCCTTATCATCTAGTAAACTGAAAGCAAACTCAACACCAAGTATGTGCTACTCAATCCAATACGGATATGAGGCGACCATATGGCGGAGATAAATGAAATACAAATGCGATTACAGAATGTAAAGATGAGCATTACAAATCATGATAAAGCAAGATTCAGAACGGCTGTCAGTACTACTGTCAGCTTACAATATAAAAGATAATGCCTTGCTATGATCATGAATCGAGAGTTAGAGAGAGCTGCAATATTAAATATAACTTCCTTCACTGAATAATAAAGATTAGACCCGAAACGGTAATTAATAGGACCAACTTCACAAACTGATTTATGACAGTCCTATTTTTCTTATGCATGAACAGCAGCCCTGAAACTCACAATTCTACTCATAACTCACTCCAAACCCATTCAAATTTCACGAGACGAAATGCATTATGATCCTAAGATGATGGCGACCAAGATAGAGCAATGAAACCCACTCAAAAGACCTTATTTTATTTATGCATGCATTTCAAGGCAAGTACAAAAGGTACGGCCTTCAAGGAAGTTCGATCTGCCTTTAAAAATCCAAGCCTTCACTAAAAAATCTTAAACTTAAGGAAAAGGGTCGCCCCTTACAGACAAAGAGAGATACACAATACCCAGAATGACTCTTTTTGTATTTTATGATTTATGAATGAAAACTACAATCTGCTGTAATGAAAAATGCAGTTCCAGAATCTCTCTAATATGCATAAACTGATCTACAATGCCTAACGCTGACTACAATGCACCAACTTCACTACAAATCACTCAAACTACACTATATCACCACTAGTCGCTATCTTGCAAGCGAGAAGCAATGCCAAGCTAGGAGGCTTTCATTCCCCGAAGCAATCCCATAGCCAATCCGGCAGCATAACATTCCTGTAGACAAAAGATAATGAAATGAGAACCAAAGGCTTCCTGTTGACGTGCTTTTTATGACAGCGCCAGCACAGAATAAAGTTGCCCAACGGTCACTCTATTCTCTCTTGATCAAAGTGTCCCACATGCTAAGATTGCTTGAAAATTCATGTGTTCGACTCCAAGGTTCCTTTTATCGCGAATAGACTCAATTGGTTGATGTGTTTTGCTGGTTATTTCAAGGGGACTTACGTAGTTGTTCGACTCCGTGAAGCAATTAGGACATGAATGATTTGGCAATATTGTTCTGGTATCTAGACTGACTCGGAAAATGCAGAATTTAAAGGGGATAGGGATAGGGATTCTACAAATCTACTTCTAAAGGGGTGGAGGACGAGGATCGACTTAAACAATCTTCAAACCAAACTTTGCTTTGTCTCCTTTCGAACAACTCCGACAAAGTTGGTGCAATCTTCAAAGGATGAGAAAAGTGTTCAAACTATGACGCAACATGTTCATACCGTCAATACGACGCATACAAACATATGAACCATAATCGAAGTTAAGTGCTGATACTCCAGTTGACCACGCAAGGCGAACTTACCATCAGTAAGCCCGCTAGTGGTATGGATGAAGAAGATATGCTCAAATCACAACGCCACACTCCACAATTAACAACTACTTGCATGAAATAAAATCTATTTTACTCTATCTACCTTGAATTGGAAAGACGAAATGGCCTTGCTAGCTACTCATAACAAAGAAGAAATCACCAATCAATGAAACTCTTTGTATTATGAAAAGTGTTCACAACAACCTTTTACAAAACTTTCAAAGGAAAGTTTTCCTCCCTCCTCAATCTAAAGCTAACTTCTAAGCTAAAAGCTATATGACTTCTACTCTCTAGCTCTGATTCAACTCTTGATCTAATGTCTATCTAATATCTTACAAATGAGGGGGGATGCCCCTTTTATAACAAGTCCAATTCAGTGGACGGTTTAGATTGAATTACAATAAAGGGCTCAGATCGAGCCACATATGCCCTGATTAGGGTTTCTGCCCTAAAAACCGCCACAGAGAGGAGTGGGCAATGAATGCACAGAATATTCTCCACTCCCCTGCAAGAATCATAATGAGCAATTAATGCCCACTACCATCATCAAGAAGATCCTCATCAAGCAGCGCGTTCCCACTGGCCTTCTCCCGGATAGCAAACTCGATCAACCGGGCCAATACTGCTTCAACCTCCTGTGTAGAGATCGGTGGAATATGGTTCAGCTGGAACTCCAAGACTGCTACTGTCTGTCCGTATCTGGTGTAAGATTTTCTCCATGTCACCAAGGCGTCCTGGGTATGCTGAATTATACTAGAGAACGTGGAGACATTCTCAAAGTCATCCAGGACAAGTGACCTCGCAGCTGAGAAGAATGGAGGCAGTCCACTTTTCAAGCCATCAGCAGTTATCTCCTCTGGGACCAACTTTCTAGCAAATATGGCTTCTAATGTATTGAGGACTCCCCCCAAGAAGTTGCCCATTGCTTTCCTCACTTTAGCTGAATCTGCCCTTGCTGCGTCGTGAAATCCACGGCCTGTGACCACCGAGGAGTACCAATTGGTGAAATCATACCTATCACCTCTTTGAATTACACCTCCATCCACCAAGGTTTCTAGAGGTATATGCATCAAAGCCCCCAAACGAAGTACAGTCTTCGTTTGATAGATGCGAGTATCACCCCAGGCCTGATCTACTATATCCATCTGTGCCAAAATATTTGAGGCCTGTCGATAAGCATCGGCAAGGTCCTCCATGAATTTCCCTGTCTCAGTATGAACACGGCTAACCCACTTGTCCACCTTCGTTTCCATTTTCTTCAAATCCTCTAAGGCAACAACTGACTCTTTCGGAAGCTCCGATGGACATTCTACTGCTGGGTTTGCTGGTTCACCTGGATGTGCTAGATTTTGTACGTATCCTATCAAGGTTTTGTGCTCCTTCTTCAATTTCTTATACTTCCCCTCCGTGCGGAGCAACTGATCCTTCAATGCCTGATAGGAGCTATCGAACTCCTCGATAACTTGGGCTCCCGTAGGACGACCCAACTCTACTGTGGTGATCACATAATTTTCAGGCCTCTCCTCGGTTCGATCACAATCTTCCCTCGGAATAGCCACCTGAAGCGTGCGAGAGCCTGATTCGTCGGTCGAGACCTTTGAAAACTTTCGGGCCCTTTTCTTCTCTGGTGGCGCACTGATCCTCCTGAGGAACTCCTCCATCTCAATGGCCGGATCCGTATCATCCTCGGGTTCTCTCCTCATTCTGTCGGAAAGCCAATCAGGCACTGTCTGCTGTGGATTACAAATGACAAGTGGCTGCTCTTCTGTTGCCTCCATCTCGTGCACTTCCTCCCTTCTTGCACTGGTTTGCTCAGGCTCATCCTCCTCTATAAGCTGAGTATCTCTCGACCCTTGGGTCCCCTGTTCTGTGTTTTCTTCTTCTTCCAAAGCCGTGTCCAACATCTGCTGAAAATGGGTGTCGGCCATTGTTTCCTCTTCCTCCTCCTGTTGGCCGCCCCTGGATAAACTGACACTAGCTGATTCCCGGGCGTTGGGCTGATCTATCTCCTCAAGTCCCCGCTCTTCCTCTAATCCTGCCCTCTGATCGGCAAATAATGAAACTACTCTTAAACTCGAAGATTGAGTTTGTGAGTGCACGGGTGATGCTTGTTCTATCCTCAACGGTATCGGTTGGGTTGGCACTTCCACTTGTGCCCTCGATGTCTGAGCAATTTGTTTCCCCCTTTTTACCGATAACGGCCTTGGGTCACCCATCAAGCTATAAGTAAGCGCGATCGACTTGCTCTTGAGTCTGCATACATGTCTGTCGACCCAAGTCCTGGTAAAAGTCATCACCGAGATAGAAAGCGTGTCCAAGTCCATGATCTCTGGCTCGGACCAATCAGGTGGTGGGACAGGAGTATCCCTAACTGAACCATAGTCGGGTTGCATGACGTTGACATCCTCCTCCACCTGGTCGGGAACTGGAATAATCTCGCATTCTCTAATCAACTTGAGAGGAAGTTTGGAAAACATCCTTCTTATCTCAGCCTCATCCACTGCATTTGCCCAAAAGTCCTCCAGATGAGCTCTGTGCCGGTATTCAACGTTCTGTATCATCCGGATGTTCCTGTAAGGATCGAAATCCTGCCTGCCTGTGTGATATGACAAATGATAAGATTGTAGCTCGTCCTCCGCCTCTCGGGCTGCCTGTAAAGAGGGACACACCTCAATGGAATTTCCCATGGTGATAGGGAAATCAAGTCCACCCTTCTTTTTCCTTTTCTGAATCTTATCGTAGGCAATCAATTGCCTAGATACCTCAAGCATTACTATGTGATCAGTGGGGTATCGTGGTAACCGATACGGATACGAAGTGAACCCTTGCAGCCTAATATATGTGAATTTCGGGAATTGGATGAGCCAATACCCATATTCCTCAATCAGTGTCTGTGCTTCTTTAGATATTCTCAGCTGCGTCCTCTGCTGAAGTGTCCTCGCAATGTGCATTGTGAATGCATCATTTGCCCGTTTATAGTTGGCGATGTTAGCTAAATGTAGCTGTGTGCAGGCTTCATGGATTTTGAATTGACCAGGGGCACAGCCGATTGGCTCCTTGTACGAAATCCCTTTGTACTTAGTCATTCTGGCCAACATGTAAATTACATATGAGCTCATGTAGAAAGTCTTCGTCACCTTCAAGCTCCTGAATTGCTCATCGATGTGGTTGCTAACCATCCTAGCCCAATCGACACACTCTTTTCCTTCCAAGATGATCTCGATGAAGTAGAACATCCAAGGCTCGAAAATGTAAGCCTGTGCACTCCCATTCACCCGGCTCAGCATCATTATCAAATCACAGTATTCTTGTTTCACGTCCTCGGCGATTATCTGCTTTGGGAGCTTAGTGCGGGGTGGCCTCGGCTTCTGCATCCAAACTCTGTTGATGACTGCAGTGACTCTTTCGAAAGAGGAAGAGTACATCTTATCTGCCCTTTTGTTTGTCCTGTA